>CM021103.1:215550281-216150281 GCA_007115665.2 Sequoiadendron giganteum
AAAAAAGCACAGGATTGTGTTGGGTTTAAAGTAGTCGAGGGAATTGAGTTAATTATTAAGTTAGAATTCTTCCTTTGCTACAATGGTTGAACCAATTGATTTTAATAGCTTATTAATCTATGAAGACAATTAGTATCTTTGTATGTGAGATCTTTTGAAAAGAAAATGGATTTAGTATATCCAAAGGTAGATGTCTCACTTGCGTCAGTGATTACTTCCTTCGTACTTTTATATTTGGCATTTGGGTTAAGTATGTCTTTAGTTTGTTAAAATCTTATGTAAAGGGTTAAAGTAAGTGGGTTGTCATATCATGTATCAACCTGTTTTAGGAATGAATGAAGTTCATGTTGATTTTATTATTATTGGAAGAGCAATTATGCGATTTAATATTTGGGTTACATATATTGTTCCTTGTCTAGAAGAGGCGTTGTTTAATTGGTTTCACTGCGTCATTAGATTTATGGTTTAGATTAAGGAAGTGGATTTAAGGTATCCAAAATTAGTTTATTCTTTGCAAGTGCTTGTGTGATTGATTCCTTTGTGTTCATGATTGAGGTAATGGGTTAAGTATCTTGGTTTGTAAGTCTTCAAGTGAACCCTTGAGTTTGGAAGTTGTTGTTGTGAAGTCAACCTTTTGTTAGTTACATGATTAGTACTTGTGGCTGTGTCAATGATCTACCCGGTTTCCATGAACGGGGATGCGTTGTGCCTCCTGTGAAAGGAGAGGTTTATAGAAATAGTGGCTCCTTGTAAGGAGTGTTTTGTTATGCTTATTTCCTCCAGTGTTTGGAGAAGGGCTTAACTTATGTTTCCTCCTAGTATTGGAGTGATCGTCTTATCTATTGTTTGTTCTTGGGTTTTCCGTGGTATTGTTTTGAATGTATGTTATAAAGTGAAAAGTGACTTCCATTAGGGGCCAGTGCCGTGAAGGGTAAACTGGATAACCTTGGGAAGGAGTTTATTCGAGTTTCATCTATTGCAATGTGATCCATGTCAGTGATGTTACAGTAGCCATGTAGTGGGTACTAGATGGTTTGTGTTTGGTTTTCTTAACCTACCTGTTCTGTCATACTTGGAAGCAATGTAACTCTGTTAGAGTCGTGCTTGGTGTACTTGGGATGTAATTGAGTTGTACTTGAGTTAATTTTTGTGTCAGTTTGATTCCAGCCTGTGTCTAGAGGTAGTTGGTCTTGTCATGTTACCTTGTTACTATCTCCTAGCACGGGGGGTGGACCTTTGGGTTCCACATGGTCGGGTGGTGTGCACCTTACTCCGTTGGGCTTTCTTCTTGTTCGTATTGACGAGTTTTCCAGATGAAGAGCTCGTGGGATCTAGTTACCTTGTATGCTTTATTCATTTATGTAATCTTGTTATTTGTTACCCCTCTTTGTTCTTGAGGTGGAAATTGTAATATGTATTCATGCTTTTGGATTTACCTCATTTGGGGAATGAGTGTTGTAATCTTATTGTAAAAAGAGATCTCATGGTATCTTTAATTCTCTCTGATGAATTTATCTTGTATGGAATGTATGTGTTATTCATTTCATAAGCTTTTAAATGTTGTGGTTTCTTTTCATGATTGTAGTTCATGGGTTATTAGGTAACCTCAGTCTCGTGACCCTAGGGGTTGTTGCAACGTGTAGTGAACTTTCTTATTTATTACACTTTTTTAAAAAAAAAATTAGTTCATTTATTTAGTAAATTGCAACTTCCTCTAGGGTTGCGTGGCGGGGCGTTACACATGGTATCAGAGCCTCAAGTTTATACACTGGGTTCTCTGGGAACATTTGTGCCCACTATGTTGTCTCAGTGAACCTGTTAGTGAAATTGTTATGTGATCACGTGTTCATGGCTTCTATGTTAGCATGACATACTCTAGGAAAAGAGTAGCGTGAAGGTAACCTGGTAAAGGTTATAGTTGGAAAGTTTTGTTGTGTATCCCATGAGTTATGGTATTGGATGCTCCTATGGGATTTTGTTTGTAGTTGTACCCTTGTAAATGTAATAAACCAGTAATTGTACCTTGTTTGTGAGTTGTGAATACCCCGTACTTGCTTTGTGTATCCGTGCGATGGTGACACTGGGTACCCATCCTTGAGGAAAAGTTACACCTTGGTGTGAGATTTACCATACTTCTTGGTGTGTGTGCATGTTTGTTACCTGATTGAGGGCCAACCCAGGTGTGGTTGAAACTTATATATAAGAGTAACCAAGAGTATTCCTTCTTCTTTTGGTTCTCTAGATCCTCAATCCGTAAAGGGATAGTAGCCGCCTTAAGTCCTTGGGGTGGAGTGTGCAGCGTACGCATATTGCGACGCAGAGCGTCTTAGCTCAACCAATCCCAAGGAAACTTAGTCACTACTTTCCTTTATAATGGACCAGAATACTTGATCCATATGTGTTAGCTTAATCCCCACAGATTTGAGTATAGTAGCATGGTTGTTATTTATGCCTAGACATCCGTTGAGGAGATGATTTGGCATTTGGGAGTTAACCTCATCTGTATGAGAGGTGAAGCTCAATAGCCCCATAGTGATATTATCGTATTGCATTATGTATATGTACTGTATCTGCTTCTGTTTCGACATGAGGTACTGGATACGATGCCACACCCCACTCATGTTCCGACATACTGATGGTGATGATGCCGTGTTACATGATGCCACGTGCTAGACACGTGAAGGCGCATTATGATATTTTATTTGATAACCTACTTGTGTGATGAGCATTATGGGGCCTCAAACACTTGTAGAGGGATACTCATGGTTGCCTTGACCATATTGGTTGAGTAGCATATGAGTTGATCCTAGCCATGTATACCTCTGGCTTCGGCGATTACCTGCGTCTGCCTTCTCCACGAGGTATCACCATGCGGGGAGTGTTCTGCACGTGCCTATTTCCGCAAAGCCACAGACATTCTTCCATGCAGCATATGACTAGTACGTGCCTTGTTCCGGCTGGCATATGACTATGCTGTGTGTGGACACAATGCAGGGTGTAGCCGAGGAGTACCCCTATGCCATGTGGCTGGTGTTTTCACTCCACACCACATGAGGGACTATCACGATAGTCTGATGTTGTTTCCTCCTTCCTCGTTGGTGGCTAGTATTTAGTCATGCAGTGTTGTACAGTGCAATTTTAAGGATTGTGAACTTTCTTTTGGTTATTGATGAATTTTCAGTTGATTGTGAGGGCCGACACTTTGTTATATTTGATTGTGAAGGTTTAGTCACCACTTGTGATCTTATTTTGTTATAGCCCTAGTGGTTATATATTTGATTCAGTGTTGAAATTATGCGCATTTTTGCCTTATTGTTGAAATTGAAATTTAATTTGCTCTTCTTTATGAATTTGGTGGCTAAGCTTGTTAACATTGTGTTTTCGATGTAGGTCATATGTTATATTGTGAATTCCTCTCCAAGGACGTATGAGACGAACTTGGTGAGTGTGTACAAGGAAGTAGATGCAGGAAACCTAGAGGATGGGAGTATGGGTGACTGTTATATAGCTAGACCCACTACTCACCTATGTGTGATGATTATCTCTTAGAGGCTAATCACCTTACACAACAAGAGACAGGTCATGGTGGTCTTGATTGGATGGTTTCACTTTATGTGTGACCTAACACCATCAAGCCACTGACTGAGAGAGATGGTATGTGAGATGGTTTTGGCTCTTGGCTTATGGCTTTTGTGATCTGGATATTGGTTCTTGGTCCATGGATCCTTCTATCATGGATTGTTATGCTGCTTCCCGGTGTCTGGATGGACCCTTGTGTAGCCTGGTGTTGTTTTCCGGAGTTGTGTATTGACTCATTGGTGTACTATGTGTGTTAATCCATGGTCTTATGTTTGGAGAATTGGATTGGTGGTTGTTTCACCATGTTAGTCTATATGGTTTAGCAGTGTACTTGGTCGAGTTGTTTATGGTTCGAGTTGTTGTTGTTTTAGGCTCGAGTTGTTGTTGTTTTATGTTGAGGTTTGGAGTGGTTCAGTTTGGAACCCTTGACCTTGTGTGAGTATTTAGAGTTGCACTAGGTGTTTTGCAAGCTTCCAGGAGTAAGCCTAACCCTAGGGGGGGAGGATGTAAGACCCCTCCATTTTTGCCTTTTGGACCCAGCAGTGTCCTCTTGGTTGTGCTATGTTTTCTATTAATGCTTGGAGTGTGGTACTCGTTTTTAATGGATCATTGTTTTGCATAATAATGTGCTCGTTATACTTTGATGTGGTGGTATACTATTCAGATGTTATCATTATGATATGCTTAGATTAGCATTGCAAATATTTGAATTAATGATGTTTATGTTGGATTAAACTATTGATGTTAAATTCGTCAGTTAGTAGCATTGTATGGGTGAAGGGGACGGGATTGCATCACTCGCTTGCGAGCGCCCTACAATTTCATGATTCCCTCTTCACGGTGTGTTTTCTATGATGCAAATATACATGAACGACATTTTATTGTTCGCAGGTTGACAGGTACAAGACACTGACTCCACCTAGGTTCACAGGTCTGAGCGTGTCCATTGCCAACGGCAGTTGATTGGGAGATAGTAGCTAGGTTTCTTCTGTCAAGCCATCACCCTAGTCTTGTGTGTGTCGTCGATTTTGGTCTGGGTTGTTGAATTAAATATTATTGTTCTCTTGCTTTGATTTTATTATATTGCAAGTTAGAAAAGTTAAATAAATTACTATGTGGTTAAATTGTTAATTTAATTAATCTGATTATATTGTGGAAAATGTTATTTTATTTAAAGACTAATTTAATGTAATTAATAAAATAAATAAATCTTGGATTTGATTTATTTTATTAATTTATTTAAATTAATTATGTCGAAAAGAAGTTATGTATGCATCTTGATAATTGTAGTTTTTCTTAAATTAAATTAAATTGAAAATTTATGAAAATGTTATTTTATTTATGGATTAATTTAATGTAATTAATAAAATAATCAAATCTTGGATTTGATTTATTTTATTAGATTACTTAAATTAACTATGTTGAAATGAAGTATTTATGCACTTTAGTGATTATAAGTTTCTTGAATTGAATTAAATTGAAAATTTAAGAAAAGGTTTAAATGTTATTTCTGGAAATTAGAAAAAGACAAAAATTAGAAAATAGGGTTACTTTCAAAAGTTTGACTTTAGGGTTTGAGGAGATATTTTCTTTTTGGCTATTAATTGGTTTTTTGGGAAAAATTTGGGGGACATGAAGAAATGGAAAAAGATGGAGAAGGGAAGAATTTAGGGTTTTGGGGGTTTTTGAAGTTGCATGGAGGAAATGGATTGTGAAGAGGAATCATGGCACCTTTGTGGATCTTATCAAACTTCTGGAAAAAGAGAAGGAGCTTGGATCTGAGGAGGAGACTTGCACCATTTGGCCATCTCTCAAGCTTTTTGAAAACAGGTATTCTTCTTGTTAAAATTTGATTATTTTGAAAATACTTCACAATATGAATTGCTTTTGGAAATTATGAATTTAAAACCCTGATTGTTTTCAAGACTAAATCCATGTTAGAATTTTTGTGGTTGTCCTTCCTTTCCTCTATGCTAAAGTTGGAGAATTCTATTGAGAAATTTATTTAAAAATAAATAAAATTTATCTGTTAAAATCTTTGTAAGATTTGAGTATTTTCTGGTTCTTCAATTTGACTGTTTTGTTGAAACTGTTTATTTATATATATACTTTATATATACATATATAATTTTGCATATATGATTAATAGATATATACAAATATATACATATATATGATATATATATATATATATAAAATATTCAAAATTTATTTTTATACTGGAAAAATCGCCTTTGGCGAAGTCGAAAATCCATAGTGAATAAACTAGGGTTCTGTTGTTTTTATTTTATTGTTTTATTTGTATTGGGGGGGACTATGGGAGGCGCTGCCCCCACCGCCGCCCCCATATAGGGGACGGCTGTGGAGGCAGAACCTCCACGCAGCCCCCATACCCACCTCCCTACGCTGCCCAGCCGCCACTCTTGGCGCGACTGTGTGTAACAGAGTCGGCGCCCTTAGGGGAGCCGACTGTGTTACCCACAGTCGGCCAAGGTCGGCTGTGTTCTTCCATGGCCGCCGCCGCCGCCGACCCTACAACTATTTTGGTCGCCACTCCTTGCCCTATAATCTGATGCGCGGTCCGAGGCAGGGTTCGCCTAAACAAAAGAGAATTTGTGGAGTTTATATTTTGAAAAATAAAATATTTGTAATATATATCAATATTATATTATTAAAATAATAAATAATAATATGTATATAAATAATAATATATACATATTATGTTTAATATTTTAGGATATAATATTCGGTATGTGTTGTTTTATTACCCAAAATTAAAATGGTGAAATAGGTATAATTATATACACAGTGTGTAGTTATGAAATATAGGTTAAAACGAGGGCATAATTTAAATGCAGTTGGAAAATTTTAATTAATGTATTATAGCAAACGAGAGTGTTATTTTAAATGATGTATATATTTTAAATCAAAGGAATGAGGTTTATTTTATTATCATTGATGGCAAACATTGGAGGGTTAAATTCTCGATTCTGGACTAATAGTTTAATTAAGGGAATTAAAATGATATAGATTGGAAAAGATGAAATTGAGTTAACATAATTGGTTAATAGACGAATTGTTATATTTTTAAATATTTAGTTGTCTTTTATTTTAATATATATGTTTAGACTTTTAAATGCATATTGATATTATAATATAGTTTGTAAATGATGTGGGAGTTAAATGTAGTTGAGAAACTTGAACTTAAGTCTAATAGGGCAACAATTCAAATTACCTATTTGTTTTAGAGTTAAATGAGAAAATTATAAATCAGGTGCAATAGTCATATTAGTGAATTGAGTTAAAATATTATTTTGGGAAAAGACAACTATTGAATTTCAGATAATATATTTATTAGTGAAATTAATTAAGGTTTAAATGAATTATTTTGGAAAGTAGAAATAGGTGATGTGAAGGAGTATGTCTGAAATGACCAAGTAAATAATTATTTTCATTATTACCAGTGATTAAGTAATTGAATATTAGTTTAAAACTCTCCTTATGTCGAAAAGGGATATTGGTAAATCTGATTTAATATGGCAACAATCTAGTGAATTTTAATTGAATAAAGTGGAATTAGGAAATTCAAAGAAGATGTAGTTATGATTAAAATTGCCTATTTAAAATGTTGTTTCTCTTATTATTGAAAGAATAATTATAGGATTACCTATTGGGGTTAAATTTTGGCATGTATCTGAAGGGGTAATATTAAATTAGAATTGTTAAAACTATAAATTATTGAATTCTAAAAAAAGCACAGGATTATGTTGGGTTTAAAGTAGTCAAGGGAATTGAGTTAATTATTAAGTTAGAATTCTTCCTTCGCTACAACGGTTGAACCAATTGATTTTAATAGCTTATTAATCTGTGAAGACAATTAGTATCTTTGTATATGAGATCTTTTGAAAAGAAAATGGATTTAGTATATCCAAAGGTAGATGTCTCACTTGCGTCAGTGATTACTTCCTTCGTACTTTTATATTTGGCATTTGGGTTAAGTATGTCTTTAGTTTGTTAAAATCTTATGTAAAGGGTTAAAGTAAGTGGGTTGTCATATCATGTATCAACCTGTTTTAGGAATAAATGAAGTTCATGTTGATTTTATTATTATTGGAAGAGCAATTATGCGATTTAATATTTGGGTTACATATATTGTTCCTTGTCTAGAAGAGGCGTTGTTTAATTGGTTTCACTGCGTCATTAGATTTATGGTTTAGATTAAGGAAGTGGATTTAAGGTATCCAAAATTAGTTTATTCTTTGCAAGTGCTTGTGTGATTGATTCCTTTGTGTTCATGATTGAGGTAATGGGTTAAGTATCTTGGTTTGTAAGTCTTCAAGTGAACCCTTGAGTTTGGAAGTTGTTGTTGTGAAGTCAACCTTTTGTTAGTTGCGTGATTAGTACTTGTGGTTGTGTCAACGATCTACCCAGTTTCCATGAACAGGGATGCGTTGTGCCTCCTGTGAAAGGAGAGGTTTATAGAAATAGTGGCTCCTTGTAAGGAGTGGTTTTGTTATGCTTATTTCCTCCAGTGTTTGGAGAAGGGCTTAACTTATGTTTCCTCCTGGTATTGGAGTGATCGTCTTATCTGTTGTTTGTTCTTGGGTTTTCTGTGGTATTGTTTTGAATGTATGTTGTAAAGTGAAAAGTGACTTCCATTAGGGGCCAGAGCCATGAAGGGTAAACTAGATAACCTTGGGAAGGAGTTTATTCGAGTTTCATCTATTGCAATGTGATCCATGTCAGTGATGTTACAGTAGCCATGTAGTGGGTACTAGATGGTTTGTGTTTGGTTTTCTTAACCTACCTGTTCTGTCATACTTGGAAGCAATGTAACTCTGTTAGAGTCGTGCTTGGTGTACTTGGGATGTAATTGAGTTGTACTTGAGTTAATTTTTGTGTCAGTTTGATTCCAGCCTGTGTCTAGAGGTAGTTGGTCTTGTCATGTTACCTTGTTACTATCTCCTAGCACGGGGGGTGGACCTTTGGGTTCCACATGGTCGGGTGGTGTGCACCTTACTCCGTTGGGCTTTCTTCTTGTTCGTATTGACGAGTTTTCCAGATGAAGAGCTCATGGGATCTAGTTACCTTGTATGCTTTATTCATTTATGTAATCTTGTTATTTGTTACCCCTCTTTGTTCTTGAGGTGGAAATTGTAATATGTATTCATGCTTTTGGATTTACCTCATTCGGGGAATGAGTGTTGTAATCTTATTGTAAAAAGAGATCTCATGGTATCTTTAATTCTCTCTGATGAATTTATCTTGTATGGAATGTATGTGTTATTCATTTCATAAGCTTTTAAATTTTGTGGTTTCTTTTCATGATTGTAGTTCATGGGTTATTAGGTAACCTCAGTCTCGTGACCCTAGGGGTTGTTGCAACGTGTAGCGAACTTTCTTATTTATTACACTTTTTTTTTAAAAAAATTAGTTCGTTTATTTTGTAAATTGAAACTTCCTCTAGGGTTGCGTGGCGGGGCGTTACGAAATTTGCATCTATACTTCTATAATTTACATCAAACTCATCACTCACATATATATAACATATATATTGCCTCTCTCTTGCATCTTACAATAACACCACTCTTGTTTATATCATTCCCAACCTTGAAAACCTTCTCCAAGGTTAGAAATTATCTTTTACATTTAAAATTTAAAATTAGGTTGGCACCCAAATATTCTGACAATGGATAGGAATGAAGGAAATCCATATAAATCCTTAGTTAGGACCCAAATTAATCCTAACCCACCTCATTATGCTTCCATAATCTTTGCATGTAGTATTAACACCAAGTCGACCACTACCTATGCTAAACACCATAAGATATCATGTACATGCTTCCTTAAATCAATCTATAACTTTCAAAAAAACACAATTCATTTGAAAATAATCTATAATAATCCACGAACCACCTGAGATCCGTCAAAGACTTCATCCAAACTCACATCATAGAAATAATTCAACCCAAAAGATCCAATTAACCTCATTCACACACTAAAACATGAAACACACATTGTACTACACTAAACCAAGTCAAACCTTAAATTCTAAAAGATAAAAACATTATAAGGAACTTACCAAATCTATACAACCTGAACTCAAACTATGGAGAAATGCAGAGAAAATACATTTCGAACACTTCCACAACACTTTTTTCTTTGTTTATCAAATTTTCTGAAAAGCACTTGGAAACCAAGTACCAAAGACATCATCTTATTATGTTACTTCATTCCAACACACTACAATATAAAGATAGCTCCATGTACTCACAAAATTTCCTCAATATCTTAACTATACATGCACACAACCTCCATCAACCTATTTCCCTCTTTTTCATAATTTTCTTAATATCCTTGACATCTTCATCATGCAATGATATTCATCAACACATAGTTGACATAAATGAAAACACCAGCTTGTTGACATCAATGACAACACCTTCATACTTGCAACGAATATCTAATTAGTAGATATCCTAGAAATATATTATTATTTTTAAAATAGTGATTCATTTAAGACATTAAATAGATAGATATAAATTATTTTCAATGACATGGTTACCTTGGAGAGAAACAACCACTCATATTAGAATTGAAAGAACCCTAAGTATTAGACACTTGATATTAGAGTATGGTCAAACCAATGAAATATTATATACTAAAGTTGAACCTAGGGTACATAATCTAGTTTTTTTGGAAACTTGAGTACATCAATAATTTTTCATGTGTCATAATAAAAGTTTAAATATTTTTAAAATTCCCTCTAGTATTGAAGTGGTAATAGATTTACATAAGATTATTTATTATATCAAGAAGGATTATAATAAATCTTCTAAAATATCACCTTTTTAAATTTTATTTAGGATCAAGTCTACATGGAATGAAAATTTTTAGTAGATAATTTATTGTTACAAAATTAATGTAGAGTTAACAATTATCATCATGTTCACTTTTTATCACTATATTTATCAAGAAAAAATATCAAAATCATAAATAAATCATCATTTATTTTAACAATTATCATCATGTTCACTTTTTATCACTATATTTATCAAGAAAAAATATCAAAATCATAAATAAATCATCATTTATTTTAAAAAATGACATGAAAACCCCATATGAGCATCAAGAACACTAGTTAAAAAATAAAATAATGAAACCTCAACTCTAATAAATTTAAAATAAAACAAATAGATGAATTATTAACCTTAAGGTCCAATATATCTAAATCAAGGGAAGTAGTTGGAATAGGAGTTGAATTGGTTAGTATTTAAGAAAAAAAATTCCTAGTTGCATATAGATTATGGTTCCAATATATGATTAATGTAATAGAATATAAATAAATTTTACATGGTATATTTATAGCTCACAAGAATAAATTAATCATTCTATGAGTATTCAAAGATTAATAGATTTTAGAAAATTAGATAAGAAGATAGTGTGTATGTCTTTCTAAAAAATTATCAAATTATAATAATATAATGTAGGACTCAATAGAGTGATTTGATTCCTTCAATATCCAATACATACCAAGGAAATAGAATCATTTTTCATATGACTTATCTCTGATGAAAAATATTCTTGAACCACTTTAATTCTTTAGAGAGAAGTCAATTATTAGTATAATTAAGTATATATTCAATTAGTGCTGTATAGCATGATACACATCAAGTATTTGATGATGATTGGTGTATATTATAGTTTATAAAAAAAATTGTGTTTGAAAGATGAATTATTGATTAAATTGATAGAGAATATATATAATTCGATGGTAAAAACATAATCAATTTCAAAATAAACATTGTTCCTAAAAGAATAGTAGAACTAGAAAGGATTTTTGACATATACCATATTAGAAGATAGAAACATACCAAAATATAATGCAAGAAATTGGATTTAAGTTAGTTTTGGAGGTGATGAATGGTTTAATATTATTAATCTTTACCAAGTGTGTATGTTATAGAAGAAATATAAGGTATCACTAAATTAATGAAGTATTATCACCAAAAAATGACCTAAAGTTATGAATATTTAAATACTTATTATACACCTTTCATTACTCATAATATTTAGCTCAAGATAGGACAAAATCATTCAAATAGAAAAAAACCAATAGATGCTCTACTAAAAATTCTTATACTTTAAGAGGTAAAGAAAAATATCATCTTCAAGAATTTTATTCCCAATAAGGCATTCCACTTGGGTTGCTAATGTAATACATGTTAGGAAAATTAATGAATAAATAGGTTTGTATGTTGAGTTTGTAAATTTGAGTAAGGATTAATAAAAGGATAATTATGCTTTACCTTCTTTTGACAATGTATTATAAGTGGTGATTATATCTCAAATTATATCATTCTTAGATGGCTATTTGGTATATAATCAAGTTATGATGAATTATGAAGAAAAAATCAGGATAGCCTTTACAACTGAATGGGGTAAACTTTCTTATTAAGGGCTTCCATTTAGATTTATCCATATTGGTGCTACTCTCTAGAGTGTAATGGATATATGTTTCAAAGTTTTTTTTAGAAACTTTATCATTATTTATATTGATGATTTCATTGTATTCTCATTTAGAATATACGAGATCATGTTGTAGATTTAAGAAAAGTGTTGTAGAGGTGTTTAGACTTTGAGATTTCATTAAATCTAAAGAAGTGTAATTTTTGTGTGATACAAGTAAAGTTGTTAGGACACTTGATGCAGTAACATCTAGGGTGTAATAGAAATTTTGCATCAACTAAAAAAATGTTGTTTCTTTTTAATAAGAGATAAATTTGGCAAGTTACTATTTTTAGTAAGTCTATAATTATGCATATATGGGCATGAAATCTTACAAAAACCTCTAGAATGGTAAATTGAATCCAATGACGAAGAAATCACTTCAATATCATTTGTCATTTGAGAGATTAAAATTTCAATTTTTAAAAGTCCTATTAAAATATTCAAAATCAATTTTGAAGCACTTAGAGACTTTGAAAGGGCCTAAAAACTGGTAGAAAATAAAAGTAGTCTACCTTTAGATACTTTTTATTAGGGATGCACCTTCTTGAGAGATTTCCAAAAAAAACATTATTATTTAAAATCCAATAGTCGGATCAAAATTTGTGACCCTGTGAAGTTGTACTACCAAAATTGATAAAATTTTGAAATATCTCCTTGATGAAGTTACACTTTCTAGAAGATTTTAAGGTGGTAACACCTTTCAAATAGAGGATGTGAATGGGGGTTATAGAGGGGAGGGAAGGAGAATGTAGATGGTGGATCTTATTGAAGATTTGTAGATTTATGTAATCAGAAAGCCCATGTGATGGCAATTGTAATGTTGTAATTTCATTTTCATTTCAATGATAATATAAAATCCTTTTTTCCTTCTTAAATTTTGTTTTTGTAATTATCTTTTGTTATTGTGAGTTTCATTTTGTAAAAAGAGTACCCTTCAACAACACTTGATCCCAAGAAAAGAGGATATGAATTGATCTTATATATTGAATCTTTAGTCACCTACTAGCAAGAAGGAACTAAAACCTTATTTTTGTAAAATTAATTTTGTGATAAAATTTATTATTAGATTTTTGGAATACTGAGACCCTTAAACATAAAATAGAAGAAATATGGTGAAATACAATTTACTTCAAAAAATTTTAAAAATACTCAAATATATCAATAAGACAATGGAAAATGATCCTAGTTTAGAAATTCATAATTATTCAAGACTAATTCACATATGTACACATTTTCTTATGATCATACATGTCCTACCATACTAACAAAAATAAATGACTAGAAAGAATAAAATTTATTTTACTTTATTAGTGTAATTTTCAAGAACTTCTAGTCAAGGTACTAGAATTTATAAAAACAGCCTATGACTTGGTTAAAAAAGTAAATAATTACCTCAAATTATAGTAATATTTTAAAACCTTGATGATGTTGAATGTGTTATAAGAAAGAAGGAATAAATGGATTAAAATATTACTATAATTTGATATGGTGATTATACCTATTAATTTGGTAAGAGGACAAGACTTGTTCAATCCTATGACTAAAATTCATCAAATCATTACCAACCATCGGTACACTATTGATACAATTTTAAGAGATAAATGGTATGCTAACATTATACATTATTTGTTAAATAAAATATGTCCTCTAAACTTGGGAACATATCAAAGGATATTTTTGAGATAAAAATTTATAAATACATGATCAAAAGAGGAGTATTATTCAAAAGTAATCATGATGGAATATATTTGAGTTGTTTCGATAAAACAAAGGCTAGTCAAGTACTCTAATAATTTCATAAAATGTTTGGCATTGGGCATGGATCTAGTATTATTACAATGCACTAAATTTTACAAGATATTTAATACTAGCTTAGCATTTTCAAAGATGTCCAAGAACATGTAAGGTTTATTAATACCTATTATATTGTAGCTTGATGAGAGAAAAATTCTACATAGCGATTGCAACCAATCATGGATATGAACTCATTTGTATAATGGGGAGTAGATTTCATTGGTATGATTAATTCTCCATAATTCACATGACATTCTAGTACATTTTAATCATAATTAATTATTGTACTAGGTAGAGTATTGTGGTAAATTACATGTAGTGTATGATGGAAATTATTATTAAGTTATTAATATAAAATACTAGGTTTGGGATTCCATATTCTCATGTATGTGATAATGACCGTTATTTTTATTCTTTGAAGTTTTCTAAATTAGCCTCCAATCATGTAATTATCATAAAATTAATATCCTCAAGGAAATCAAATAGCAAGGTTGACCACCTAAAATTTACTCATAGTTATCTAAAAATCACTAGCACAAAATTAAGAGGAATGATATGCCTTGTTGAGATTTTTTTATGGGTGATAGATTTATTTTCCTAATGTAAATCACATTATAGTTTAATATACACACCTAGTCCCTTATTCCCATTGACCCTAAAAGTTCCTAACTTTTAGTTCACACGTGACTATCTAGTCACAAAAGACAAAGTAGAGATCAATTTATTCTAACTTCTACATTTGAAGGGAAGGATGAGAATTCTATTAATTTTTTTTTTAAACAAAATGGTATAGTATAAATATGGCTTGATAATAAAGAAAAAAAAAATCATTAAGAAGAATTGGTATCTGTAGACACTAAAAAATGTTCTAGATAGAATAAATGTCAATTTTCATTGATTTGCCTTTTTCCTTGCATAATTCAATAATTTTAATTATTTGATTATTTTCTAAGGTCATGTTTGCATTTCCCCTTCTTTATTCTTCTTTTTTATTAATTAAATAAATTAATATTTAATTACATCACTAATGTCATTCTTCTCTCTATAGTTAAATAGATTCATATTTATTTAATTATTCATCATTCATTTCTTTCTTTAATAGTTAAATAGTTATTTTAATTATTTGACTATTCCTTTAACCTTTTCTCTCCATTATTAAATAATTAATTTAATTATTTAACAATTTATCCATTTTCCTCCACTTTTAATTAAATGGTTTCTTTTAATAATTTTAATTAAAAATATGTTCTCCCCTCTTCTACAAATAATCAGTTTGATAATTTAATTTCTCACATTCCCTATCAAATTAAATACTCTTATGATTATTTAATTTTCTCCATTTCCCTCCAACTCCTCTCTTTTAAATCTTGACCGTCCATCCTTAGCAAGCCCCATTTTGACCCTAAACCTATCTCTTCATTGTGCAAGCAACCTCATCCATGAATCTCCATATCATATTGGCTTTTGATCTCAGTCGTTCATTCAAATGGGTTATTCTATAAAAGAGATTTGTCTCTTTCATTCCAACCTTACAACCACGATCTCCAATATTCTTGCTATCACAGTCACTTAGCTCACACTTGCATACTACAAAATCTGAGGGCACTTTATCATATATAACAAAATGAAGGAGATGTAAGGAAGATGATTCAACCATGGTGTAAAATTTTTGGTATTGATGCTTCGTTCTTTGTTTTCTATTTCTATTTGTAGTTCCTTGTTTGGATTTGGGTCTCTTAGGCTTAGATTTTAGGTAGTTGTGGTCGCTACTATTTGTTCATGCCTTTTTACCTTAATTTTTACCATGTTCTACATTGGTGAACCTGATATGAAAGATAACAAAATTTGAAGAATTTTGTGAGTTTTCTTTGAGTTTGTAGTTTCATATGATGCATTCATGAGATAGAATGAGACATTTGTGAGATAGTATGGCATATCTAATTGATAGGGTGATGAAAATATAGTGTGATGCATTTACTAGACAAAACACCACATTTTTTTGTTTTAGGGAAAACATATTATTTTTGTTGTTTTATGTCATTTTTGGGGTTTCTATTTTCTATTATGGTATTTTTATAGCTTGCTTGCATCCTTCCATCATCATATTTTTTTGTCCTTTTTCCAAATTTCTTGTTTTTGTAGGTTTTAGGTAGTGCACCGCATTTGCATGATAGCAAGCCACATTTGTATAATATCTTGCTACAATCACCATCCTATTTTCCATAGTCACCTTCTAATTATTCACATCTGGTTCGCCACATCTATGAGATAAAATGATATAATTTCTTGTTTAAAATTGAATTTTTTTTTGGTTATTTCTTTTTGTATGCATTGGGACATAAGGTTTCTATGTTATTGATATCTTATTCATAGTGTGTGGTGATTTATTGGAGAATACATTACTATCAAACTACTAATCCATGTTCTTACAAGAGGATCGATTGGAGAAGACATTAGTATCAAACTACTAGTTCATGTTCTTGTAGGGTTTTGTGTGTCTGATTTTTAAGTAGGAAAATTTGGATTTTGGGTTTAAATGGAATCAATGTCTTATGTGTTTGGTGCTTCTAGACATTTGTCTTAAACCCTAAGGTGTTGGTGAGAGTATCCTCTCTGTTCACCTTTGTGGATCTTGGGTGTAACAAAAATCACTATACATCTTATTTTTGTAGAAGGGTCTGCCTTTGGAGAAGTGATCACTCCAAGGGGTATGACCCAAAGAATTTTTTCGTTCGGGCTGTTATATAAAAGATAAAGGTAAAATCCAAGGTCTAACTAGTGAGTACCTTGACGATAGTTCCAATCTAAAAAGGGAAGCTACCCACATTTATGTGAAGTATTTTTGAGTACCCAAGTAGGTTTGGTTAAAGACTATAATGCCCCGCCACAAAACCCTAGAGGAAGTTGCACTTAACTACTTAAACGAAATAATTTTTTTTTTTAAAGTATAATTAATAAGCAAGTTCACTAACTAATGCCAACAACCTCTAAGGTTACGCGACAGAGGTTAAATAGAACCTAAACAAAAAACATGATTTACACCATGTCATTTAATTACTAAATAAATTAAGCACATACATTCCAAATAAGATAATTTAAATCAAGCATAAGAGATAATCATCAATTTCATTAATCCATAAATTAACAATAAGATTACAACTCTAATTCCTCGAATGAGGTAAGTTCAATAAACATAATTACAATTACAACCTTCCACCTTGATAACAACTAAGGGGTAAAATAATACAGGATCAACTGAAATGAAATAAAGCATGAACTGATACTGAAACCTATGAGCTCTCCAACTGGCTGTCTCGTCCACATGAACATGAAGAAAGAACCCAATGCATTTAGGTGCATGCCACCCAACCAAGTGGAACCCAAAGGTCCACCCCCCGTGCTAGGAGATAGTAACCAGGAATCCTAGTCAAGACCATCTACGTCTAGACACAAGCTAAAACACACTGAAGTAAACTGAAACATCCAATCACATGCACCACACAAGCACATAACAAGTACAACTCATGAACCACATATGTACAACATAAGTACACCAAAATTACAACTCAAGAACAACATAAGTACAACATAAGATCAACTAAAATACCATACAAGTAAAATACAAGGACAACTGAACATGGTCACAATGCTTCCAGAAGTAAAGAAAAACAAGTATGTTAAAGGAACCATACACACTAATAAAATTATCAACTATGGTCACACAAGTATGTTAAAGGAAACCATACCCACAATAAACAAGTATCGACTATTGTCCTAGATAGAGTTTCATCACATAACTCATCATGGGTTATCCTTGGGAATCTTCACAGGCTCCGGCCCCCATAAGAAAAGGTTATCCTAGAGACCTTTACTGAATCTCAGCCCCCATACTCACCCATGTGGAGCCAAATACCTTTCGTACAGATAAGATAGATGACCTTCCCGTTACAAGTCTTCCCACTTCATCCCAAGTCTAAACGATCACTTGAGTCCATGAGTGAGGTAAAATTATCTTGATTAGTGAGAAGTTAGTCCTAAGCTTCTAAGTATTATTTTAGTTATCACTTGTTTAAATAACTTACAACGAGTTATCCTGGCACCACTTCGTGTGCTGGCCCCCGTTGCAAGCCACACTTCAAGGATGACAACACACCCACACCAACCAAACATCAATGGAACCAAGGTGCAACAAAAAAGATAACACGTCTACTCCTTTCTCAGGAGTTGACAAAGACGAACCCATCTCCAAACACTAGAGAAAACAACAATAACAAAATGGCTCTTGACCACTCCTAACAAGGAGACACAGATCCCATAATCCGCTCCTAAACCAAGGAGGTACAAACATTAACAAAACCACTCCTGACAAGGAGGCACACATTATGAATCCAACCCTCACAAACAATAGACCAACTAGAAGGCTTAGAAATTTACATCACATTTAACTCAGTTCCCAAGACGATGATAGGAACAGTTCACAATCAAGACAAGCAAGAATTAAATTCTACTTTGGGTTCACTAAACCCATCCCCTCGCTAGCATTCAGGACCAAAGCATTAATGAACATAATTAAATACGCCATGTAAAAAAAACATTTAATTTCCAAGTAGCATTTAAAGATATAGAACATTAACCCATATTTTAATAAGGTAGATAAAAGCAAAATTCCATTTTAAATAAAATATTTATTGACTATTCGGTAAAGTTCACTTTCTAAAAATAAAACAATAATCCTTTTGCAGCCATTAAATAATAAAATGATACTCTCATTTCCCAAAATATTAATATTAAAATATTAATATTAAAATATTAATATAATTACCATTAATTAAATCTCACAACTATAATGTAAAAAAAACATAATATTGAAATCATTTAATATTAAACTAAATCAAAATATTTAATATATATAATATTATATCATGATAATTAAATATTACAATAATATAATATTTAAATATTATAAAATCATAATATTTAATTATAATAAATATAGTATTATACATAGATATATATTTTTTAAATATTAAAAATCTTTCTTTAAAAGAGTAGAGACCTGCGTCGGTCCGTGCGCCACGTTTTAGGGCCGATGGATTTCTCCCTTTGGGCGTGCATGGGGTTTGATAAGGACAGCCCGTGGTTGGAGAGGCGGCCGAAGTTAGTGGCGGCCGCGACTAAAGTGGACTAGTGGCTGTGTGAATAGCGTCGCCAACAGTGCGGTGGTTGTTCCCACAGCACCACGGTGGGAGGGAGAGGGTAGCAGCGGTGGTGGCGGGGAAGGGTAGCAGACGGGAGGAGGTGGTGCAGACGAAAGGCAAGGGGTTTTGGGAGTGGGGAGGGGTGCGCTGGGCGCGGCTCCCTCCACCTGCCTCCCATGGGAGGTGCGGTCAGGGTTGAGCCCCCAGCCCCCCACAATTTTTTTTATTTTTTTATTTTTTATAAAAAAGAAAAAATAGACTTTCCCAAGCCTGAGGATTTCCAAAAATCCGAATTATAAAAAAAAATATAACCAGGGTTAAAATAAAACTAGTTTGATAGAACCCCAATAAAAATAGGCATAATACATATAAATATATAAATATATATGCATATTCACATATGTATATATATTATATATTTTAGAAAGGGGATTTTTAAAACAGATTGGGAAAATCCACACCAAAATAGCCATTTCCATTCAAGAACATCATTTTTTTTGAAAGGTCAAATATAAATCAAGGATTTCAATTTGAAGCAAACTTTAACATGATTATTTCTTGCAACCACAACTAGAATTCAAACATTTCTAAATAGCAAAACATATATAAATATAAATTTCAAAATATTTAAAATCCAAAGACATGAACCTGATAATCCAAGAACTTGAGAAGATCCAGATGATGATCGACTCCTTCCTCTGATTTCCTCCTCAGATCAGCAAATTTCACCACTCCAATACAAAACCCACAAAAATTGATAGATTCTTTCTCACACCATTTCAATCTTTTCCAAAAAAACCAAGATCCCCCAAAAATTATGAAGCAAAATTCATTCATAAGGATTTTGCCCTGAAATCCTTCAACCACCCTAATAAATTCTTGAAAACAAAAAAATGCAAAAATATCTAATTTCTTTTAATTTTGAATTTAACTTCCAAATTTGACTTTTAATTCCATTTTCAATTTTCAATTCCAAATTTCACAATTGACTTTCAATTCAATTTTCAATTTCAACAAATATGCAATAATTTCCAAAATGAATTTGCTTAACTCAAATTAATTAATTTAATTAATTCAATAAAATAAATCTAATCCAAGATTAAATTATTTTATTAATTAAATTAAATTAACTTAATAACCAATTAATTCAATCAACAAATTAAATACTAAACCCATTTAATTCCTTTTTCCAACTTGCAATTAGACAACGAAGAAAGGGCACAAAATTCAAAGCAACACATCCTGACAAAAAAATGACGACATACAAGGACTAGGGTGACGACTTGGCACTGAAAACTAGCTACTATCTCCCAATCGAATACCATTGGGTATTGAACACGCTCTCACCTGTGGAACCAGGTGGAGTCGATGTCTTGTACCTATCAACCTACAAATCAAGTAACCACAACATATAATATATCCAGCATAAAATACACACCGTGAAGAGGAAATCACGGGATCGTAGGGCACTCGCGAGCAAGTGATATGATACCATCCCCTTCACTAATACACTGCAAATAACTGATAATCTAACATGCTAGTATAATCCAAAGTATAAACATCATTAATTCGAATATCCACTATGCTAATCCAAAACATGGAATAAAGATAACATCATATTAACATACCATCACATCAAAATATGACATCAACGTCGCTTTATAGATAGCATACAGCTGAGTACCATTTTCAAGGTACAAACAAACAACACAACATAAGAAGGTATCAGAATATCTAGAAATACATCAAAGCAACATAACAACACAAGGACTTACTGTCCAACCAGAAGGCAAAACGGAGGGGTATTACATCCTCCCCCTCTAGGGTTAGGCTTACTCCTGGAAGCCTACAAATAGTATGGATATAGCTCCCTCATACAAACTGCATACAAAACAAAACCCCAACCCCCTACAGGTGAGTATGTTGCACTGAGCGACCAACTCTAGAAGTGTTCAATCATGGAAAAACCCTAGCAAGGTGGCCCTGTTGGCCACAAGAGTAACACCTATGTTACCACCAATCCCTCTGCCTCCTAAAGGTACAGTAGGCTGCTGCACTCTACCCCAGTCAATCACAGGCTATGAACCCTGGGCTAGCCAACCAAAACTAGATCGGTTCGCATGCCTCCAACTTATGTTCACCTCCTTCGACTGGAAACCTTTACGTTTCCCTTTCGATACCTGCTACTGCTACTGCTGACCACCCTGAGATGGTCCCCATTGAGATTGAGAAGGTGTACCTTCTCGAGGCTGATCTCTTGAGCAGTAGACACTGCTGCTAAACCACTGCCATATTGAACCTCAGTGTGGTCTGCTAGTGTCCTGGCCAAGTTTGCTACCGATAAAGCCATCTCGGTCAAGGCCTGATACTCATCGCCTCGATGGTGATGCTAGTGGTCAGATAAGAAATGGCCTCTAAACCACTCTAGGAAGGTCTCCCATGACACTGAGTGAATCTCAGTATCGATCCTCTACTCCTCTAGTGTCCACCAAGTGGATGCGAGTCCCCACAAATGTAAAATAGCGCACCATGCTTTGGTATTACTACCAAATGGGTGCAAAGTAAAACATTTGTCGAGGTCAATGAGCCATGTTTCGGCCTCTAAACAACCTCTGGCTCCATCAAATAAAGGTGGGTGTTCTTGGAGAAAATCCATCAAATACACTGAGTCTACTATCTCAGCCAGTGCCGGAACTACTATCTCGGCAAGATTACCCTGATCCCCTACCTACCTCGGTCCAAGGAGTGCCAAATCATCCTCAAATGCTCTATGCATAGCCTTGATCTCTGTTGGATCCTGCAGACAATCCTTGACCCCAGGTGCATGTTGAGATGCCTGAGGATCAACCTGATCAGGAACAACTGATACACGAGGAGGAGAGTCATGCTAGCTCTCACCTCGACCACTTTTATGACCACGGCCACATCCTCTACCTCTTTCGCGTCTGGGAGGCATGATCCTACACAGACACTTCAAGGTATTAGACAAGGTACACAACTTAAAAAACTACACAACTAAGAGCTTAATGGTTCCATCATAATCCCAGAGTACCCAGTGTTTAAACTTAGGCTCTGATACCATGTGTAACGCCCCGCCATGCAACCCTAGAGGAAGTTGCATTTAACTACTTAAACGGAATAATTTTTTTTTCAAAAGTATAGTTAATAAGCAAGTTCGCTAACTAATGCCAACAACCTCTAAGGTTACGGGACAGAGGTTAAATAGAACCTAAATAAAAAACATGATTTACACCATGTCATTTAATTACTAAATAAATTAAGCACATACATTCCAAATAAGATTTAAATCAAGCATAAGAGATAATCATCAATTTCATTAATCCATAAATTAACAATAAGATTACAACTCACATTCCCCGAATGAAGTCAGTTCAATAAACATAATTACAATTACAACCTTCCACCTCGATAACAACTGAGGGGTAAAATAACACAAGATCAACTGAAATGAAATAAATCATGAATTGATACTAAAACCTACGAGCTCTCCAACTGGATGTCTTGTCCACATGAACATGAAGAAAGAACCCAATGGATTTAGGTGCACGCCACCCAACCAAGTGGAACCCAAAGGCCCACCCCCCATGCTAGGAGATAGTAACCAGGAATCCTAGTCAAGACCATCTACCTCTAGACATAGGCTAAAACACACTGAAGTAAACTGAAACATCCAATCACATGCACCACACAAGCACATAACAAGTACAACTCATGAACCACATACGTACGACATAAGTACACCAAAAGTACAACTCAAGAACAACATAAGATCAACTCAAATACCATGCAAGTACAATACAAGGACAACTCAACATGCTCACAATACTTCCAGAAGTAAAGCAGAACAAGTATGTTAAAGGAACCATACACACTAATAAAAATACCGACTATGGTCACACAAGTATGTTAAAGGAAACCATACCCACAATAAACAAGTACCGACTGTTGTCCTAGATAGATTTTCATCGCACAACTCAACATGGGTTATCCTTGGGAATCTTCATAGGCTCCGGCCCCCACAAGAAAAGGTTATCCTGGTGACCTTTACCAAATCCCGGCCCCCATACTCACCCATGTGGAGCCAAATACCTTTCGTATAGACAAGAAAGATGACCTTGCCATTACAAGTCTTCCCACTTCATCCCAAGTCTAAATGAGCACTTGAGTCCATGAGTGAGGTAAAATTATCTTGATTAGTGAGAAGTTAGTCCTAAGCTTTTAAGTATTGTTTTAGTTATCACTTTTTTAAGTAACTTACAACGAGTTATCCTGGCACCACTTCGTGTGCTGGCCCCCATTGGAAGCCACTCTTCTACGATGACACCACACCCACACCAACCAAACATCAATGGAACCAAGGTGCAATAAACAAGATAACACGTATACTCATTTCTCAGGAGTCGACAAAGATGAACCCATCTCCAAACACTAGAGAAAACAAGAATAACAAAACGGCTCCTGACCGCTCTTGACAAGGAGACACGGATCCCATAATCCGCTCCTAAACCAAGGAGGTACAAACATTAACAAAACCACTCCTGACAAGGAGGCACACATTACGAATCCAACCCAAACAAACAATAGACCAACTGGAAGGCTTACAAATTTACAACACATTTAACTCACTTCCCAAGACGATGATAGGAGCAGTTCACAATCAAGACAAGCAAGAATTAAATTCTACTTTGGGTTCACGAAACCCATCCCCTCTTTAGCATTCAGGACCAAAACATTAATGAACGGAATTAAATACGCCATTTAAAAAAAAACATTTAATTTCCACGTAGCATTCAAAGATATAAAACATTAACCCGTATTTTAATAAGGTAGATAAAAGAAAAATTCCATTTTAAATAAAATATTTATTGCCTATTCAATAAAGTTCACTTTCTAAAAACAAAACAATAATCCTTTTGCAACCATTAAATAATAAAATGATACTCTCATTTCCCAAAATATTAATATAATTACCATTAATTAAATCTCACAACTATAATGTAAAAAAAACATAATATTGAAATCATTTAATATTAAAGTAAATCAAAATATTTAATATATATAATATTATATCATGATAATTAAATATTACAATAATATAATATTTAAATATTATAAAATCATAATATTTAATTATAATAAATATAATAATACACACATATATATATATTTTTTAAATATTAAAAATATTTCTTTAAAAGAGCAGAGACCTGCCTCAGTCCGCATGCCACGTTTTAGGGCCGACGGATTTTTGCCTTGGGGCACGTGTGGGGTTTGATGAGGGCGGCCCGTAGTTGGAGAGACGACCGAAGTTAGTGGCGGTCGCGGCTAAAGTGGACTGGCGGTTGTGTGAACAGCCGCCTCCACTATTGGTGGTGGCTGTGTGAACAACGCCGCCAACAGTGCGGTGGTTGTTCCCATAGCACCACGGCGGGAGGGAGAGGGTAGCGACGGTGGTGGCGGGGAAGGGTAGCAGATGGGAGGAGGTGGTGGCGATGAAAGGTAAGGGGTGTGGGGAGTGGGGAGGGGTGCGCTGGGCGCGGCTCCCTCCACCCGCCTCCCATGTGAGGTGCTGTGGGGGTTGAGCCCCCAGCCCCCCACAAAATTTTTTTATTTTTATTTTTTATTTAAAAAAAAAAACAAACTTTCCCAAACCTGTGGATTTCCAAAAATCTGAATTATAAAAAAAATTATAACCAGGGTTAAAATAAAACTAGTTTGATAGAACCCGAATAAAAATAGGCAAAATACATATAAATATATAAATATATATGCATATTCACATATGTATATATATTATATATTTTTAAAAGGGGATTTTTAAAACAGATTGGGAAAACCCACACCAAAATAGCCATTTCCATTCAAGAACATCATTTTTTTTGAAAGGTCAAATATAAATCAAGGATTTCAATTTGAAGCAAACTTTAACATGATTATTTCTTGCAACCACAAATAGAATTCAAACATTTCTAAATAGAAAAACATATATAAATATAAATTTCAAAATATTTAAAATCGAAAGACATGAACCTAATAATCCAAGAACTTGAGAAGATCTAGATGATGATCGACTCCTTCCTCTGATTTCCTCCTCAGATCAGCAAATTTCACCACTCCAATACAAAACCCACAAAAATTGATAGATTCTTTCTCACACCATTTCAATCTTTTCCAAAAAAACCAAGATCCCCCAAAAATTATGAAGCAAAATTCATTCATAAGTATTTTGCTCTAAAATCCTTCAACCACCCTAATAAATTCTTGAAAACAGAAAAATGCAAAAATATCTAATTTCTTTTATGTTTGAATTTGACTTCCAAATTTGACTTTTAATTCCATTTTCAATTTTCAATTACAAATTTCACAATTGACTTTCAATTCAATTTTCAATTTCAACAAATATGCAATTATTTCCAAAATGAATTTGCTTAACTCAAATTAATTAATTTAATTAATTCAATAAAATAAATCTAATCCAAGATTGAATTATTTTATTAATTAAATTAAATTAACTTAATAACTTTAAATAACATTTTCCACATAATAGCCAATTAATTCAATCAACAAATTAAATACTAAACCCATTTAATTCATTTTTTCAACTTGCAATTAGACAACGAAGAAAGGGCACAAAATTCAAAGCAATACATCCTGACCAACAACTGACGACATACAAGGACTAGGGTGACAACTTGGCACAAAAACCTAGCTACTATCTCCCAATCGAATACCGTTGGGTATTGAACACACTCTCACCTATGGAACTAGGTGGAGTCGATATCCTATACCTGTCAACCTGCAAATCAAGTAACCACAACATATAATATATCCAGCATAAAATAAACACCGTGAAGAGGAAATCACGGGATCGTAGGGCACTCACGAGCGAGTGATACGATACCGTCCCCTTCACCAATACACTGCAAATAACTGACAATCTAACATGCTAGTATAATCCAAAGCATAAACATCATTAATTCGAATATCCACTATGCTAATCCAAAACATGGAATAAAGATAACATCATATTAAGATACCATCACATCAAAATATAACATCAACATCGATTTATAGATATTATATAGCCGAGTACCATTGTCAAGGTACAAACAGACAACATAACATAAGAAGGTATCATAATATCCAGAAATACATCAAAGCAACATAACAACACAAGGACTTACTGTCCAACTAGAAGGCAAAACGGAGGAGTATTACATCCTCCCCCTCTAGGGTTAGGCTTACTCCTGGAAGCCTACAAATAGTAGGGATATAGCTCCCTCATACAATCTACATACAAAACAAAACCTCAACCCCCTACGAGTGAGTATGCTGCACTGAGCGACCAACTCCAAAGGTGTTCAGTCGTGGACAAACCCTAGCAAGGTGGCCCTGTTGGCCACAAGATTAACACCCTATGTTACCACCAATCCCTCTACCTCCTAAAGGTATAATAGGCTACTGCACTCTACCCTAGTCAGTCATAGGCTATGAACCCTGGGCTAGCTGACCAAAATTGGAGCGGTTTGCATGCCTCCAACTTTTGTTCCCCTGCTCTGACTGGAAACCTTTCCGTTTCCCTTTCGATACCTGTTGCTACTGCTGCTGACCACCCTGAGATGGTCCCCGCTGAGATCGAGAAGGTGTACCTTCCCGAGGCTGATCTCCTCGAGCACTAGACACTGTTGCTAAACCATTGCCATACTGCACCTCAGTGTGGTCTCCTAGTGTCCTAGCCAAGTTTGCTACCGATAAAGCCATCTGGCTCAAGGCGCGATACTCATCACCTCGATGGTGAAGCCAGTGGTCGGATAAGAAATGGCCTCTAAACCGCTCTAGGAAGGTCTCCCATGACACTAAGTGAATATCAGTATGGAGCCTCTGCTCCTCTAGTGTCCACCAAGTGGACGCGAGTCCCCGCAAATGTACAATAGCGCACCATGCTTTGGTATTACTAGCAAATGGGTGCAAAGTAAAACATCTGTCGCAGTCAATGAGCCATGTCTCAGCCTCTAAATGACCTCTGGCTCCATCAAATAAAGGTGGGCGTACCTAGAGAAAATTCATCAAATACACTGAGTCTACTATCTCAGCCGGTGCCGAAACTACTTTGTTGCCAGGATTACCCTGATCCCCTGCCTGACTTGGTCCAAGGAGTGCCAAAGGATCCTCAAATGCTCTACGCATAGCCTTGATCTCTGCTGGATCCTCCAAAGGATCCCTAACCCTAGGTGCATGCTGAGATGCCTGAGGTTCAACCTGATCAGGAACAACTGATACACAAGGAGGAGAGTCATGTTGGCTCTCACCTCGACCACTTTTACGGCCATGACCACACCCTCTACCTCTTTCACATCTGGGAGGAATGATCCTGCATAGACACTTTAAGGTATTAGACAAGGTACACAACTAAAAGCTTAATGGTTCCATCATAATCCCAGAGTACCCAGTGTTTAAACCTAGGCTCTGATACGATGTGTAACGCCCCGCCACACAACCCTAGAGGAAGTTGCATTTAACTACTTAAACAGAATAATTTTTTATTTTTAAAGTATAATTAATAATCAAATTCCCTAACTAATGCCAACAACCTCTAAGGTTATGGGATAGAGGTTAAATAGAACCTAAACAAAAAACATGATTTACACCATGTCATTTAATTACTAAATAAATTAAGCACATACATTCCAAATAAGATAATTTAAATCAAGCATAAGAGATAATCATCAATTTCATTAATCCATAAATTAACAATTAGATTACAACTCTCATTCCTTGAACTAGGTAAGTTCAATAAACATAATTACAATTACAACCTTCCACCTCGATAACAACTGAGGGGTAAAATAATACACGATCAACTGAAATGAAATAAAGCATGAACTGATACTGAAACCTACAAGCTCTCCAACTGGATGTCTCATCCACATGAACATGAAGAAAGAACCCAACGGATTTAGGTGCATGCCACCCAACCAAGTGGAACCCAAAGGCCCACCCCCCATGCTAGGAGATAGTAACCAGGAATCCTAGTCAAGACCATCTACCTCTAGACACAGGCTAAAACACACTGAAGTAAACTGAAACATCCAATCACATGCACCACACAAGCACATAACAAGTACAACTCATGAACCACATACGTACGACATAAGTACACCAAAATTCTAACTCAAGAACAACATAAGTACAACATAAGATCAACTCAAATACCATGCAAGTACAATACAAGGACAACTCAACATGGTCACAATGCTTCCAGAAGTAAAGCAAAACAAGTATGTTAAAGGAACCATACACACTAATAAAATTACCGACTATGGTCACACAAGTATGTTAAAGGAAACCATACCCACAATAAACAAGTACCGACTGTTGTCCTAGATAGAGTGTCATCGCACAGCTCATGATGGGTTATCCTTGGGAATCTTCATAGGCTCCGGCCCCCACAAGAAAAGGTTATCCTGGTGACCTTTACCGAATCCCGGCCCCCATACTCACCCATGTGGAGCCAAATACCTTTCATATAGACAAGATAGATGACCTTTCCATTATAAGTCTTCCCACTTCATCCCAAGTCTAAACGAGCACTTGAGTCCATGAGTGAGGTAAAATTATCTTGATTAGTGAGAAGTTAGTCCTAAGCTTCTAAGTATTGTTTTAGTTATCATGTGTTTAAATAACTTACAACGAGTTATCCTGGCACCACTTCGTGTGCTAGCCCCCATTGGAAGCCACTCTTCTACGACGAAAACACACCCACAGCAACCAAACATCTATGGAACCAATGTGCAACAAACAATATAACACGTCTACTCCTTTCTCAAGAGTCGACAAAGATGAACCCATCTCCAAACACTAGAGAAAACAACAATAACAAAACGGCTCCTGACCGCTCCTAACAAGGAGACACAGATCCCATAATCCACTCCTAAACCAAGGAGGTACAAACATTGACAAAACCGCTCCTAACAAGGAGGCACACATTACGAATCCAACCGTCACAAACGACAAACCAACTGGAAGGCTTACAAGTTTACAACACATTTAACTCACTTCCCAAGATGATGACAGGAACAGTTCACAATCAAGACAAGCAAGAATTAAATTCTACTTTGGGTTCACTAAACCCATCCCCTTGCTAGCATTCAGGACCAAAGCATTAATGAACGAAATTAAATATGCCATTTTAAAAAAAACATTTAATTTCCACGTAGCATTCAAAGATATAAAACATTAACACGTATTTTAATAAGGTAGATAAAAGCAAAATTCCTTTTTAAATAAAATATTTATTGCCTATTCAATAAAGTTCACTTTCTAAAAACAAAACAATAATCCTTTAGCAACCATTAAATAATAAAATGATACTCTCATTTCCCAAAATATTAATATAATTACCATTAATTAAATCTCACAACTATAATGTAAAAAAAACATAATATTGAAATCATTTAATATTAAAGTAAATCAAAATATTTAATATATATAATATTTAAATATTATAAAATCATAATATTTAATTATAATAAATATAATATTATACATATATATATTTTTTAAATATTAAAAATCTTTCTTTAAACGAGTAGAGACCTGCCTCGGTCCGCGTGCCACATTTTAGGGGCAGCAAATTTCTGCCTTGCGGCATGCATGGGGTTTGATGAGGGCGGCCCCTGGTTGGAGAGGTGGTCGAATTTGGTGGTGGCCGCGGCTAAAGTGGACCGGTGGCTGTGTGAACAGCCGCCCCCACTATTGGTGGCGGTTGTGTGAACGTCGCCAACAGTGCGGTGGCTATTCCCATAGCATCGCGGCGGTAGGGAGAGGGTAGCGGCGGCGGTGGCGGGGAATGGTAGTGGACGGGAGGAGGTGGTGGTGACGAAAGGTAAGGGGTGTGGGGAGTGGGGAGGGGTGTGCCGGGTGCAGCTCCCTCCACCTGCCTCCCATGGGAGGTGCGGTGAGGGTTGAGCCGCCAGCCCCCCATGAATTTTTTTATTTTTTTATCTTTTATTTTAAAAAAAAACCAGACTTTCCCAAGCCTGGGGATTTCCAAAAATCCGAATTATAAAAAAATTATAACCAGGGTTAAAATAAAACCAGTTTGATAGAACCCAAATAAAAATAGGCAAAATATATATGCATATTCACATATGTATATATATTATATATTTTAAAAAGGGGATTTTTAAAACAGATTGGGAAAACCCACACCAAAATAGCCATTTCCATTCAAGAACATTATTTTTTTTGAAAGGTCAAATATAAATCAAGGATTTCAATTTGAAGCAAACTTTAACATGATTATTTCTTGCGACCACAAATAGAATTCAAACATTTCTAAATAGCAAAACATATATAAATATAAATTTCAAAATATTTAAAATCCAAAGACATGAACCTGATAATCCAAGAACTTGAGAAGATCCGATGATGATCGACTCCTTCCTCTGATTTCCTCCTCAGATCAGCAAATTTCACCACTCCAATACAAAACCCACAAAAATTGATAGATTCTTTCTCACACCATTTCAATCTTTTCCAAAAAAACCAAGATCCCCCAAAAATTATGAAGCAAAATTCATTCATAAGTATTTTGCTCTAAAATCCTTCGACCACCCTAATAAATTCTTGAAAACAGAAAAATGCAAAAATATCTAATTTCTTTTAAGTTTGAATTTAACTTCCAAATTTGACTTTTAATTCCATTTTCAATTTTCAATTGCAAATTTCACAATTGACTTTCAATTCAATTTTCAATTTCAACAAATATGCAATAATTTCCAAAATGAATTTGCTTAACTCAAATTAATTAATTTAATTAATTCAACAAAATAAATCTAATCCAAGATTGAATTATTTTATTAATTAAATTAAATTAACTTAATAACTTTAAATAACATTTTCCACATAATAGCCAATTAATTCAATCAACAACTTAAATACTAAACTTGTTTAATTCCTTTTTCCAACTTGCAATTAGACAATGAAGAAAGGGCACAAAATTCAAAGCAACACATCCTGACAGACAACTGATGACATACAAGGACTAGGGTGACGACTTGGCACAAAAACCTAGCTACTATCTCCCAATCGAATACCGTTGGGTATTGAACACACTCTCACCTGTGGAACCAGGTGGAGTCGATGTCCTATACTTGTCAACCTGCAAATCAAGTAACCAAAACATATAATATATCTAGCATAAAATACACACCGTGAAGAGGAAATCACGGGATCGTAGGGCACTCGCGAGCGAGTGATACGATACCATCCCCTTCACCAATACACTACAAATAACTGACAATCTAACATGCTAGTATAATCCAAAGCATAAACATCATTAATTCGAATATCCACTATGCTAATCCAAAACATGGAATAAAGATAACATCATATTAACATACCATCACATCAAAATATAACATTAACTTCGCTTTATAGATAGCGATCAAATACAGCCGAGTACGATAGTCAAGGTACAAATAGACAATACAACATAAGAAGGTATCAGAATATCCAGAAATACATCAAAGCAACATAACAACATAAGGACTTACTGTCCAACCAGAAGGCAAAACGGAGGGGTATTACAAAGACTTAAGTGGTTTGTTGGGTGGTGGCAAGGAATTAAATCCCTGAGCATTTACTACAAACCTTATTTTAGAGGCGCACACTATTTATTGATTTGTTGGTATCATTCTCAATGCAAGGGATGCAGATCACATCATGAAGTTACTCATCATACAGCTCCCTTAAGATGAAACAAAAATCCTTAGTTTAACATAATCTATGTGTAGCTTTTTGAGCAGAGGGTGATTGGATCATCCTTCTAATCCTACAAGCCCCTACTTGTCCTCTCTTGTAAAGAAAAGAGTGTACACACCCATTTAGGTGTTCCTACATTTGAGTCAAAGGATATTCCAAGCTGTGGGCTTGAGATTGCTTCCATTGGCCTTGACCTTAGGATTAGTAAGTGTTTTAAGTGTTTTTGATTTATGATAAGACTAGTATAAATTGGGTTGAATTTGGTCTATGAACATACACTATTCACTTAAAAATTGGGATAATCACACAATAGACAAATATAATTTTTCAAAGTATTTTTTGTGTTTTATATCACATAAAAATTTCCCAAGATGAAAAACCACTTGAAAGCATCCAATTTAAAACCAATAGACCATACACCACATCTATGAAATGGTACACCACATTTTCTATAGCCACATTTTTTTTAAATAGTAGGCTACATCTATGAGATAGTAAACTGTAGCTGCTAATTCACCAAAAAATTGTGAAGTTTTTATCTAGTTTCAATCCTAATGACACTTTAACAATCACCATACCTTATGATCATAGACTTGCTCAGTCCTGTCATTTCATTTCACTGCATTCACCTAGGTTACCTTGTATTGCATAGTTAGATTACATTTCCATGCTTGCATTGCTTAGTTTCTCCTAGGTCATTCTTAGCCATATGCACCTTTTATATTTCAAACTAGGAAGCTTACCATACCTTTGATCAGTCCATTGTCACATATCTAGATTGTCTTTGACCTTGTCCCTTTATCTATCAATCATCATCATCCAAATTGGGTCTTAAACTCATGTCTTGTTTAGAATCACTTTGTCAAATCATCATCCTTTTAGAATTTATCCTTTTAAGGTCTTGATAATCTGATTTTTTACCTTGAGTTGTCATAGCTTATTTAGAATCCTTTTCTTAGGTCCTAAAATTTCATATATTTACTCTCATTTGGCATCCCTTGGTCTTAGTATCATATCATAGCTTTGTTCATAGCTTCATTTATCACTCTTACATATCATATCCTTTGGTCATAAATTCAATATCATCCTTGCATTTAAAATATTGGTCCTAGGTGCATTAGCATTTAGCACCCTTATATCTCCAAAAATGCCAAAAATATAACATAGTCTCATATCTCATCTTGCATTATCACTTTTCATTGTCATCCTTAGGTTGTAAGTATTATATGGTCCAAAAAAAGTCAAAAAGGAAGAGAAAGGACATGGATTCTTAAATGATCCCTATTTTAATCCAAATAGCAACATGAACTTTAGGTCAAACTCAAAATAGCCTCAAACATCACAAGGGGAAACCCCAATCTCATTTACCAATCTAGTACTATACAAATTCAACAAAGGTCTAACCCTTGATAAATTTAAGAAGCTTCACAAGACCCTAGGATAGTGTGTATTATAGAGGAGCTAGTTAATGCAAATCCTAATAAGTAATTTCTTTTGCTTGCCAGGTAAGGTGCCCAAATCCCCTTTGATTTTGACACTTCTATAATTATAGAGGGAGCAAAACAAACACAATCCCAAGGTCTTGGTCAAAAAACATTTTTACAAGTTCAACCATCTTCACAACAAATGCATACTAGTTTTTTAATTGGGTCAACAACACACAATGTGACCACTACACACTTCCCCAATCCTCCAACATTAGGAACCGAGAGAACTCATGCCACATCCCAAGGAAAAAATCTCACATTTGGTACTCCATTTTCTTCATCCTCTAGTTTCATGAGTATTACTTTTGCAAATCCATTTGGAACTCAAGATACTACACCATCAATCAATACAAATCAAAACCCACCTATCAAGACATGAATGATTCATATTGCCACACCAAGAGTGAAAACCCAAATGGTCAACACTACACTTAACATCAACATTTCATTTAGATCAAGCTTGAACACCAACCCACTTCCATCACACCAAACACCAATTTCATACCACAACCTTCAAATACCAACCTTACACCTCCACAACATCAAATCAATACCATGTTTTCACCTCACTATCAACAAGGTAATCATAATCCATTGCAAAAAAGAACCAATCTGAATCCCACATTTACATCCAAACCATCATATAACTAACTCAACACTCCTAACACAAATACCAACCCCGTCATGCAAATTCAACTAAACATGCGATCATCCCCCATGAAAAAATTGATGCAACAAATGCAAGAAATACAATAGAAAACGATAAACATACAATTTGGGATAGCAAAGAAGAGATACTCAATGGAGTAATCATGTCCTTATCCCTTTGATAGAAGCATATACATGTCACCTTTTCCACCACACTTTAATTCTCCAAGATTTAACAAGTAAAAGGAGAAAGGAGATCTAGTGGAACACATACAAAAGTTTAACATGACATGTATGGACATTTCTTTAGAGCCTACATACTTGATGTTATTGTTTCCACAAAGCCTTTCAAGGTAGGCTCTAGAATGGTTTGCACACTTTCCTCCTAGGATACAAACATGGGGAAAATTGGCTGACAAGTTCATTACAAACTTTTCCTACAACATTGAAAGTGACATGACCCTAGCAAAATTATTCACAACCAAACAAAAAGAGGGAGAGTCACTCACATAATTATATCAAATATGGTGAAGCATGTCTAGCAAATGTCCTTGTCATATTCTAGAAAAAATAGTTGGTTATGATCTCTATAGACAACCTCCGCATAGAACTAATGCATTGAAACTTAAAATTCAATGTTGCACCACTTTTGAGGATGTCATTGAAAAAGGGGTCTTTATTGAGAAATTTCTCATGGAAAAAGGACTAGTCAAAATCTTCAAAGAAACCTAAAATGATCCTAGTGAAAAAGGAAATTCTTGTCTAGAAATAAGAATGTCACCAATGATGGGGTAGTTGATGCTAAAGTGGTAAACAAGGTTCACCCCACCATTTATCTTAAAGGTCAATCTACAAAAAATACTCTAACATGAATTCATGATTAGATGATGAATGTGATCCAAAACAATTAGTAATGTAAAGGACCCTCATGAGAAAACATCCCAAAAGAGCAAACATGTAACCTTAGGGGAACCCATTGAGTTGGTCTTGAAGAAACTCTTACAATCAAACATCATTCAACTTTCGGACATTAAAACATATGAACCAACATTAGCCAAACCAAATTGGTGGAATGAAAATGAATTATGTGAATACCATCATGGAAAAGGACATAAAACATCATCATGTTGGACACTCAAGAACCTTTTCCAAGACCTTATTGAACAAGGTGAGTGTACAATTCATAAGGTAAGACCAATGTTGATCACACCATATTCAAAAATCCCATGCAAGACTATGGAAAAGAGAAGGCCTCCAATTCAAGGAACAATAACTATAATACCCCTCCACTTTGTCCTTTTGATCGAACAGTGCTCTGCTTGTTTGTATTGTATTTTCTATTAGTACCTTGACTATGGTACTCAACTTCTATTTGATCGCTATCTGTAAAGTGATGTGAATGTTATATTTTGATGTGATGGTATTTTATTATGATGTTATCATTATGGCATGTTTTGGATTAGTATTATGGATGTTTGAATCAATGATGTTTTATGCTTTGGATTATATTAGTATGTTAGATTTGTCAATTAGTTACATTGTATTGGTGAAGGGGACGGTATCGCATCATTCGCTTGCGAGCGCCTTGCAATTCCATGATTTCCTCTTCACGGTGTGTTTTAATTATGACATATTTATGCATGTGGATATACTCTTTGTTCGTAGGTTGACAGGTACAGGACATCGACTCCACTTGGTTTCACAGGTTTGAGCGTGTCCATTGCCCAACGGTATTCGATTGGGAGATAGTAGCTAGGTTTTCCGTGCCAAGTCATCACCCTAGTAATAGTGTGTCCTCGGGTTTTAATTGGGTTAATTTGATTTTATGTTGTTCGTCTTGCCTTGATTTAATTTAAAATTGCAAGTTAGAAAAAGGTAAAATATATGCTTTTGTAGTTAAATTGTCAATTAACTTTATCTGGTTTTTTGTTAGAAATGTGATTTAATTTATTAATTAATTTAATTAATAAATAAATAATTTAACCTTGGATTAGATTTATTTTATTGATAATTAAATTAATTGAGTTGAAATAAATTAAGTTTTTCATTTTGAAATTTATAGATATTTTGTGTAAAAATGGAAAAATGGAAAAGGTTAAATGAGATATTTTGAAAAAGGTTTTAAAATTTCATTTTTTGAAAACTAGAAAATTGCAATTGAAAATTTGGGATATTTTCTGTTTTGTTTTTGAAAATTGATTATGGTGGTTGAATATATATTTTTCCTTTTTCGGCTATTATTTGGAATTTTCATAAAAAAATTTAGAGGATGGAAATTGAAAGAAAACGGGGGAGAAAGAAAAATAAAAAAAAGAAGGAAGATCAAGGTTTTGGTTTGGTGGGTTTTGATTGGATTTGGAAAAAGCTTTGAGGAATTGCTGGAAGGAGTTGGAATTAGAGGAAGAACCGTTGCACCATTGGACATCTTCTCAAGCTCTTGGATTACCAGGTTCATGTTATTTAAATTGTTTATTGATTTTGATTATTGAAAAGGTTCATATATTTTGTTATGTTGTTTGCAAAATAATTGTTGAGAAACTTAGAAATAAATTATGTTGAGAAAACCCAGATTAAATCTTGTCTCAAAATTTTCAAAACCTCTGTTTCTATTTGAGTTTTCTCAAGAAAAAAAATTGTGTTCTTAGTTGGAAATGAGCTTTTTGAATATCATTTTCTCAATTAGTTATGCAAATTTCATTTTAAAATATATATACATATGTATATATATATATTATGTATTTTATTATTGAAGGATTGCTATTAATTTTTGTGAAAAAAATCTATTTCCCTGTCAAAATGCGGATTAAAATCCGTAGGGTTTTCCTTGCAAAAAAATTTGTGTTTCAAAAAGAAAAAAAATTGAATGAAAATGTTTGGGGGGGCTGGGGGCTCACCCCCACCGCGCCCCCATGGGAGGCACATGGGGGGAAGCCGCACCCAGTGCGACCCCCATGGCCGCCCACTGTGGGTGGGATGACTATGGAAATACAGCCACCACCCACAGTGGTGGGTTCGGTTGTGTTCGGCTGTGTTTACACAGCCAGCTGCCCAATGTAAAGTTGCCACCCCACTCCAAAAATCGTCAACCCTAAAATGCCCAACCAAACCCTCGCGCGCGTCCCAAGAGGAAGGTACTCAGCCTGAGGAGTTTTTGAATTCATTTTTTGTGTAAAAAAATAAAAATAAATGAATAAATTATGTTTTAATATTTTAATATTATATTTTTATAATATTAAGTATTAATATATATTATTAATGTATAAAAAAATAAATAATAAATTAATATTTTATATTTTATAAAAATATATAATATGTTTTAATATTTTAATATTATATTTTTATAATATTAAGTATTAATATATATTAAATGATAAAATATATATTAATATTTTATATTTTATTATATAATATTAAATATTATTATATGTAAGATTTAAAGGATTAAATATGTATATTATATTTATATATATATATATGCATATAGTTTAATTATTAATGTTAATATATGTATATATGTATATTTAAAATATACATATATTATAATATTGTTCAATTGGTGGTGTGACTTAATATAATGGGGGAATTTAAAATATTGTGTTTCTAATCAATTTATTGTTTTATTTTTTATTTTTTAAATAATATATTTGAAAAGACAAATATGGGATTTGTAAGTAATGGGTTTAATGGCGAAATTAATTGATTTCTTTTAAAATGATTTAGTTTGCAAGGACAACAACAATTTATTTTAAAATGACGTATTATGATTTGTAGAAATAAATTATTATTTAATTATTATTTAAAAGAAAGTAGGGAATTAAATTTGAGTTTTAATTTCCCCCTTGTCTCAAAAAGAAGTATTTTTAAATCGACATTGTTAATACAATAAATAACTGAATGTTAATTATGAAATGGATTTAGAATATCCAAAGGCAGTTTCTTTCAATAGCCTTCTGTGAAAATTTCCTTCATGTTCTTGTTTGGGGAAATGGGTTAAGTGTCTTTAATATGTAAGTCTTCCAGAGGACCGTAGAGGTTGGGGGATTGTCGTTTTGTGATGTCAACCTATTGTGAATTCCCTTGGGTAGTGCATGAGGTTATATCAATGTTATTACCCAATTTCCACAAATGGGGATGTTTCGTGTCTCCTTAGATTAGGAGTGGATTATGTGAGTTGTGTCTCCTTGTAAGGAGTGACTTTGTTATGTTTGTTACCTCCAGTGTTTGGAGAGGGTTTGAACTTATGTTGCCTCCTGAGAAAGAAGTGGTTGTGTTATCTTGTGTGGTTGCACTTTGGTACCCTTGGTGATTGGATGTTATGTATGTTGTCAAGTAGAATAGTGGCTTCCGTTAGGGTATAGAGCCCGTAAGAGGTAAGATTGGGTAACCTTCAGAAGTAGTTTAATCAAGTGATAACTAAAGCAATGTACTTAGAGGTTTAGGTGGCACTTCACACTAATCAAGATAAGTTCTAGCCTCACTCATAATCGCAAGTGCTTGTTTAGGCTTGGGGTGAGTGGGAAGGCCTAGAATGGCAAGGTCATCTATCTTGTCTTTACTAAAGGTATTTGATCCTGCATTAGTAAGAATGAGGGCCGAAGATCAGTTGAGGACACCAGGATAGCCGGAGCCTATGAAGATCCATAGTGGGCAACTCATGACGAGCTCTGTGATGAAACTTTGTCTAGGACAATAGTTGGTATTTATTTTTGTGTGTATGGTTTTCTTAACATACTTGATCTACTTTATATCTGGAAGCAATGTAACCATGTTAGAGTTGTACTTGAGTTGTACTTGTTTTTTTCTTATGTGGTTCATGTGATTGGTTGTGTCAGTTTGGTTTAGTTACGTGTTAGCATGTGTCTAGAGGTAGATGGCCTTGGCTAGGATTCCTTGTTACTATCTCCTAGCATGGGGGGGTGGGCCTTTGGGTTCCACTTGGTTGGGTGGAACGTACACCTTAATCCATTGGGCTTTCTTCATGTTTGTGTGGATGATATTTCCTATTGGAGAGCTCATGGGATTCAGTTTCAGTTCTTGCGTTATTTCATTTCAATTATTGTTGTGATTTATTACCCCTCAGTTGTTATCAAGGTGGAAATTTGTAATTGTAACCTTATTTATTAGACTTGCCTCATTTGAGGAATGAGAGATGTAATTGTATTATATAATTATGGATTAATGAAACTGAAATTTATCTCTTATGCTTTGATGTGATTTATCTTATTTGGAATGTATATGTTTAATTTCTTAAGTAAATAAATGACATGGTTTAGATTCATGTTTTTTCTTGAGGTTCTATATAACCTTTGTCTCGTAACCTTAGAGGTTGTTAGCATTGGGTAGTGAACTTGCTAATTATTCTTAAACAAAAAAAAAACTAGTCCATTTAAGTAGTTAATTGCAACCTCCTCTAGGGTTACATGATGGGGCATTACAATAACAATTCTAATTATACCAACATTGTGCATGACTATACCATTAATCACATTCAAACCCTTGATAATTATGTTTCTACCATCACCATTGATAAAATTTTAGAATGTGGAGTTACCACCCATAGAGCTAAGGTGACCCTACAAGGGGGGCTCCTAATTTGTAGCCAATATTTCAATATAACCTCTTGGATCATCTAGGAAAGACTCGTGTACAAATATCCATTCTTGAGTTTCTTTGAACATCCCATAAGCATTAGACCATTCTAGAAAAATATTTGCAAGATACATTTGTGCCCACTTACCTAAATGTCAATCAATTTTAGGCCATGATAGGATACCTAGCTACACCCCACCATGTCACATTCTCTGAACAAGATCTTTTCATGCATAAACATAATTATAATAATCCTTTACACCTATAATTATAGATAATAAACATAAAATTAGGTGATTCTTGGCAGACGGTGGAGTAGGTTAGAATATATGCACAATAAAATTGGTCATGGCATTTGGATTCTCTAGGGCTTGTATAGATGAATCTAAGAAAATTGTTATCAAGGCTTATGATGATGTTGACCACTCCTCTAAATAATTAATCACACTTCTTGTGAGAGTTGGGTATGTTACTCAAAACACAATATTCTAAGTCTTGGATCTATAATTACCATATAATCTCTTCCTTGGTCACCCATGGATTTATGCCATGAGAACCATACCGTCCACCTACCATCAATGCTTGAAGTTTCCCCACAATGGCATCAAAATTACCATATGAGGTGATCCTAATCCCTTCCAATATTGTAGAAATATGAGGGACCACTAAATATAAAGTTCCTATCAATCAAGAAGCTCCATATTCTACCTCATAACATTACTGTATAGGGGCGAATTTTCACCCCCTAGGAAAATTCCCATTTTACCTTCCCTCACCTTAGAAAACCAAATTTGGAGGCTTAATTCCACATAAGCCTACTACCTTCATTCCACTTGGCATCCTTTTTGTGCTTCGATAGAGGATTAACTGTCGAGGATGCCTTTGTAGCACGTAGATATCTGCGCGACACATAGATGTCCCTGATAGATTCCTATGGCTGGAGCCTGAAGAGGCCTTACATTTCCCATTGGGAGTCAACTTGCAACACCCTCTTCGGCTGACCAACCTGAACATGGCCATTTCTTCATCTCACCTCTCCAAATTCACTCATTCTCCTTCAATTTGGGTCCTTCTATAGTCTCTTCACCTTCTGGAGACTCTTTGATTCCTTCCACAATCTCTTGACAAGCTCCAAGCAACTTCAGTAGAGAAACACTTTGAGTCCTTCACCATCTCTTCAATCCCTAGCAACACTTTACACTTCACAACAACAACATCAACACTCCATCACTTCAGTAGAGAAAGTGTAGAATGAAACACCATGCCAACAAAGGCTTGAGTTCCTCTCATTTTCTCCCCCACTAGCCTTGAGCAATCTGGGTGGCGGTGGTAAGATTTCACTCCTCTCCTTTATTATTTGGTTGAGTAGCATAACACTATTTTGTAGTAATTTAGTGCTCTTTGCTTCATTTCCTACTTTTCTTTCTATCTATCTGGTTGTCCATGGAGGTGGGAACACCAAAACGGGGGTTTGACTGAGGAAAACCCCTATACAACTCCAACACACTCTCTCTCTCTCTCTTGTGTGTAGATATTGAAGACATTCATGATCTAGAGGCTTCATCATTCAAACGGTTATAAGAATTTCCTTTCTACTTATTACTCTCTTTATCTAGTTCATTGTATTCTAGCTTTATCATATTCTATTGCTTTATCACTTTCTGGAAGTTCTCAGTAATTAGAGTAGAAACAACCGCTTAGTTGTTTTATGAGATAAACCTACTTTCTGGTCTGTACGAGATGCCAGTGTGCCTCTAGGATGATAGCACACTGTGTTTTCATCTGTATTCTACGCTGATGTCCTTTTGTCAAGAGCTTGTCGGTTTGTCTAGAGAATCTTTATGAATTTCTCTCTCTGGTTCTAGAACTCTCACCGCTATTCTTTGAGGTAGTTTAGGGCAGTTCGCCCCATGAGGCTCTATGAATGAAGAGAACTCATGAGTAGTGAATCCCCCTTCTCTACAATTGCATCGATCCATCTTTCCTTATCAAATCATCCACTCCATTCACCAGACCTTCCAAACCCAAGTTCCAAATCCATGACAAGAGATGTGGAGAATATAACATGGAGAGCTTATTTTGTGTTGGAAAGTTTCCTATATCACCAAAACCTTATGGAAAACCCCATCCTATAGAAAGAAACTAAAAAAATTATCCACAATCCTCCCACCACCTTAATCAAAAGGGGAGATTTTAGAAAATAATCTATAGGAGAGGATATTTCTACATGGATTTATAAAGATGAAGATGACACTAAGACTAAGAAGTTACCGATTGACTAGTACCAAAAGGGTTCCATATAATGAAGTAGCAAGGATATGATGGACATGGTGGTCTTGGTCTAAAAAACATGGAATGAGAGAACCAATATTGTCTCCTTGGTTACCCAAAAAATTGGGTTAGGCTATGTGGTGCCATAAGTGAGTCCTCCTAGTACTAAGTTTCCTTTGAGTGAGAAGATTAATGCTTCAAATAAAATTGAGACATCTCAGGAATACTATACTATAACTGACTCTAATGAGTGGGAGTGGGACTCCAAATCTAGTGACTATGACCTACCCGACGTCTTTCAAGAGCTTGATTTATCCTCTTCCCCGACCAATACTATGAACATCAATGCCTGAATTGATTCCTTTTGGGATCCTAATGATATCTCTATTTTCACCATGTCTACTTATTCATTGACACTTGATGATATTGATGATGGCTTACCCCTTGTTTACCTATAACTAATAAATTGGGATCAATAAGGATGACTGAGTTTAGACACATTCAAGAATGGTGAAGCAATCATTGAGTTCATGGGACTTGGAGAAGGGATAGAAAATTGGGATCATAAAGTTGGTTTCATCATAGAGCTTGAAAATGCAACATACTTTGGAGATTCTTATAAGGCCCTACCTTGTAAGGAAACCTTCTTACTCACATGAAATTCCTATCCATAATAATCATGGTCATCCCTTATAGGTAGGTAGATCAATAAATTGCATGTTATGATAATACGTGGTTTGTTTGGCTATCATCTTAGTTGTTATAACCTATTGTAGTATAATTAGATATTGCTAATTATCAGCTCAAGGAATGAAAAAAAGAGAATTTCTATTTCAAAACCATGTTTTTTATTTATATGAATGAGATTATTACAGTAAATGATAAAGAATATCCTACCTACCTGCCTATCTATCTATCTATATATATTTATAGACTATGTTGAAGTGCATATATTTATATCAAAAGTAGGGGATTAATCTGAGATTGAATAATGATATTATCATTCTTTGGTGGCTTGAGAGATAATAATATTATTATTTAACATATATTCAATTGAATAATCAAATAATAACTATTTAGAACTTGAGAGCATCTATTTATAAAGTGATTCTTAAATCATGTAATTTCAATCATAACAATGGTATTGAGTGATCAGAAGATAAAGAAGGATCTTACTATTGCTTGAGTGGAGGAAAGATAATAAAGTTATAATTAGAAGATTCATTGTTGATTAAATAATAATAATAATTAAAATAAAATGAATATGTATATACATATATATTGCAGTTAATTTTTAATAATAATGTTTTTAATTAACAATTAGACTATGACTAGATAATGATTTTCATTACTGGAATGTTTAATAATAGTAGAATCATCATCAAAGTTAGATTTAATTGGAATAGTATTGTTATTGAGTCAAATAGATCAGTGATAAGGTTCATTAGGGAATTGGATAATAATGTTCTCACTACAATTAATTTGTAACATTAATTTTGTTGATATTCAAATGTTGATTAGATATTACCGGTATTATTATGGTTGAAAAATCAAGCGATAATATTGCTATGGTTTAAAAATAAATATATACCCTTGAATGTACCTCATTTATATTAAGACGATTAAAATGCATAAAGATGTCATACTTAAAATAATACTTTTCTTAAAGAGAGTGGAGTTACACTTATGTTATCTACGCCAAGCCATAATTCTTCTAAATAAAAAAAGAGAGTATCTATTATTAGCATGGGGTTAAATTGCAAATGGTTAGCCATAGAAAATATATTGTTAAAGCGTTGAAAGTTAATCAATTTTCCATTAGACAAAAAGGAGATTCAAACAAAATCATGTTGAAGGGATTTTAATGATAATATATAGAATTAAATAAATGTTCACCATTAAAATAGTTCAACACTCGAAGCTACTAAACTCAAGACCACCTTATGCTATGGGTATATATGTAGGATACTGGTTCAAGTAGAGTAGATGATATTTATGATCATAAACCAAAGACTTTATCTTGTGAGATGATGTTTGGATATGATAATAAGGAATGAATCCAACCCATAGGAGAATTTGAAAGAAGGAAATAATATTTGCAAAGAATTTATGCCAGTAGCAAGGACATGGAGTGGATAGGAAATTTATTGTGATTTAATTCCTGACAACAACTTCACTATGGCATGGATTTATAGTGATGTTCACTCCAATACATTAAATAAGGGCATCATTTGGATTACTCCATTCATGGAAGCATTATTCATCCCTACCACCGATGTGACAGAAGGGGTAAAACAACTCACACACCTTGTCTTTTGCGGACACTTTTTTAGTATGGCTGGTGGGGATAGCTTGCGTGAAGGAGAAGACTCCTCATTAGAATGTCATCTACTGTTCTCAGAGGCTACACAGAGTATGTTGTTGGGTTGGCTTTGGAGTGCATAGGGGGAAATGGGCACAACAAGCAGAACGTTGGGGAGGTAAATCATGGAGTTCATGGAGAGGTTGTGAGGAATATGGTCATAGAGGGGTTGGACGTGGAGGGAGCTTCCATTCAATGGTATGGGATGCCTGGAATACAAAGGCTATGATTTTGCAGGCGTTCTATTGATTTGCATCCAACAATGGACTCCCATTATTCTGAACTGTACTCCACTATTTTTGTGTGGAAATCGGGAAGATTGGTCAACTCATGAAGTCGGTGTAGAATGAGGTGATTACATGTAAACATGGTAGTCCTCTATTCTGCATTAAGTTGTGGCTAAATATGAAAAATTACTTTATGCATCGATGGATTCCCATACCTGTATTGGGCAAGCACATGCAGGGAGCATGTTGTCCCTAGGAGACCGCATTCCTTGAGGCACTCTATCAAACAATTCATCTGCCTTGTCTTGGGGCAGCATTTTGCATTCATGCTCACCAAAGCCGTATTGGCTATATTATCAAATAAAATTACCTCTTCCATTATGCTTGGAAGGGTGTCCATACCTTGTTTCAAAGCTTTCATTTTTGGCACAAGAGGGAGAGGGGATGAAGGAATGACATAGAGGAATGAGGTTGCTTCCAATCGATGTGTGTGAGGGAGAATTTGGCTAAGAATTGTGTCTGGGGTAGAAGAAGCTAATCCCAATAATTTTTCCATTACTACATATGAGGAAAACCACAATCTTGTACTTTGGTGAGGCCGAGAACATTAAAAGGCTCATTATGTTAAGTAAAACGTGATAGCCATGAGTTGGTGCTAATAAAAGAATATCTTCAATAGCTATTGGAAATGGAGATGCTTGAGTTGGGTTCTATCATTGATGGTATTAGTGGGGGATACACCATAACAGTTAGAGGGCAACATGGGAAGAGTAGAAGGTTTACCTATGGGAGAATTTGCACATGCTGTGAAAAATAGAGTAAGACCAATCTTGGAATTTTTGTGTGCTCCCGAGGTAAGATGCCACCAAGACTGATCCCTATCCTAAAATGAATCCTATACCGAGATCGTTCTAAGATGAAAAGAGAGCCTGCACATAGAAATCGGGTGTCTTGGGTAGGGACTAGCTTGGCTCATGATGGAAACCGAGCTCCAAATCTATTTGCACAATAAACAATCATGTTAGAGGGGCACACAAGGGGGAGGAGTTTTAGTTTAAAATGGTCTGGCAGAGAGAGATCTCTTCTACAAACTAAAGTCTATAATCTTGGATCAGGAAAGTGAAGAGTACAATTTTGAGGAAGCCAATATTGGGTAAGCAAGATTAATCTCTAACCTTTCTACTCTTAATAATCCACTGTTATAAGTGATTTGGTTATGAAAGAAAAATATTGTTTTGCATGCATGTCGATTGAGTTATTTTCATGTGATCTAAGCTTGATCTAAACATGGTTTCATTTGTCAAATCCATGAGTTTTACCAGATCGTACCAATGCAATGTTACCATCATTTCATTGATTGGTCTTAACTTTTCTATTATGGTTTATCACCTAGTTATGTTGGCTCTCCATTAACTCACCATTATTATATTCTTTTTTTTTATAAATATATATGCATATGACCATGTCCTTTTGGAACCTACCAACTAGTCCTTGTACCTTTTCTATTCTTCCGTTTCTCCATACTTAAGTACTGCATCTTTATTTTGTGATGAAGTCAAAAAAAATTTTGTAATAGTGTTTTGGTGCATATTTTAGCTCATGTGGTATATTTGATGAATGGTTTTAAATTGTTCCAAATAAAGGAGATTATGATTATTTTCAACTATAGTTATAGAAACTATAATTTAAAATCAATACATGAATGGAATTCTTACTTTCAGATGTGAGCATAGGCATGTGTATTTGTGCATAAGTAGTATACGTAAATTTGGGGTATAGTTATGATACTTATACAATAGGACATAAATTATATATAATCATAATTATAAAGTCTTTTTCATTACAATTAATATAATCATGATAGCATTACATCTTTAACAAGACACTTAGCATTACATTGTACTTATCTTGTTATGTTAACGGTCTTTAGACTCTCATGATGAAATAAGTTTATATGTTAATATAAGTTCTATGTTAATAGAGGTTTGCTAAAATACAAGACTAAAGAATGTGTTTACTTATATTATTAAAACTCTATCCTTGTAATTATAGCTCATTAACATATTTAACTCATTTGTCATTTAGTAATGAAAGGATAGATCCTAAATAAATAAAAGAAGGGAATAGTAAACTTCTTCCCTTATGAATCCGAGATAAAATTATTGGATGATAAATTATATTTGACCTTATATTTTATATATGACTTTGGAATGTGTTCTTTTGAAAAAAAAAAAGGTACTTGAATAATTATTGTGTATAATGGAACGACTGTAGAATTTGCCCCTCTTCTATTTATCCTATAAATTAAGGTTAAAGAGAAAATATGATACTAGTTAAGTGGAAAATCGTTATAGCACTATGGTGGTTGTGTGTGATAGAATATTTTTTTATCTTTACTAAATTATCAGTGTCCACCTATTCTCTTGATCTTGTAAAATATGACTCTTGGATTATGAACTTTATTTTACAAAGGAATTTTCCCTTATGAATATATTTTTTGGCCTACTTATATATTGTTTTACTTGTTCAGGTTGGACCGAAAGTCATCTAATGACATAATCAGTTTTGCCTAAAGTTTTGATTCTAGTGACCTAAAATAATTATTTAGATTGAATGTAAATTCAAATAAATGATAAATATAGGGTACAAATTAAGTTGTAATTTATTTTATATAACATTTATGGAGGTGGTGTGTGCTAGAGTGTTGTTTACATCTAATTTATAATTTGAATTCACTTGTATTATAGTTTTCAAATGAAATTACTAAGAAAGTTGGTGTGTCTATTCAGTTGAGAAATTATTGAGAGACCTTATAGTTGATTCCAATAATGGTTGTATCGATCTCCAAAACATAGTTATTTAAAAAAAAAAAAATAGAATGGAACGGTGTCATAAGGGTTCAACCAAATTGATGTTAAATTTTTATGTGATTTGAGCTTAGTTGTTATACATTATTGTTGACCAATTGAGTGTTGGTTCAAGTCCATGTTTGTGAACTATGGTTCTTGTGTGAAGTACATACATAGGCAAGGCTATCAAAGATGATCCCTCGAGGAATTAGGTTGGGCCCCTAGGGTTTGCTCACTTTTTTTTATTACTTTGAGTTAATATTGATATAATGTATTTTCTCAACTTATGACTTGATTTTTCCTTTAGTCTATGAATATGTTGGTTGGACTATTTAAGTCTGTCTTGATGATTTAATTTTCATGTCCCCATTTCAAAACCCTCTTAGGATTGCATAAGCAATCTAGTTGTCTAACTAAATATATTAATCGATAGCTGGTCAAATGTTGAATGCCTCCTTGTAGTGCCTTCTTTGGTAGCAACTTTGTGAGTTTTTCAAGCATCCTTGAGTGAAATTTTCTATTTGTGTTTTGTCTTTAACTGTATTTTGAGTGTTAAATTTAGGAAATTACAAGTCTCGTCCTCCCTCTAGTTACAAAAGTGAGAAAAAAATAAAAAATAATAGGTCTCTAGGTGAAAACTGAAAGGTTCCTTTAGACAAAGAATTTAAGTAAAAATAAAGGACGTATCTAAATGTGAAAACCTCTCTGAGGTGCCTAAGGATGGAGGGTTTGATAGTCTCCCTATACACATAGATAGATCCTCATTTCTTGTAGAAGAATCAAAAGAGGTAAATCTTGGGACAAAGAATAATCCTAGAATCATTCAACTTGCAACATTTTTGACCATTGAAGGAAAATCAGAGTTCACTACATTCATTTCAGAGAGAAAAATCAAATTTTCATGGTCATATTCTGATATGCTTGGGCTGGACCTTGAGCTTTTTCTACATCATTTTCCATTGATCACAAATGCTAAACTAGTCAAGTATAAATTAAGGAAAGTGCACCCACAAATTGCACTCCTAGTGAAGGGTCAGTTAAATAAAATTTTAGATGTCAGTTTCCTTCATCCCATAGAATTTGTAGAGCGGATATCAAATGTTTTTCTTGTCACTAAATCAACTAGTGGAATCGGAGTATGCATAGATTTTATATATCTAAATAAAGCTTTTCCTAAAGATGATTTCTCATTGCCTAATATTGACATCATAGTAGACCTCACAACACATTATGAGATGCTATCACTTATGGACAATTTTTTGGGATATAATTAGATTAAAATTACACCCAAGTATCAACATAAAATAGCTTTCACCTAAACTTGGGGTACCTTTTGTTGGAATTTTATACCATTTAGTCTCAAGAATGTTGGAGCAACATATCAAACAACTATGACCACCATTTTTTATGACTAGATGCATACAATTATGGAAGATTATGTTGATGAATTAATAGAAAAATCATTAGAAATAAATGGCCATCTAGTAGTATTAGACAAGATTTTGAAATGGTTGGAAAAGTATAAGGTCAGGATAAACCTGAAGAAGTGTGTTTTTGGGGTCCAATCAGGAAAAATTCTAGGATACATTATCTCCCATGGAGGAATTGAAGTCAATACAAAAAAATTGAAATCAATCATGGATATTCCTCCACCAACAAGCATAAGTTAGTTATGAATTCTACAAGGGAGGTTTTAGTATATCTAAAGGTTCATTGCCCAATTAGTAGATAAGTTTCATCCATTTCAACATTTTCTATGCAAAGGAGTCCCTTTCATATAGACTAAATATTTTCAAGAAGCATTTCAACAAATAAAGGATTATCTATTGACTCCTCTAGTACTTATGCCTCCCATTGATGGTAGACACCTAATATTATAAATATTAGAAACCAAATCAATATTGGGGGCATTTTTAGCACATAACAACAAGAATGGAAAGGAACAATAAATCTATTATATCATTTGCACTCTTGTAAGATATGAGCTCAATTATAGCTCCATTGAATGAGCATTCCTTGTAGTTGGTTTTGCCACATAGAAGCTTAGACACTATATGCTAAACCATCAAACAAAATTGATAGCTAATATTGATCCATTGAATTATTTATTAAGAAAAGTAACTATGACAGGTCGATTAAAAAAGTGGGTCACTATCCTGAGTGAATATGACATAGAATATGTTGATCATAAATAAATAAAGGGACAAGTAATAGATGATCAACTTGCAGATGCACCAATGACAACAAATCATCCTCTAATATCTAATTTTCTTGATGAATCCATCTTTGCAATATAGACTTCTACAACATGGAAAATGTACTTTGATGGGTTTTACACAAATCACAGTTCAAGAGCTAGTATTCTTTTTGTTACACCTCAAGGGGACTCAATACATAATCCATATAGAATAATGTTCTTTTGCATGAATAACATGGCCGAGTATGAAGTATTGTTTATAAGAATTCAAATGGCTATCAAATAGAAAATTAAAGATCTCCAAGTCTATGGTGGCTTCTAGTTAGTTATTTGTCAAGTTAATTATGATTATGATTTAAAATATGAGAAGCTTACCCCCTATAAGCACATGGTTGATATTTTTAAATTGTACTTCAATCTTATCACCTTTGATAAAATATTGAGGATTCAAAACAAGTATTTTATGCAATGGAAACCATTGGATCACTCTTGGATATTCCTAACAACACATCGTAGTATGAGTTCTTGGTGGTTTGATGTCCCTGAATCTGAACTCATGTGTGAAATTTTTGGTCTTGAATCTCCTTGGTACAAAGACTTTTACAATTACCTACATGAAAAACTTATCCATCCTAACATGTCCACTAATCAACGCAAGACCTTTATTCGAAAAGAATCCAAATATTTCATTGATGACACCCTTTACCTTTGTATCTTAGATATCGCCCTCCTAATATGTCTTGACTAAGATGAAGCACAAATTTCCTTTCAAGAGGTAGACAATAGTATATGTGGAGCTCATTCTGTTAGTCATACCTTAGCCAAGAAGCTTATGCAAATGGGATACTATTGACCTACTATGGAACATGATACCTACTACTTTGTGAAGAAATATTGCCACTATTAGATACATGGAGATCTTATACATGCACATTCTCAAGAACTTCATCCACTTACATCACCATGGATATTCTCTCAATGGGGACTTGACCTCATGGGAAAGATTCACCCTACCTCTGCTAATGATCATAAATTTATCCTCATTGCAATTAAGTACTATACTAAATGGATCAAAGCCATTTCAATGACCTATTTTGGCCTCCTACAATGATTTAACAACTAAGCCTTTACAGTAGTGATTCAGATATTGGAAATCTAACCTGAATAGCTATCTCAAACGTCATGAAGGTTCATTTAACTTGTCAACCCAAGGACATAAAATTCAAATGGGTCAACACAGTATGTGCACTAGGGATCCAAAGTAGCCACATTCATCCTACAACTAAGAACAACACAATGTTGAAAGTAAATTGCTACAAAGGAAATAACAGAAGTGCTGAGCATTAGCCAATAACTATACTAAGCTGAAATGCATGAGAAAAATGAAAATATGAGTGAACAAATAGGAAACTACTCTATCTACTTTGGCTGTAGGAACAGTCACAAAATGAAATTCTAGTGGCTGCAGGAACATACAGTGCTAGATTCTTAACTAATTACTGAACATAAAATAATAACTAAACCAAAAGATGGAATTGTAGACACCGAAAATTGGTCTAGGCCTGCGAACACCACTTTCGACATAATTTTCTATTATCCATGGTCATGATTAAATAATGTTTATTATTTAATTAACCTTTATAACACGTATTTTCTCTATTAATTAAATACCCCTTTTTAATTAATTCATTAATTCATTATTAATCTTTATTCAACTTGATTAATTAAATAAATCATATTTATTTAATTATGTTGCGAACTAATTAATTCTTCCCCCTTTATCTATCAATTAAATAATTTATTATTTAATTACCCCTATATCATACTTTTCTAGCTATAATTAAATATCTTTATTTAATTATTCATTTAACCCCCTTTATCTATAAATAAATATTTATTATTTAATTATTTATATTATCCTTTTCAAACAGTCAAATTAAATAAATTATCTTTATTTATTTAATTAAGGTCTCACTTTCGAATGTTAAATTAATTTAACATTTAATTCCTATTTAATTATTTATGTCACATTCCTCTATCATCCAGTTATCTAAGTCATTCACTTACCTTCTGACTTGAGATCTATTTTTAGTTCTCCAGTTATCTCCGGATTCAACACCTGTTTATCTCTATGAGAAGACTCTCTATCACAACTAGTCAATTAACTAGTTCTAACTCCTGTTTGCATTCAAATGCATTAGTCTTCGAGTTCCAACTTTGGCTTTTGCATACAAAGTCTATTTCTTCTATTTTTGGAGATTAAGGTCTTGAACTTGTGTTCTAACTCACTTTCTAACTTAGTCTTTATCCTGCAGTCTTTCCTAACTCATGTTCTAACTCACGTTCTATCTGAGACAAAACTCACATTGCATGGAATTCATCAATCTCGTCCGTCGATCTCTCTTTCAATCTGAGCCGATCGTTCAAAAACCCAAAATCTATAAAATGACCTATCATTATCATTATTCCTCCTCCCGAAATCATTCATTTTTAAGAAGGGATTCATCTTTGATATTTTTCTTAAACATTCGACATAATTATACTTGCATTCAAACACATAAATCTGAGGGCAAGAATACTGAAAAAGAAAAATGGAGAAGAACAATAGAGATAATTCGAAGGGATGAACGCATATTCGGTGAGATCATTTTGGTTTCATTAGTTTAGGTTATTTCCTCATTCTTTGTTGTTAGATTTTAGATTATTACTTAGATTAGGATTTAACTTTGTTATTCTAGTACTTGCAGAAAATCTATCATGTTACATTTGGTGAACCCGATGTGAACACGCTTCAAAAACCACACATATTTCATCTTTCCGTTTTTCCATTTTTTGTTCTATTTTTGCAAGTTTTTTGTACGACACACCGCATCTATTTCACAAAATGACACATCTGTATACACGAACTGCATCTATGAAAAATAGTGACGCATCTGTCATCAAAAGCCGCATCTGCAAAGTCAAGAACTGCATCCACCTGTCAACAACATCGCAAACCACATCCACCTATCAACAAATTCGTGAACCACATCCGCCTATCAATAGTCGAACCACATCTGTGGCTCCAAAAGCCGCATCTATCTGGTAAAAATTTTTCATTTTTTTATAGATTTCCATGCATCCATTTTTCATTTTTCACTTTTTAGCTTGTTTCAATTTTCGCTAATGTTTATTTCAGTTGTGTTAAGGAGGAATAACATAGTGTTTGCAGGATGAAGCATAGAAGACATTTAAAAACCTAAGACAATTTTCTGCAAGACAAAAGCTGAAGAACAATGAACTACTGATAAATTTGCATGCAGGACCTAATACCTTTGTGTTGATTTATTTATTTAAGCAAGCTTTTGTTTGGTAGATAGAGAATCGTCGTGTGGGATTAAAATGAATTTTTTGATTGATAGATAGAAAAATTTTGTTTGGATTAAAAAGAACCACTGTCTTCTTTGTTTGGTGCTTTGCACGTATCTGTAACCCTTACAATTCAATACATCGAAGTATCCTCTCCCCTTGCACAGTCATACGATCTTGGGTGTAAGAGAAATGGTTGCTGACTATAGAACTTGGGCCTGTCTTGGTGGGAAAAATTACTCACCCCAAGACGACTCAAACCGGTAGCACGCTAAAGCCAAGCGACTTGCAACTAGTATAGAAAAGTGGATTCTTGGGGAAAGCCCATGAATCACGTGCACTATTCCTATTGTGCCTTTTACACACACGCCCCGTTCGGAATGGGGACCCTCTTTTCCCTCTTTCCTTTTTTTTGGTCCTTTTCATTTCACCTCGTTTTGCATTCCCTTTGTGCCCCCAATGTTGGGGGTGGCATGTTCCCCAATGTCATATTTTAAATTTCAGGCTTTCCGGGTTTTCCTTGTCGAAATTCTGGCATCTGTGGCAATTTTCGGGTTTCCCCTTCCAGATTTCCCTTGCCAGGTTTCCCCTCTCGGGTTTCCCCTGTCGGACTTCCTCTGCTGGATTGCCTTTGCCAGGTTTCCTTGGCCAGATTTCCCCTCGGGCTTTGTTGTTTCCAATGGCTATCTCGAGATGGCTTCCCAAACCCCGGACCTCGGACCTCCCGCTGCCTCTGCGTTTTTCGGAGTTCACCAACCGAACCTGCAACCGTACAAAGTCATTAATGCTGCATTAATGGCTGCCTTTTGCTATAAAAATGATTTTTTCGGTTGTCATTATAAAAGGTTTGAGTGATAGAAAAGATTGAAGAGCTCTCGGCGAATTTGGCTTTCCTCCTGTCAATTTTTGAGGTGTTTTCCCTGCGACGTATGCGCATTCGGCAACCTATTCTTCGGATTTTTGAGGTAGGTTTTCCATCCGCATGCCCTAGTTTCTCTTTTGTGATTTTTGGGATTTTCCTGAGGTTAAATTGTAAAATGGGACCTGAACTAGCTAGATTTCCCCCCTGCCCTCAAAACCCATATCTTAGAATCTAAAATCAACCCTTTAAACGCCCAAAAAATTGATCTGGAACCTTCCTGCGTTGCGGCTGTTCTTCGGAACGGCCCCGGCGTATTCCAGGCCCACGTCTTCCCACGGCCGTCTGTACCGTCCTCTTCCAAAATTTTCAACCTTTTTTCCTCCTTTCGGGTTCCTCCCTCCAGAATTCCCTCCTCAGGATTCCTTTGTGCCCCCGTCGTTCCTAACGATGCTGTCCGAGAGTCTTCCCGACCCTCAAATCCCAAACCCTCCATTTCCGTCTAGGATCAAGCCTCACCTTTTTCTTCAAATCCATCCCTAGGATTCTTTTCCCAGGATTTTGTTACCAAAATTCCGTCATCATCTTGTCATTTCAAATGATGTCCGCCTCGTGGCATCCCGGACTTCGTTTCCCGGCCGCAAAATGTTTCACCTCCCGGTCGAAACCCTTACCATTTTCTTTCCCTTAGACTTTTGCCCGGGGTGTTCTCGTCATTCCAAACGGCCTCGTTCAAACGTCTTCCCGGATCTTGGACCCCGGTCCGCTGTCCGTCGGAACCCCGTGCCTTTGGTCTTTTTTCCTCCAAGCTTCTTTCGGATTCTGGATGCCGAAATTCCCTCCTCGGGATTCCATTCCTCGTGTGCCATTCTTAACGGCAAGCTCTGAGCTTCTTCCCGACCTCCGGGTCCCAGTGCCTCGTTCGCAGTCCATTTGTCCCAAACCCTTTGGCTGCTCCCAGAAGTTTCCTCTCATTATTCTTTCACCGGATTTCCTCTTAGGGTTCGCTGTTTCACACGGCCTACCCGTAACTGCTTCCCGGTGACGGCAATCCAGGACCTAGAGTCTGTCGCCCGGAATTCCATCTCCTCTACGCCATTTCAAACAGCTTCCCTGCAGATGATGCCTGAACCTCCAAATCCAAAATGGATTTCGACCCACTTGCTTGAATTGTTGGTGTAATTAATATTTAATTACACTTGCATAACTTTACTTAGGTTTTGCTTAGGTAATAATTAGTTTACTTAATTAATAAGTAAGCTTTATTTAGTTGAACTGTTTTTAGGTCAACATTAGGGTTGCATACTTTGCTTTTATAAAGAAAATCATCTCATTGTAACATTGAATTCCTGAATATATCATTTTGCACATTCGCATGCAAAACTCTGCTTTTTTATGTTTTCTCTTTTGTGGAAGGTGTTTAGGTTTGCATGTCTGATCTAGGGTTTCTAACATAAATTTGGTCTTCTTCCATTTCCAACTTCAAATTTTCAAATCCAACTTCGGGAAGTGCATATGGGAATTCCATTCTCATTTTTCCCTTTCAAGCGGCATTCTGCCAAGGGATTTCCGGCCCAAGAACTCCGGATTGTTTGCACTACCCTCCAATGATGAAATATATTTCCTCTATGATTGTTAAGTATGAATTGTGATTGCCGAACTAATCTTGACATGCAGGTATTTGTCGTTAGCCATTTTGTCAAGTTCGTTGTTACTAATTCTCGTTTGTTGTGCAGGATTTATGGAATCTGGCCCAAAGACTTCCGGTGCTTCCAGAAAAGGAAAAGGAATAGCCAAGCCACCAAGGGGCAAGGAAGATAAGGAACTGATGAAGTACAAGTTCCAAGGGGTCCCTATCTAGTCCAGGGTCACTACCCTTTGGAGGGATGTTTCAGATACCAACATCGGATAGGTCGATGTTGATGAATTTACACAGAGGGTTAGAATGAACCTGAAAATTGCGAATGCCAAGTTGATAAAAAGCAGTGGACTGGCTAAAGCTACAGGTTTCCCACCGGCCCTGGTGGCCATGGAATTGGTGATGGCGTGTGTTGAGGCATACCAATCTGATACCAGAACAATTATGGATCATGAGGGGAATATCCTTGCAGATATGTCTCCATCAGGCATTACGAACACCTTCCACATTCCAACCTTCGAGAGCATGGAGGTCCCCACCTTGGAAGACTATCAGGAGGTATGGGAACAAGACCTGTTGGATTGTAAAAGGCTCATCAACCAATGCTGGTTGAAGGACAAATGGGCTAGTGTTGGGAAGCTCTCTCAGGAGCTCTACTGCAATGACTTCTATGAGGACTACCATGATCTGGTAACACTGCTCAGCCGAGTTAGGGGCCTTCCTGGTGCAGTTTTCTTTCAAGAATGGATGTTCTATTTCATAGAATAGATCCTCTGAGGTAAGGGTACTGCCTTCTATTGGGGTGAAATCATCAGCAACTGTTTCCACGAGTAGTTTACCACTATGAAGAAAACTAACAAATTCTTCATGACCTCTTACTTGGTGTATTCCCTCGCCAATCAGCGATATTATCAAGGTTTGACAGTGATGCCAAGTGATCCATCTGGGCTAGAGCTCAAACCATATGACAAGTACCCTCAGTTGCAGTTTAGGAATTTCAAAACAAACTACTGTAGGGTGAATGACGCGTTCATTGCCCACGTAATCCGGTCAGTGGGAGGAGATTTTCATAGGAGGATGTCCCGCAGTGCCAGGGTTCTCCTCAGACAATATGCCTTCTGGTACATCTAGTTCCTAAGGTTCACATACATCCACGCCGAAGGCTTCTCAGATAAACCAAACAAGCTGCCCCGGTACCCAAATGAACGGATTGTTCTCTTAGAGCTGACTCAGCAGCTGCGACACATTCACAATGTCTTGAGTGAGAAGCATCTAGCAGGCCCCGTCTACCCCATGAACCTTTGACAGGGGATGTATAAGGTCCACACTTCCCAGTGCGCTGGATATTCAAAAAGGGAGTTGGCAGAATATAATTTTGAACAATATACAGCAAGGCCACAGATTGATCCCTATGGCCATGTCAGAAAGGCACTGGGGTGCGGATATGCCTACCTCCACAACATTAAGGACTTCTGGGCCAACTGCAGGGATGATCTTGAGGTATGGTTGTGATATTATATGCGCATGACCATCATCCATGCACGAAGGGTGAACTTATGCCCGATCCCTGATCAGCTGGAGGAGGATGAAGAAGCAATTGTGGATCCAGTTTATGATACAGTTTCCGACCTACCGCTGCCTGCTATCAACTGGGATACACTGGAGCTTAATGATATTGGTGTGCTCACCAGGTCCATTGAAGCTCGAATGAGAGCATGGATCAACGGGAAGATGGCCCAATTGAAACAACAATGGGTCATCCTGACATACACCGAGCTTGCAAGTGAGCACGTGAGTGAGCCAAGTGGCTCCGAGGGTGGGGAAGCTACCGCTGCAACCAGGGAAACATCTAAAGCCCCACCACCTCTAAAGACCAAGAAAAGAAAGGAGGCTAGCCAACAGCTGCCCAAACCAAAGATCTACGCCCGTAAGTCTTCCGAGCTAGAGCCCTCTAAGAAGAAAAGAAAAACAACATGAGGCACGGAGACAACGGTGATGCCAAAGGGTTCGCCCCTCAGGATCGCGAGCAAAAGATCTAGCTCATTTGGATCTCCGCCCATTATAATCACCGCCGCCACCCCGCTTGCCTCAATTCTAGCTTCCGTTTCCTCCCCGCCTGCGATGGATATCTCTGTCCACCTTGCTCAGTCTCCTCCAGTATCACAGGTCATTCCCATCTATTCATCATCTACCGCCACCTCGCCAATGACCTCTCCCTCCATGTCTCCTTCCCTTCCTTCCGTTTCTGCTGCCACAATGCCAGCCCTAGGCCTTCCAGAATCTTTTGTAAAGTATGTGCAGAATGTGCCTTCTGAGCCTTTAGGGATGCTCACCAATCCAATAGTCCAGGTTGCGATAGCTCTAGCTATGGCCTCCACCCCAATGGAATCCCCCTCTATCGAATTACCAAAGATGAGGGTGACCATGCAGATATCGGACGAGCGTGAATGACAGCAGCTTGAGACTGAGAGGGCACCAGAAGATGAAGAGTTTGAATATCACGAACACCCCTTGTTTGAGTGTTGAAAAATTGATAAGGTGGCCTATGAATCCTCAAGTGAGGGTAGTGGGTCCAGTGAAGCTAGTGAGGACCTTGACATAGAATTGATTCGAGAGTCGAATGATCCCGAGCTCAAGGTAGAGTGGGGCAAATAGCTCAAGGAGATTGAGGACAAGGAGGCCGAGGATCAGCTTGCATGGGAGGATGAGACTGCTGCTCCAGAGACAGAAGGTAACAAGTCTCTAACTGAAGAACATGGCAAGACTCTGAAGCATGGTGAGGAAACTTTCCTCCAAGAGAGTAAACAAAAAGAGAGCCCCGAGAAGCATCAAGATGCTCTAAACATGGAAGAGGATACTGAAAAGAAAGAGTCACCCAAAGAGCAGCTACGTACCGAGTCTCCCGTTGAACAAGAGATATTCGAGCAAGTTTATAATGAAGGAAAGGAAGATACAGGAGTAAATGAGAAGGCTCTAGTTGTTAGTACTGTCAAATTTGAAGGAAAGGATAGCGGAACTCAAAGTGTACCGCCAGTTGAGGAACCTCAAATGCCCGATTAGCTGTAGCAACAGCTCAAGCAAAAGACTCCCGCATCAAAGGATCCCAAGGCAAGGCTAGAAGCCATCATGGCCAGAGCGCGGGTGAACACCAAAAAAGACAAGAAGCCGAGGGTCAGATCGAGGATAACTATGGATGCCTCGGGATCAAGAGCAGTGCAAATAGCAACGCTGATGGTTGGGGAACAAGGCATAACTTATAACATCTCCACCATCGATCTGGGGGTAGCCACAAGGGAGCAGAAGGTTGAGCATCTCCAAGAGTCAGTCACCACAGTAGTGCACCTTATCCAGCAGGATAAAATCTCCAAGGAAGAATTAAAGGAGCAGGTGGCTGACCTAACAACTTATATTCAGCAGTGGTCTTCTTTAGATGATTAGCCTACAACATCATCGGTCCCACCTCAGTTGCTATCTAGAGAAAAAATTGACAAACTAGAAAAGAGGTGGAACTTGGACAAAACTACGGAAAATTGGTTCTGACAGGTTTTCGACATAGGGAACACAGGTATCAACATGGCCACTCGGGGAGCAAATAGGTTCCTAGAGGTTCAGAAAACTCTCGAGGACACAAGGCAGATCTGTGAGAAGTTCCCTAGGAAGTACGATGTAGCCTACCCAAAGATTGAGGCCATTCTCGCGCTGCCGATTGATATCTGGGAGAGGGACCTTGCCTTCAAGGACGATGACCACTAGCTGGTGGATACCTGGAAATGTGATTATAACCACCGAAAGAGAAGGCTGGAGCAGATTTTGGAACGGATAGCACCTGACATTGAATGGGCAAGGGATTCCAGGGAGGAGTGTACTTAGTACCTCAAACTGATGACGAGATATGAGGTGCCCACGATCGAGATCAATCCCGAGAACATCAAGCCCCACTTCTTGAAGATTCTGGAAGAGGGGATGTCCACTGAAATCACCACTGAGTTCCTGTGTTTTGTAGCCCGAGCCTTCATGCAATCAGAAGTTTTCAAGGAGAATGATGTTAAGTATGAAGCAGATTGGAAGAAGTTGGGCAGCAATTCCCAGGAATGGAGTTACCAAATCCTAAAATCTAACATCATGGAGGTGGATAAGCTTCAGTCCCTGATCCTGAATTTCATGGAGTATGCCACATTGAAGAAGCGAGAGGGCAACCCAGCCATTGACGAATAGTTCCTTGAAGAATAGCTACAGCAAAGGGTAGATCACTAAAAGACAAATTTGCTACAATGCTGTCACTAGATGATGAAATAGGGAAGAGACAAGAAAGTATTTTATAAATGTAATATATATTGTGGGGTAGGTGAAACCCTAATGTAAAATGAATCTTGGCCACATAATGGAATCAAATCTTGGCCACTCATTTTGTTTTGTGAAAACTATAAATAGGACTCTCCTCCTCTCATTTTAAGAGAGTTGAGTTGTTGTAAAGGTATGCTGAAGAAATTATAAATAGCAAATACAATCAATTTTGGTGTATTTTATGGGTTTCTCAATATGTTTCATGATTCCTCTCCCTTTTAGTTATAGCTTTGTTTTAAGTTATTTTGTTGTTCTAGCACCTTCAGTTTCAACTTGGTAGATTTAGTATGTTATTTCTGGTTTTGGAGATAGTTGTTGTGTGTATGCTTTCCTTGTCCATACTTTTGGTCATTTGCTGAAGGTAGATGACTGTGCAAAGTTAGTCTGGACTTTGATTCCATTGTTGCTCATTGAACTTCATCTTTTATTCTTGTTCCCATAGTGAATGAATGATGAACATCTATAGTCCCTAGAAGATAGCACTTATTTCATGATATTGTGATAACTCTGGTTAAGTGAAATCCCATTTAAGGAAACTATCCACAGCAGGAACCTCCATGATCACTATTCATTGGTAGTTGCAGGTCTAGGAAACATCTTTCTTCATTGCCCTTTCTTTTTTCTTTTTTTTTAAAATCAACTTGTGCGAAGGTTCGTTGCACATTATAAAGCCAAATCCAATGAAATAATGGAGTCCAAGACTGTTGTTTGAACCTGCAGCAAAGCATACCAATTCCAGACCTCTAGAACTCCATTTATTGACTCAATTCCCCTACAGTTTCAACCATGTAAGGCCGCCCTATGATTCCAGCAAATCACATAAACAACTGAAATATTCCAAGCATCGTCATGACCTGACATCCAAGAGACCTTGGGATAGTGTTTTGCAATTTGATTGTGGAAGATTGTCTTTCAAGAGAGGTGATGCACCTACGCATTACCTTTGTTGAGAAGTGCATGAAAACACCATCAACAATTCTGATGAGATGGACAAAAATGGACTCTTGCCGACATTGGATAGTGTCCCACGAACATAATGCCCTTATTAAAAACCTTGTTGCAGAGTTACCAAAATCCTATCTATTTGTTGGCACAGCAGGGTTGGCCCTGTGAAGCCGTCTTACATTTTTACGGTTTATGTGTGGAAATGAAATGTATGCTATGGGAGTTTTGTGGATATAGTAGCTTAGGTTCCCCATATAAGTGAGTGTCATGGAGGGGAGCCAGTGGGATCAAGCTACTACTCATTCACCATAAATATGCGTAGCTAGAGAAATCCAAGTAAGAATTCAACAAATATTGTCCTAAAAGCCTAAGTTGTAACTTTCTTTCGAGTCTTAACAGTCCTCCCATCACAAAAACTAAAAATACATTGATTTCTTTGTTTTCTCTTTGTTGTATTCATCCAAATCTTGATCAAACAAACAAAGTCAGTCAACAACTTTCGGGAAAAATTCAACTGTCAAAAAATCGAGTCGCATTTGTTAGTTTAAACGTCGCATGTGTATTAGCGAGTCACATCTGTTAGGGGAAAGGCTGCATCTATCCGCCAAAATTTTCACTTTTCATAGTCTCCATATCACGAGTTGCAACTGTCACCTTTTGAGTCACATGTGCATGCAAACTGCATCTGTCAGTTTTTGAGTCGCATGTGTGCATGCAAACCGCATCTGTCAGTTTTTGAGCTGCATGTGTATCAGTAAACCACATTTGTCAAAGGAAAAACCACAACTGTCAAAAACACCATATGCACTGTCAAAAACCGCATTTGTCAAAATCTGAACCACAATTGTTTTGTGAACCGCATTTTCCTGTCAATAGAAAACATCATTGTCATAATTTTCTTTAGATTCTTAAGATCAACCTTAGATTTGAGACTGGTAAATTTTTCTCAAAACCTTGCATCATTAGGTGTCATATACATCTTAGTTACCATCATTAGGTGTCATATCCATCTTAGTTACAGTAAACGTCTTAGTCATAGTCATCCTAAGTTGCATGCATATAGATACTCCCTAGGAAACTGCATATCACAGAATAGATAAATTTCCTCGTCATTGGAAACATTCATGTGTCAATTTGTCATAATCATTGAACCTTGTCACCTTAGTCCCATCTAGTGGATCTTTTCAGCTCATTATTCTAGTTTGAAAAGTTCACCCTGTCAACTGTCCTTGTCATAAAATTAGGTTCCTTGGTCTAAAATAAGTCTTTGCATGCATTTTTCCCATAGGTGGTAGGTTATACCGTCTTAGACTCATTTATCATCATATTCTACTCACATCTTGCATATCATCCATCCTATCATACATCATCTTAGTATACGTCCTTTTAGAAACCATTTTAGCTACATCATTTATCGTTAGAAAAATCCAAAAACATAGACATAGGTCATATTAGTTTTTAGACATAGTCTGCATTACCCATTTTGAGCAACTTCTTCATGGTCGAAACAAGGTCCCAAAAGAAACACAAAGCAATGACAGACCCCAATGACTTCATCAATCCATTCGGAAACCAGCCGTCAGGAAGTAAACTACCACACAAGCCTTTGCTAGAAAAACATGTCACTAGAGATAGGCATGGTCAGATTTACATAGAAGACATAGATGCAGCAATACAAGATCTTGAATTTTCATCCTTTATGGATAAATGTTTGCTAAATGATCCTCAACGCTATCTAGCAAAGTTGCTAGTAGAAGGTGCCAAACTACCCATAGGATTTGATATTCGTACTTTGCAAACACCATCAACTCAACCGTCCCAAACTACAATGTCAACAGTCTCTATTCCCCAAATAACCATAGTGATACTGACAGGTATACCAACTCAAACATCGTCAATTGTAAACACAACCCCTTTCAACATAACACAAGGTTTACAATTCACTGCGGGGCAACTTCCTCCAACCCCTTTTGCACCAACATGATAGGTAAGAGAACCAAAGTTGGCAGAAATATACCTATACCAAGTCAGACAATTCAGACAGGAAGCATTCCTATTCCAAATCAAACAATTCAGACAGTAAGCATTCCCATACCAATTCAAACCATTCAAATAGGGAATATCCCTATATTGAATGAAAATATTTTGATAGGATATATTCCCTCACCCAATCACAACCCGTCATAGAACATGGCGTACCAAAATACCTACATTGATCCAAATATCATGAACACCATGTCCTTGACACAAGTTGATGTCCTTCAAAACAAAATGCAAGCTCTTCAACAACAGATGGACAACATGTCTATGTTCGGAAAATGAACTATCTTAGTGCAAGACCTATGTCTATGTCCATTTGACAAAGTGCTCTATATGACACCTTTCCCCCATGGATATATTATACCGGTTTTTTATAAGTATAATGGGAGAAAGAATCCTTTAGAACACATTAGAGAGTTCTCAACAGCATGCATGGACATAGCGTATGACCCCACATACTTGATGAGACTATTTCCATGAACCCTTGCTGGGATAGGACTGGAATGGTTCTCTAAATTACCATATGGTATACGATCTTGGGGAAAATTAGCTGAAAATTTTATCGAACATTTTTCCTTTAACATAGACAATGAGGTAACAATTGCAACCTTGTGCCACACGACACAAGAAGATGGTGAAAATTTCACCACTTTCTTCCAGAGATGGTGAAGTCTAGCTAGTAGATGTCTAGTTGAAATAGCCGAAAAAACAAAAGGTCACAATATTCCTAGAGAACATCAACCCCAAATTCTGAACTGATCTAAGGGTACACTATTGTACTTCATTCTCAAACTTGGTACAGAGGGGAATTATCCTTGAGAAAGGCCTTATAGACAAAGGAGAAATGAAAGTACCAGGTAGAAATCTGGTTGTCCAACATCAAAATGTGCCAAATGATAGAAAAAAATTATGGTCTAGAAATAAGAATGTTACAAATGATGGCATTGATGATGCTAAACACATACATACAAGACCAATTATCACCCTTAGGGGTTACAATCCCAATCAATACATGATGAATAGTCCAGATCAACAAGCTAACTATGTCCAAAATTCACAACAACAAAGACCACAACAAAGGAGATTTCCTACACATGAATTTACACCTTTAGGACAACCAATTGAGACTATTTTCAAAGAGTTGATTAAACATAATCTTATCAAACCTTTGGAACCAAGAGAATATGATCCAGAACAGTTCAAACCTTCAAGGTGGGATGATAACTCTTTTTGTGACTATCATCAAACCAAAGGGCACAACCTCCAACAATGTCGTCAACTCAAGAACATCATACAAGACTTTGTTGAAAATGGAACCATAGAGGTTGGTGGGCAGAAAAACACTAAGAACAGTGATCATAAGGTCTTCATAGACCCGTTACATGACCACACAAAAGGAAAAGCCTCTAGTTCGGGACCCCAAAATAATCTATCCGCCAACTATAACAATACCAAGTATGACTATGGTAAAGGAACAATCATAAATCACCTCTGAGCCACAAAAATGAGAATGTCAATACCTTCAACATTAAGAAGCATCCAGAATGTAATGTAAACACACGGAGAACTAAGATTACTATTACAGGTCCTTCTTCCAAGCCATGTACGCAAACTTCCAAGTTCAAGTACAACCTTCTCGATCAATTGAGTAAAACCCCCACGCAAATATCTATCTTGGAATTGTTGACCTTATCACCTCAGCATCAATCCATTCTTGACAAAGCTCTATAGAACACAACTGTTCCTATAGACTTAGATGTCAATCATTTTGAAGAGATGGTGGGATATTTGACCAACTCGCATCATGCCACATTTTCCCAATAGGATTACTCAACTGAAAATTTAGATCATAATGACCCCTTACATCTTGAAGTCTTAGTCCATCAAAACAAAGTACGACGAGTCTTGGCAGATGGAGGAGCAAGTTTGAACCTGTGTACCCTTAAATTGGTTAAGGCATTAGGATTCTCGAAAGACTATGTATATACCTCTAAGAGTATAGTCATCAAGGCTTACGATGATGAGGAAAGATCGTCCAAAGGAGTGGTCACACTCCCTATCCGAATTGGACCAGCAATCATGAACACCAGCTTCCAAGTCTTGGATCTCACCCTCCCATACAACTTGTTGTTAGGTAGACCTTGGATACATGTAATGAAAGCTATACCTTCAACATATCACCAATGTCTCAAGTTCCCCTATAATGGCACAGAGATCACCATTAATGGTGATCCATATCCTTTTCAGTATTGTACAAGCCTAAGGGAAATTCCACAATGACAAGTACCAGTTAACCAAGAAGCTTCATCATCCACTTTATCCCAATACATTGACCCTTCACATCTCACTAAGACCATTTCATTCGAACCACCATCATCCACTCCTAAACTCGATATCCAGGACAAGGGCTATGGCGAGTATAATATAAAGGCATCATACTATGTTAGCGAACTGATTCCACCTAAGGTATATGGCCTACCCATGGTGGATAGAAGATAGTCAGTGGTCACATTTCATGTTCTCCCTACAATGACATTAACCAAATGGGGAGAGTTAAGTGAAGAAATTGTGGATCAAAGTGATTCCTGGTTATATCAAGAAGAACATGAATACCCCTCCCCATCTATTCAAATAGCCAAGGACCAATATGGAAAAGGATTTAAGATAATGCAAAATGAAGGCTATGATGGGCACAGTGGGTTAGGAGTATATCAAATGGAAGGAGGGAACCAATTACTGTCTACCCACGACTGAAATACTTAGGGCTAGGGTGTCAACCGCTTAGAATTGGGTGTCCTTGTACTTCGTCATCTTTTCAAGAGGAAGTGAGTGCTTGCACAGACATTGAGATGTCTCATGAACCACTTCCCCCAGTTTATGACAAACCCCCAATTTAATATAAACCTCCAGTCTATGATGAATCCCCTTACTCAAGCGATGGTGAATGGGAGTTCTTCTCATCTACTAGTACTATGAACATAGATGCCCTATTTAGAGAATTGGACCTCAATGTGAAACTTGAACCAAAACCATCTAGTCCTCATCCTAAGAAGCACTTGTCCAAAAAAGAATGGAAAGAGAACTATTATTGGGAAACCCTTGATCATGCATCTTGGGCACCTGACAAGCCATCTTTTGACGAATCTGCCCTTACTATAGTCCCACATTAGAGTATACCTACACCTAGGAAGAAGAATAAGAAGGAGTTAGTCCAAAACTTCTGCGACCATGCCAACCACTCTATATTCACCTTGTTAGCAACTGCCTTTAAGAACTCTGATGATGACATGCCCCTTATATATCCCGAACTTATCGACTGGGATCAACAAGGTACACCTATCATAGATACATTCGAGAATGACAAAGCAATTGCTGAGTTCATGGGACTTAAGGAAGGCATACTAAGAGGGGATCATAAAGTAGGTTTTACCATAGACTTGGATGATAAAGCATACTTTGGGGAGTCTATTTACACCTCTAGTCACAAAAATGAGAATGAAAAGAAAAAGGACAATGAAAATAAAAATGATGAGTCCCTAGGTGAAAATCGAAAGGCGCCTTTGGACAAGGAAAAATTCAAAATAAAGGATGTATCCGAGGGAGAAAACCTCTCAGAGGCACCCAAGGATAGAGGTTTAAATATTCTCCCCTTTGAACAAGAAAAGTCATCGATGCTAGTAGAAGAATTTGTTGAAGTCAACATAGGTACAGAAGAGAATCCTTGGAAGGTATATTTTGTAGCTTCTTTAACAGAGACAAAAAAACATGAGTTTAAGGACTTCTTCACAAATAGACAAATAAACTTTGCATGGTTGTATGTTGACATGCCTGGGCTAGATCCAAACCTAATATTGCATCATTTACCACTACAGCTAGGTATCAAATCATTCAAACAGAAGTTGAGGAAAATGCATCCGCAAATTTCTCTATTGGTCAAGGTAGAACTTAAGAAACTCTTGTATGTAGGATTCATACGGACAATAGACTATGCAGATTGGATATCAAATCTTGTACTAGTAACTAAGCCAACTAGGGGCATTCAAATTTGCACTAACTTTAGAGACATCAACAAGGCATGTCCTAAAGATGACTTCCCTTTATCGAATATCGACATGATAGTAGACCTTACAGCAGGATACAAGATGCTATCCCTCATGGATGGTTTCTCTAGATATAACCAGATTAAAATAGCACCTGAAGACCAACACAAGATAGCTTTCACATGTCCATGAGGCACATACTATTGGAATGTTATGTCATTTGGCCTTAAGAATGTAGGAGCTACCTATCAACGGGCCATGACTACAGTTTTCCATGACTTTGTACATAATTTCATCGAAGATTATGTAGATGAAATTATAGCAAAATTAGAAACAAGGGAAGATCATTTGAAACTCTTAGACAAGATATTCCAGAGACTAGAAAATTACAATGTCAAGCTAAATCCGAAGAAGTGTGTCTTTGGAGTAAAATCAGGGAAACTGTTAGGGTATATCATCTCTCGCAGAGGCATTGAAGTAGATCCAGAGAAGGTAAGAGCTATCATAGAAATGCCTCCTCCAGTTAGCATTGGTCAACTCAGAACCCTACAAGGGAGATTACAGTCCATTAGGCATTTCATAGTACAACTGGCGGATAAAATACACCCATTTCAACATCTACTCAAGAAAGGAGTATCATTTGTGTGGACACCTAAATGTCAAGAGGCCTTCTAGAAAATCAAGGACTATTTGCTGACTCCAACAGTCTTAATGCCACCTACAGAGGGAAAACCATTGATACTTTACATCTCAGCAACTCAGTTGGCATTAGGAGCTCTTCTCACACAACATGATGATCAAGGTCGTGAGAGAGCAGTCTATTATACCAGTCGTACCTTAGTGGGCTATGAATTGAATTATAGCAATATAGAACATGCCTGTCTTGTGGTAGTTTTTGCTACCCAAAAACTTCAGCACTATATGCGCAATCGACAAACAATGCTAATTGGAAAGATTGATCCACTTAAATACCTCTTAAGTAAGGCAACTTTAATAGGCCGGTTGGCTAAATGGGTTATGATACTTAGTGAGTATGACATTCAGTATGTCAAAAGGAAGGATATAAAAGGACAGGTGATTGCAGATCAACTAGATGATGCACCTATAAAGGCAGACCATCCATTAGTGGTAGATTTTCCAAATGAATTTCTCTTCAACATTGACGTTAAATCCAAATGGAAACTGTACTTTGATGGGTCACATACAAATCCTGGTTCACGAGCTGGTATCTTATTTGTTACACCTCAAGGTGATACCATTCCCATATCATTTAGGATTGCTTTCCCTTGTACCAACAATATAGCAGAATATGAAGCTCTAGTGATAGGGTTAAAAATGGCAACGCAATGGAAAATTAAGAGCCTACATGTTTTTGGTGACTCTCAACTAGTAATCCGATAGGTAAATGATGACTACGAGACAAAGGATGAAAAGCTTGCACCTTACAAGTGAATGGATGATACTTTCAAACAATATTCCAATGACATAAATTTTCAACAAATACCACGTATCTAGAATAGAGCTACAGATGCTATGGCAACCATGGGTTCCTTGTTGGATATTCCAAGTAATGTGCCTAAGTTCGAGTTTCTGGTTGAACAGCTATTGGTCCCTGCTTATGATGTCCCTGATACTATGATAGTGTGTACCATTGTGGGTCGTACGTATCCTTGGTATAAAGACATATTCGATTACCTCACTGACCAAACCCTACCTCAAGACTTGTCCAATAACCAACGTCGAACCTTCATCCAAAAGTCAACTAAGTATACCATCATCGGAGAAACCCTATATAGACGCACCTTAGATAATGCCCTTATGAGATGTCTCAATGCTGAAGAAGCACAAACAACTTTGTGAGCGGTACACGAGGGTATATGTGGATCTCATTCGAGTGGTCCTACTCTAGCCCACAAGATTATGAGACTAGGTTACTATTGGCCTACAATGGAGAAAGACTCATACATTTTTGTAAATAAGTACAGACAATGTCAAATACATGGAGACTTGATAAGAGCACCAATGTAGGAGCTTCATCCAATTACTTCACCATGGCCCTTCGCCCAATGGGGACTTGACCTCATAGGTAAGATACACCCTCCATCATCTAATGGCCATAAACTCATCATCACCGCCATAGAATACTTCACCAAATGGATTGAAGCTATTCCCATGACATACATAACTGGCACACAAATATCTAAGTTTATCCTAAACTATATCATTTGTCGGTATGGTGTGCCCCAATCCATAATCACAGACAATGGCCGCCCATTCAAGAACCAAGAAGTACACCATTTATGTGAAGAATTCCACATCAAACACCATTTCTCCACCCCCTATTACCCACAAGGTAATGGCCAAGTTGAGGCATCTAATAAGACTATTGTTAGAATCCTTAAGAATACTTTCAATGATGCTGGATGTGACTGGCACCTACAACTTAATCCAGCCTTACGGGCTTATCACACAAGTATCCATAATCCCATTGGCACCATTCCATTTTCCCTCATATTCAGGTATGAAGCTATCTTACCTATCAAGGTTGAAATACCTTCTCTACGGGTATCCTTGAAGGGTCATATTGACGATGAAGAGTACCATGTTTCTAGGTTATAAGAGCTAGAATTGATGGATGAACGAAGACAAAAAGCATTACATAATTTGCAAGCATATCAGAATCATCTTCGTCCTAGCTACAATAGGAAGGTTCTCAATAGACATTTTGACATTGGTGACCTAGTATTAATGGAGAATCCTAAGAACCAAGCTGAAAGAGAAAAACCAGGTAAGTTCAAGCTAAACTGGTTGGGGCTCTATATAGTCATAGAAGCCTTTGGATCAGGAGCGTACCAACTCTCTACTCCTGAAGGAGAGCCGCTTTTATCCCCTATCAGCAGTCTGCATCTAAAGAGGTTCTATGCTTAGTCTCTGAGAATCCGTGTCTTAATCTAGAAAAATAAAAAAAAATGGCTACCTTGATGGAAACCTGGCAAACAGGCATCTTTGTTACACCAAAAAAATTGAGAAAATCAGAAAAGTAAAGAGAAATAAATCCGTCCAATAGTGAGAACCACTTCGGTGGCACTATGGATAAGTACCATGGTGAAAACCTGGAAAACAAGCACCATGTGTAGTCAAGCTTGCTCTTCCATCTACCATCATTCTAGTCAGACTTTTTTCACCATCTCTCATAATAAATGGTTGTCTTATCCATTCCTTGGAACGATTGACATCTAGCATCCATTCTGTCACATTACCCACTCCATATTCCAAATCTTATTCCCAACTGGGGGAAAATCCTTTTTCTATGCCCTAACACCTTGTACATAATGTCTCATCATCGAAAATGTCCTAAAAAATCCTTAAAAAAATAAAAAAATGTCAGAAAATCCCAAAAATAGATTCAAGTCATCATGTCAAGTCAATCATGTCAATTCGGTCATGTTAAGTCAGTCATAGACATAGTCAAACTACATTGCCTCTGCGACTGGGACGTAGGCAAGGCCATCAATGACGTGCCCCTGAGGCATTAGGTCTATTTGTCTAGGTTTGTCATGTATCACACACATTTAAATCATGACACTTTGTATATTCAAATTCATTGGTCATGTCGAACTATGAGGTCTCTGTGTGTACAACGTAGGCAAGGCTAATCAATTGATGAGCTCCTGAGACCACACTAGGTCAGTCCAATAGGGTTCATTCACAATCAGTATCACACAAGTTGCATATCATAGTTTAGGGTATCATTTCATGTCATACACTATCTACACACACACTTTTATTAGTCAAGGAATCAAAACAAGTCATGCAACAACAAGGCAAAACATCTCAAAGTCATCAAGTCAATAGCAAACATATTGTCAAAGCGATCAACCTATGTCTTAAACAAGATATGTCTTTCTTGTCAACATACGTCATCAAATTGTCATAGTCTCATGTGGCTTGTCACTTCAATGTCATCAAGCTCCAACGTCTTATATGACATGTGTCTTTCTGAAACCAGGCTTTGTCATGCCTCATATAGAAGTCACCAAGTCAAAAACAAACTCAACGTCTTATGCGGTATGTGTCGTTCTCTCACATTACGCTATGTCAAACATCAAACATCAAACATCAAACAATCCCACAAGATCAAATTTTGGTGAATACATTTATTTGGCTTTATGACTTTATATCTTATTTTGTCTTATTTTTTTATCGATTTGTGCCAGATCCTATTACTAGGTTTCTCAAGGATGTCCCTTGAAGGATTTAGAGAAGCAACGATGTCTCAGGACTCTTTTTCTTTGGCTTCTATCTATCAACTGTCTTTTTAAACATTGGTTTTTGAGTCATGTTACCAGTTTCCTCAAGGATTTCCTATCAGGGATTTAGAGGACCAATGACATCTCATGACCCATCTTTTATTTGTCTGCTATCTATGGTTTGTCTTGACAAAACGACTGGGGCAATACTGTCCTTAGTATGAGTTAAGACACTCCTTGTCTATGACTATCTGTTTCTTGCAGATGGATGACTTTGTACACTATGGTCTATCTCATATCATAGTGTGTACCATCCATTTGTTTCATGTCCCACCCAATGATAACAAGCAAGTATAGCGTATTTGGAAATATATCGAAGATTATGTCTTTTTCTTAATCGATCAACTTTCATTATATCTTTTTCTCCATCAGTCGAACTTAATTATTTTCTTATTAACATTCAGAAATTAATTCATCCTAACATTTCTCTTCTTTAACATAAAGATAAAGTCTTGTGACACCTTACAAACATTAGATCATTTGCATTAGCATACATTTAATGAGCATTCCACATAGTTGCATTACATTGCATTTCATCATTACATAATAGGCATTGCATGAACATATCACCATCACATATAAATAAACATCATATAGATCATGGCTTCCGTTATCATAAGTAAATAGAATCATCATAACATCATTATTAAATGCATAACTCATAACATATAGAAACATTCATTCATAACACATGTGCATACATCATCTAGGAAGCATAATCATATAGAAATAAAGCATCATTCATAACATCGAATTGCATATCATGTAGAAGCCACCAAAATCATATATATATCGCTCAAAAATAGTGTGTCATAGTATAATGTCTGAATGTATCCATAAGTAAAACATGAGCTCGTAGGCTCTCTGATCACAATACAAATGTCTACATAAGTCCCTGTCATCTTGTCCCACTACCTCTGCTGTCACGTGGTGATGGTGGTGTAAAAAGACTCAAAGGAGCTCTCTGGGAGGTGGAAGGCCTCTCATATGGACCTATCCTCGATGGTCCCACCACCCCCATGGTACTCTATGTCCTCTGACTCCTAGTATGACTCCTACTCTAACTACGCACCTCTAGAAATGTAAGACCTCGTCTATCTACTGGCACGATTGCCTCAGAAAGATCTCTGTAGTACGTAGCTCTCTCCACCAATATGATCAACTCTCGTACCATGCCATCAGACGAGGACCCACTACAAAGGCATCTAACCTCTATGAACTACTTCTCTATCTCATGTCTCCACACTATAGCCTGGTCTCTCTCCATAAGAGCACTATCCCTCTCTGTACGAGCACTGTCCCTCTTTGCATATGCACTATCCCTCTCTGTGTAGGAACTGTCTCTCTCTAGTCTCATCACCTCAAACTCTGCAGCCATAAGTCTGAGTCTCTCCTCCAAAGCCTCCCTGTCACCATCTCTAGGAGCATCCTCATCTTTTCTCCCCTCTATAATCTAATCTCTAAACTCTCTCTCCTCCTCCTCCATCGGTGCATCATCCTCAACATCATCCTCTCCATATCCTACCAAAATACCCAGAGGGTCTATAGCCACATCCATATCTACATCCTCTACAACATCCTCTACTCTGACATCTGCCTCTACACGGTCCTCAACCACTACCTCCACTATAGCATGCTCACCCCCAGCCTGTACATCCACTCTCCCTCCAATTTCTGCCATTGGTACATCAACTACTATTGCCTCCTGAATAGGTGCATGTCCACCTACCTGACCCCCTCTCCGTCCTCTCCATCCTTGTCTCCCGCATCTACCTCTACCTCTACCATCATCTCCATCACCTCTACCACCAACTCTACCCACTCTGGAATCTCCATCTCTCCGTCATCCTCTTGGCCCTATGCCTCATCTCTTGATTGGTGCTAGCTGGTCAGGATATGTATAAGGAATCAAGCAATGAACCACCCACCATGCATCGTATGTAGCCATAGTCCCTGGATCTGCTAATCCATCACTCCACCCCCAATGTAATGGCTGTAATGCCTATATGTCTGCCTCCACAGTAGCCACTAGAATCATGGGTCCCCACCCTAGAACCTCTCTCGACGATCGAGAAAAATCTGCTCTACCTTGAGGCTCATCCTGAACCTCTCCAAACTATCTCATGACCCACTCTAGTAGATGCCTCTCTATAATATGCACACTTGAAATAGTCCTCCCAATGAGATACTGTGTCTATTTGCAGAATAGTAAATGTATCTCATCATCCAGCCACTCCTCACAATCCATGTACAGTCTCCATGTAAACTGATCTAGAATGTCTAGTGTGTGTCTCCAATAACCTGTGTCCCCAACATGTGTATGTGTGATCTATCTTGTATATCGGAACACATAAGGATGTCTCTTCGGTCTCTCTACAATAACTAGCGGACGAAAGACAACTATCCTCTCCCAAGCCCACACCATTAGTAAAGTAGTCCCATAACTCAATGACTGTGCATCTCTATAAATAATGTCATGCAGATGAAATTATAGCATCCTGAGTATACATGGACCCCATGCATATCTTATCTCACTCTCCAACATTCCCACCAACATCTCCCCCCATCCCACAGGAAAGCCATGACCCCGTCGGTCTCATAGAACTATACCCCCGATCAATGTACATAAAATGCAGTCAATCCTATCATATCTATCAACTAAAACTGGCCACTTGATCTCGTAGTGCTCGATCCCAAGCATCCTAATGTCATCTACCTGATAAAATCTAGCAAGCTCCGTCAATCCTCGCTGGGTATCGTACATAACCCGCTCACCTCTGATCAGCAGTCTCAAAATCATGTACACATCCTCTAATGTGATAGTGGCCTCCCCAATCGGTAGATGGAATGATGAAGTCTCAGAGTGCCATCGCTTGCATAATGTCATAAGCATCCCTTTGTTTTCCCGAATCGCAGGCATCGAGAGGCAATGACGCAAACCAAGTCTAGACAGCAGCTGTATCTCTCCACTAGTCAGGCTATCTCTTAGATCATACGTATCTGGACGTGACTCCCATGTATATATAGGATCTAATACAACTTGCATTTAAACAATGATGTCAAGAATTTTCAAGATTTACTTAGAAATTTTTTTCAAAAATTTTACCAGTCAAATGTGGCTCACATTACAGATGCGGTGCATTTTCGCAAATGCGTTGCACAGAGCCTCACATGCGGTGCATATCACACATGCATCACATATTTCCCACACCCCTTCCTAACCTACTGCACATGCAGTTCACTAAACCACATGTGGTGCATTTTTCACAAATGTAGTGCAGTTCCATTGACTTACCTATCTACAACATATGCGTTGCAAAAATGAATATGTGGTTCACAACCTCACATGCTTCTATTCCTAATGAAAATGCGTTGCATAAATACACATGTGGTGCAAAATGCTTCACATGCGGTCATTCCCTAAACAACCAAATCTATCCCTAATGAGTTTTTGCAAATGCATCGTTTCACAGTCAGATATGGCGAATAGACAGCATATGCGTCGTTTATGACGCACAACATTTGCTTAATTATTCTTCTAATTCCTAGAAATACATGCAAAATTAAATTTGACAAGTTCATTTTCGGGTACATACTGGTGGTCCTGTGTCGGGTGGCCTCCTAAATGTCTGGATCTGATACCCTCGATGTGCAATGTATGGAATAGGTGCCATTTTGTCAGCTGGTCAGAGCAAAATCTCCTATTTTTCTATCTCCTCCGGGTGCAAATGAATTAGCTTTAGCCCTAATTTCTATTTATAGGTGGGTTAGAAATGACATTTCTTCTGACCTAATCTATTGGTTGCATCACCTTTCAACTTCCAATGACCCGTATTCATCCATATTAACTTCAAATTCATTTTTGTCGACTCCATAGCATTTCTGACTATTAAATTAACTTATCAAGAATATTTCCTGATTTTTTTGGAATTTTTCAACAATTGTCAATTTTCCTGAGGGGGCATACCCTAACCTGTTTCATGTTGGGGCATGATCGAGGCATATTTTCTTTGAAACAACACTGTACCAACATTGTATCAAAGAGGGGCAAACTGTAGACACCGAAAATTGGTCTAGGCCTGCAAACACCACTTTCGACATAATTTTCTATTATCCATGGTCATGATTAAATAATGTTTATTATTTAATTAACCTTTCTAACACATATTTCCTCTATTAATTAGATACCCCTTTTTAATTAATTCATTAATTCATTATTAATCTTTATTCAACTTGATTAATTAAATAAATCATATTTATTTAATTATGTTGCGAACTAATTAATTCTTCCCCCTTTATCTATCAATTAAATAATTTATTATTTAATTACCCCTTTATCATACTTTTCCAACTATAATTAAATATCTTTATTTAATTATTCATTTAACCCCCTTTATCTATAATTAATTATTTATATTATCCTTTTCAAACAGTCAAATTAAATAAATTATCTTTATTTATTTAATTAAGGTCTCACTTTTGAATGTTGAATTAAATTAACATTTAATTCCTATTTAATTATTCATGTCACATTCCTCTATCATTCAGTTATCTAAGTCATTCACTTACCTTCTGACTTGAGATCTATTTTTAGTTCTCCAGTTATCTCCGGATTCAACATGTGTTTATCTCTACGAGAAGACTCTCTGTCACAACTAGTTGATTAACTAGTTCTAACTCCTGTTTGCATTCGAATGCATTAGTCTTCGAGTTCCAACTTTGGCTTTTGCATACAAAGTCTATTTCTTCTATTTTTGGAGATCAAGGTCTTGAACTTGTGTTCTAACTCACGTTCTAAATTAGTCTTTATCCCGCAGTCTTTCCTAACTCGTGTTCTAACTCATGTTCTATCTAAGACAAAACTCACATTGCATGGCATTCATCAATCTCATCCGTCGATCTCTCTTTCAATCTGAGCCGATCGTTCGAAAACCCAAAATCTATAAAATGACCTGTCATTATCATTATTCCTCCTCCTGAAATCATTCATTTTTGAGAAGAGATTCATCTTTGATATTTTTCTTAGACACTTGACAAAATTATACTTGCATTCAAACACATAAATCTAAGGGCAAGAATACTGAAAAGGAAAAATGGAGAAGAGCAATAGAGATAATTCGAAGGGATGAATGCATATTCGGTGAGATCATTTTTGTTTTATTAGTTTAGTTTATTTCCTCATTCTTTTTTGTTAGATTTTAGATTATTACTTAGATTAGGATTTAACTTTGTTATTCTAGTACTTGCAGAAAATCTATCATGTTACAAGAATACTCACCAATTGGGCCCCCTTGGATGAGTATCCCTTAAAAAAAATGTAAACTTAGATGCACAAACTTATAACTTTATTTCATTCATTATAAAACATTAGTACAATCGAGCAACATGGCTAAATTACTGAAAAACTAAAAATGGAATTACATCATCAAACTAAGCAACCTCCAAAGAAGGAGAATTCAAGTCTTATTTATAGGAAAAGAGGCTACTAACGAATCACCTAGCGAGGCATTCAACTCCAACAGATTTAGAGGATGCCACTTTATGGAAAGCGTAAAAAGTGGAGAGGTGGTTATGCATGCACAAAATCTGGTTAGGCATGTTTTCCTTAATGCAAATCTAGCACAGCAGTAATGCCTATATTTTCTCAACAGTCAATTAAGACCATTTACAAAGTGGATACAATTATGATTTGAATGAGGAATCTCTCATTGTTGAGAGTCTTCCCTTCATTGAATGATCACCTTGTTGACCATTATGGTGAATGACTAGCTAGTGGAATCTTCCTCAATTGCAGGCCTCTAATTATATCTGCATGATAATATTATTACACAGAACAACTGCATATATGTAACTATCTTAAAGTGACAATCATTAATCCACATGTAAAATTAACATAGATAGTTCATATAGCATGTCAGTGTCATTTAAAGGTAAAAAATAATCGTATGCCCAATGTCTATGGTATTGAGGAAATATCATAAAAAATATCAACATCTAAGCATCAAATTCTATGACAACTACAACAAATGGATAATAAAATTTATCAAAATTGAACCATAAACTGGACTCATCACTCCTCCCAACCTAAGGTTTTGCTGGTCCTCCAAAAAATGAAGAGTTGTTCTTTTGCTTGGTCAATGCCCTGAAATTTGCAACTGCCAGCTATCCTACATCAGTTCTTGTTGTGTGTGAATTAGGGTCCCAATAGAACCCTTACTGCATGTCCAACCTACTTCATCTTTGTCTCTCTGCAACTATGTCATACCAGTAATACGTAAAATTTGGCATAGGCCACAATATGATAGGTGGCTGAAAATTTATTGGAAGCCAAAATTGTCCCTTTGTCCTTCCACTCTTTATATATCTATCAACTCTCTTAAGTGTTGCAGCATAGTTCTGCATAGAGTGAGGCTCATCTTGTTTAAATTCATTGGTTAGGTTTTTCCACCTTTGTGACAGGTATCCCATTACAGATTCCCCTATGGTTTTTTCTACCTCCTCATATTCTTTATAAACTACTTCTCTCTCAAACAAGATCCTATTGCCATATCTTCATCGGTAAATAATTCTATGCCAATCCCTTAAAAATGTCTCCAGGATTTCTAGATTCACCCTTGATGGACAAGAGAGTGGTGGATTCAATTTCCCTATAAGTCCTAAACTATTTTCCCCAACTGATTTCATTCTATATCAAGGACATAAATTCCCTTAATTGGACATATCCAGCATACAATAGTGGATTCCAATCATGTTCTTGGGTCACAACATAATTATGCAAATAGAGTTCACACAACAAATTCTTCATTTAAGGAGGATCCATCCGATAAGCATTGAAAAATTCAAGAGGGGTCTCAATGGAAGGATTCAAACCTGAAACAATCCTTGCTAGTTTAAAAGAAAGATGCTTCTCCTTCAAATATAGATCATATAACCTTGGAGGATTCTTGCACTCTAATATCTGAGGTACTAAGTCTGTCATATTATCCACCTTTCCTTTTAAAGCAGTAATTTCTTCATTCTTATATGCAATCTCTTTATCTCTCTTTTGAATTTACCTCTTTAGCTTGCATTTCTCCTCTTTCCATTCTTTTTCCATCCTTTACATTTCTTTCCATAAGTTCATGGCTACTATGTGCATTGAAAAATTAGAGGGCCTATGTATTCCTACTAAAATAATTTTTGGCACTCTTGCTTGTTCTTTGTAAAGCTCCAGCTACTGGGACTTTTTTTGTTCAGCCAATTCTAACTATAGGGGTGCTGACTGTTCTCCCAGTTCTGGCTATAGGGCATCTTGTTCTTGCTCTTGCTCTTGCTACAGGAACTCTTGCTTTTGCTCTTGATGCAGGATCTCCTGATTTTCCTCAACTTGTTTTGTGATGTCAACAAGATTTCCTAGTGTTGTGTTTTTTGCTTCCTCAAATATTTCCTTTTCCTCAACATTCACCTACCCCATTGGAGATTATGTATCCTCCCATGATGTTTATCTTGGCTTAGGGATTTCCTCTAGAGATACACCAAAGGTTGGCCTAGCTGGTCCTGATTTTTTGGGATGGCTTTCATGTTTTTCTTTGGCTATAGGAAGAACAATGACAACCTTTGCTTTCTTAGAGCTTGGTACTTCTTTTTCTTTCATTTTATTTTTATCTTTTCCCTTCCTTTTTTTTGCCTCCTTCTTATATGCCCTAGTTATCATTAGGATGCCAAGAGGAACATCATCCTCTAAATCTAGAGAGGAACTTTCTTTATCCGAATACTCGACCTCAAAAGAACTAATCTCTATGGTTTGTTTGGGTGCAGGAGGGTTTTCACTAGGGCTTGTGCCATAAGTTGAGGCTCCAGGAGTGGCCCAACATTGCTCATTTTCCTACTAATCCTACGAGGTTAAGGAAAAACCCCAGGTCACAAATTCTATAGTATAATTTGATCAATATTTAAGAATTCTTCCCAAGTCATATCAAACACATCATGCAAAGACTTCTCAACTAATATTTTGATCAGACAATGGTGGGAAACTAAATTATCCCTACCTTTTTGGGTCTCATCTACCATGATTGAAAGAAGGTGGTATAGCAGATTTGGCACATTCATTCTTCTCCTGTGCCTCATGTGATTTAGGATTTTGAAGTGCACATAATGTAGATTTTACTGACGATGTTCACAGGTAATGTATTTCACAACATAAATAGCTACTTGATTCCATAGCTCAGGCAGAGAGGTTCTCTTTGCACCTTTTTTGTCCAAACTCAATGGAGGGTCATCAGGTTCTCTAAATTTAGCCCTAGCTAACCTGGTGTCTTTGGTAGCAAGGTAATGTTTGCCACCGATATGAAACCCTATAACCTATGCAATCCTTTCTTTAGTAGTTGTGACCCCCAACCCTTTTACCATGGCCTTTCCTTCAAGCAATGTTTGGGAAAATTCCAACACAATGTCTTCATTAAAACCATTCAGCTTTAGGAAATAATCAAACCACCTATAGTTTCTGAACTCATACTAGAAGAGTGCATCCTATAGTAATACATCATGAACTATGGGTTCATTTTGAATTAACCCACCTCCCATTGTTCAGTTTTTTGTAATCAAACAATCACTCTGCAAAGTTTCCCTTCCTGCAACCTTCATCTAAAAGATAAACTTCTCTTTCCTGCAACACTGCTAAATTTCCAATGCAAGTGTCATATGCATCTTACATTTTTGGCTTAAGATTATGATAGGAGCAATAAAGGTAGTAAAGGAGTAATAAATGAAGGCTATGATGAGGAATAATAGCGGTGGTGGATGTTATTTCAAACATGTGATTCGTCGTCTCACTTAGAATTCAAATCAGCTCAATAATTAAAACTTTGCTGACGTGAACCAATATGGATAGACACGCGGACATGGCATTCAAACTTTCCCCCCCAACCTAAATTTTCACATTTGTCCTAACATGTGAGGTGGTAATGATGATTTGGCAGGGGCAGGGAATAATTACATGCTATAGAGAATTTCCATATTAATGCACAACAATTAAATGAATGTACTAAATGATAATTAAGATATAACAAATTGATGTACACGTACCTAAATTCTTGGAATATTTGTTGCAAAGATTATGGAGAAAGTACTGGTCACTTTTAAGTAATCAATTGAGCAATTAATGAAAGTGGAGTGGAATGAGGTGAAATGGAATGATGTGAAATGATGGTAGTGGGATGTAAGAGATAGAAAGGTGGAGATGGATGGGTGGATGGGTGAAGAAGTGGACCCCCACAAAAGTGGAAGTCTTTATTATGAAAATCTACATACCTTAGTTAGCTAGACGGAGAGACACTAGGTCCACTTCCTTCGGCTATAGGAATTTTGGGTGTTGCATGCTGAGTGAATTGTTACAAGAATTCATCCTTAGAAGTTGGCTTGTGGTACAACCTAAGGTGATGACCATTGAGAAGCAGCTTAAATTTGACAAGGTCAATGGTAGTGATCTGAACAACTCTATTAGAAAATACTTCAACAACATCATATGGTCCTATCCACCTTGTTTGCAATTTTCCTGCATTATCTTGATACCTTGAGTCATAGAGCAATGCCTAGTCACCTGGTTGGAATTTCTTATCCTTTATGAATCTTTCATACCACTTTATTCTCTTATTCTACACTACCTCTATGTGATCCAAGGTTTCCTTCCTCATCTCATCCAAAGCATTCAGTTGCATGATTATGTCCCTTTTTTCCTCAGAGATATCCATCCACAAGTCTATTGCAGTCCTAAGTGTCTTATACTCAAATTCAATGGGAATAATAGTTATCTTTCCATACAAAAAGTCAAATGGAGTGAATCTTGTAGTTGTTTTCCAGGTAGTTTTGTAGGCCCAAATAATTTCTAGTAACTTTCTTACCCAATCCCTTCTATGGATAGCCATTGTTTTGGTCAGAATGGCTTCAATTTATTTGTTGGTCACATCAACTTGGCCACAGGCTTGAGGGTGATAAGGAGTAGACTTCTTATGCCTAGTGTTTTACTCATTGACCAGTGTTGTAACAAGGGTTGATGTGAATTGAGCCCCTTGATCAGTCACTATCTCTCTTGGAACCCCATACTGTGTGAAAATTTCCTCATAAATAAATTATGCAACCTTATTATGTCTTGCATGCTTCATGGCCTTAACTACTACCCACTTGGTTACATAATCAATGCATACCAAGATATAATATTTACCATTTGATGGAGGATCAATGGGTCCTACAAATCCAACCCCCACTTATCAAATGGAGTGATTACTACCTGGGGGTTAAGTGGCATCTCATCAAATTTGGTTGGTGAGCCCATCTTTTGGCATTTGTCACACTTCCTTGTATATCTCCCTGCATCCTTGTGGAGTGTGGGCCAGTAATATCTCATGTTCAAAATCTTCATTGTTGTCCTCTTGGCTACAAAATGCCCTCCATAGGGTTCATTGTGACATGCATGAAAAATATCATATGTATCATCTTCCCTCACACATCTCCTCATGAAATGGTTTGGTCCAGTGTATAACAAACATCTAGCAATCCATGAGAAAGGAAATGATTTTTCAATGAGCACCCTCCTCTCTTTTGCAGAGAAGTGAGGAGGAACTCTCCTTGTGACCAGATAATTATCTATGTCAGCATAACAAGGTGTCTACACACTGATGGAAAATAAATTCTCATCAGGGAAAGAGTCATCTATGATTTGATTGTCCTCGGATGTAGTCAGCCTTGAAAGAAAGTCTGCAACAAAATTGGCCTTACCTAGTTTATCCACAATGGTTATGTCAAACTCATGCATCCACAATAACCATCTTGCTAGACTACCTATGATCAAGGGATTATTCATGAGGTATCTAATGGTTGTATGATCAGTGTGCACAAAGATCTGGTAGCCTGTTATGTAGTGCGTAAATTTTTTTAGGGCATAGATCACTATCAATATTTATTTTTCTATCAATGTATAGTTGAATTCAGCTCCCTGCAGATTTTTGTGGACAAAATAAATAGCATTTTCAATTGCTCTTTCTTTATGTCCTAAGATTGCTCCTATAACATAGTTTGACGCATTTGTATGGATGCAAAAAGGAAACTCCCAATTAGGACCCTTGAGTATAGGAGCATGAGTTAAAGCTACTTTCAAGTCAAAAAATGACTTGTCACAGTCTTTTGTCCATTGGAATTCAACATCTTTAGTTAGGAGATTATACAATGGTGTTGCCATTTTGTTGAAGTCTTTGATGAACCTCCTATAATAACCTGTATGTCCTAAGAAACTCCTAACATCTTTTTGTTTTTCAGGGATAGGTAGATTGGTGATCACTTCAATCTTTGTAGGATCTACTTGAATTCCTTTGTGAGAGATGTAGTGGCCAAGAACTACACCTTACTTCATCATCATGAAGCACTTTTCACTATTTAAAGATAGATTGTGACCTTCAAATTTCTATAGGACTCTCCTGAGATTTTCCAATGTTTCATTGAAATCAATACCATAGGTAGTGAAGTCATCCATATAGATTTCCATGCAATCATGAGAGATGTCTAAAAATATGCTAATGACTGCAATCTGAAAAGTTGTAGGTGTATTGCATAAGCAAAATGAAAGTACTGAGTAGGAATAAGTCCCCCATGGACAGGTAAAGGTGGTCTTCTCCTTGTCCTCTAATGCAATTTGGATTTGGTTATAGCCGCTGAATCCATCTAGAAAAGAAAAGTACTACTTTCCTACAAGTGAGTCCAAACCTTGATCTATGAAAGGTAAGGGAAAATGGTCCTTTTTGGTGGTAGCATTAAGTTCCCTGTAATCAACAAAAACTCACCACTTCCCTCCTTTTTTTGGCACAATCACCAATGGGGACACCCACTGGCTATCTAAAATGGGGTAGATAAACCTTCCATCTAGCAATTTTTGTAGTTCCTCTTTTATAATTTCTCTTGATGCAGGGTTAATTCTTATTTGTGGTTGCCTCAATGGTATAAAATCATCTCTTATGTATATCCTATGAGTTAAAATATTAGGGTCCAATCCCTTCATATCATGATAGTCCCATGAAAATGCATTCTGGTGGGCCCTCAATAATTTTTCCAATGACAACTGATGTTCTTCACTCAACTTACTATTAATATTTATATAATTTCCTTCTGACACCTGTACTTGTGTAGTTAACTCTACCATAGATGCTTCACTAATTTTTGGTACCTTGAGTTCATGTGGCAACAATGTATGAGACATACCTATTTCTATAGGAAGTTCAACAATAGGAAGAGCGGCTGCAGGAAGAGTAGGTAGGAGTGTCTTCACTAGATCATCAGAATCACATGCATGAGGGGATGATGCTTCCTCTACCTTACAATGGTTTTGAATTATTTTAGAGAATACTTCATCTTCATCTTGAATTTGCATGAAAGAACTTATACCTAACATCATAAGTTGTGCCACAAAATTAACTTCCTCAGCCTCTTCACCAATATGTGGCCATACGGGATCATTCCTATCATGGGAGGGCTAAGCAGGAGGGTAGAGAACAAGATTTTTGGTTCTCTTTCCATCCGAAATGGTCATGTCTCATGTCCAACACCCAATATAGGAATCTTTTGTTGCTAACCATGGCTTTCCAAGAATAATGAGGTACCCGCCTAGTGTGGTTTTAGGAGAAAGAATCATAAAATATGCTGGGTACTCCCAAGAGTCTAGAGTTACTACAAGATCCTCTACTATACCATCAAGCTTAACAATAGAACTATCAAAAAGCTACAAGATAGTAGGAGTAGGTCTCATGCTTGCAATATTTAGTTGTTGCAGGATGTACTTAGTCATTATATTTATTGCTCCTCCCAATCAATCAGAGCATTCTTTATCTGGATCCCATTTATAACAACTCCTACTACAGGAATCCTTGGGTCATTATATTTGGGAATATTCACTTTCCCAAGCATGATGTCAACTAGTTGTCCCACCACATGAACCATCGTGGGGTCTTTCTTCTTCATGCCTGGCTTCTTAAGGCATGATTCCTTGATTGCTTTGTCATATATAGGGACATATTTTATGGCCTGAAATAAAGGTATCTAGACAAATATATGCTTCAACTAATCTAAAATGTCAAAAGTTGTGTCCTCCTTCTTTTCCTTTTGTTTCATAGTTTTCCAACCTCTAGGGAAATGGTGGTTCTAGTTCAGTCTATTTGACTAGGACTAGTTCAAGATTTTTTAGGTGCACTTGGTTGAATGGGGACAATAATAGGCTCCTCTGCTTCCACAAGAAGCTCAGTGATAATGGCTATGGAAGGAGCTGGAAAAGTAGTTCTTGAATGCAAGTGGATGTCACTTATGCTCACAACATATACAAGGAATTGATTTGGATCAACAGAGTATACCAGTTGTTGTTGTGGTTTATTATTTGGGTTAGGTGTGGGTTGAGCTAGTATTTGGGTAGGTTTAGGTGCTTTTGAATTTGAAGTAGCAGGAGGAGGCATTATAGCAGGTTGTTGGGGTTGAGAAGGTGGTTGTATGTAATTGGTTGTCTAGTTTTTCCATTGTTGTCCTCCCCTCCATTGATATGTTTGCTGCCAGTTTCCTGGAGCTGGCTGCCAATTTCTTTGAAACTGCTACCAATTCCCCTAAGGTTGCTACCATTGGGGTGGAGAGTTTTGGTAATTGGGCCAGGAATTTGGAGGGTTATTTCAAGTTTGTGGTGGATATCCTCCATAATTGGATGGATATGGGGGTTTCCATTGGTTACCAAATTAATAAGAATTAAAATATAGCCTAGAAAAAGATAGTGGATCTGATGGCATACCCTATTTTGGAGCCCATGGCCTCCTTTGTGAAACATAGTAGACTTGATCATCTTCACCTTGGATTGGCTTGAGCTCAGGTTCCATATGCTTTCTTTCAATATTAGCTATCATCTTGCATCTGCAGTCCTTCTTCTTTTGTTTGCAATGAGGACAATATTTTGCAAACATTGCCTCTACCTCCTCTTGTTTCTTCTTGGCCTAAAGTGAATCCAACTGAGTAGCCAAATTTTTTATGATGTCTTGCTTGAATTCTACCAATAACTGAGTAATCTCCATCCTTGAAACTCCATTGGTAGATGACTTACCCATGGAGGATTGGTAAGCCCTCCCTTTCTTTGAAGCTGCCCTAGAATAGTTCTAACATATATTCTTGATATCCTCCCAAGGAACTTGGGTGATATCTCCTCCTCTCATGAGGTTCAAGGCATCTATACAAATTTCATTAATTTCTCTTAAGAAAATCAGCTTATGTGATTCTTCATTGAGTGTATGGTGTGGAGATTTCTGTAGGAAAAATAGAAACCTTGAAATGTAATCTTCCAAGCTCTCATCTTCCTTTTGATGCATCCTAAAAATGTCATCTCCTCTCATGTCACTACCCCTACAATACTCATATTTCTCAAGGAACTTTGTCTTCATGTCCTCCCAAGTCTCCATAGTATTTTTTCCTAGGCTCATGAACCATCTTAATGAAAATTCTTTCAAGGTGGTAGGGAATAGATTAAGCATGTGGGAATCAGTGGTATAGTCATAACTCCTGCAGAGTATATCAAACTCAAACAAGAATGTATCAGGATCTTCTGTCACAAGTCCATAGAACTTAGGAAGGACTAAAGAAAGGATATTTTTGATGTTGTCTACTTCATTCTTATGAGCACTATGGAAAGGAAAAAATGGTTGGTTAGGTCTATTTCTATTTGCATCACCCATGCCTGCCTAATGAAGTTCCAAAGAAAAGGGGTTCTCAATCAGATTTTGATCTTCAGAACTAGTCAGATTCAGAAACGCATCAACAAAGGGGTGTGTCTCTTCTTCTACTTCATCTCTTGGCAGGTTCTGATACTCAACTCATTGGAATGGATCAAGATTTTTAAGAAGGAATCTCCCATGAGCATCTCTCCTACACCCTCTATGCATATGGAATCAATTCAGTATCAACCAGCTTACACAAAGAATTGGAAAAATAATAGGGGGCCATTACTTTCCTAAATGAGGGGTATACTAAGAACAAACTTTCAAAAATACTATAGCAAGAAAAACTATCAATGAATCCAATGAACTCCCTAGTTTCACACCATCCCCGACAACGGTGCCAAAAATGTTGGCCTCCTACAATGATTTAACAACTAAGCCTTTAAATTTGTGATTCTGAGATTGGACATCTAACCTAAATAGCTATCTCAATCATCATGAAGGTGCATTTAACTTGTCAACCCAATGACGTAAACTTGAAATGGGTCAACACTAGGGATCAAAAGTAGCCACATTCATCCTACAACTAAGAAAGACACAATGTTGAAAGGAAATTACTTGGAAGGAAATAACATAAGTGTTGAGCATCAACCAATAACTATACTAAGCTGAAATGCATGACAAAAATGAAAATATGAGCAAACAAATAGGAAACTACTCTGTCTTCTTTGGCTGCAAGAACAATCATAGAATGGAATTTTAGTGGTTGTAGGAACAAATAGTGCCAAATTATTAACTAATTACTAAATATAAAATAATAACTAAAATAAAGGATGGAATACTCACCAAGTGGGCTCCCTTGGATGAGAATCCCTTAAAACAAAGGTAAACTCAGATGCACAAATTTATAACTTCATTTTATTCATTAGAAAATATGAGTACAATCAAGCGACATGACTGTATTACTGAAAAACTAAGAATGAAATTACATCATCAGACTAAGAAACCTCCAAAGAAGGAGAATCTGAGTCTTATTTATAGGAAAAAAGGCTACTAAATACTCACCTAGCAAGGTGGTCAACTCCAACAGATTCAGAGGATGGCACTTTAGGGAAAGTGTAAAAAGTGGAGAGGTAGTTACGCATGCACAAAATTTGGTCAGGCATGTTTTCCTTAACGCAAATCTAGCACAACAATAACGCCCATATTTTCTCAATAGTCAATTAAGACCATTTACAAGATGATTACAATTTCAATTTGAATGAGGAATCTCCCACCGTCAAGAGTCTTCCCTTCATTAAATGATCACCTTGTTGACCGTTATGGCGAATGACCAGCTGGTGGAATCTTCCTCAATTGCAGGCCTCTAATTATATATGCATGATAATATTATTACACATAACAACTTCATATCTATAACTATCTTAAAGTGAAAATCATTAATCCACATGTAAAATTAACATAGATAGTTCATATAGCATGTCAATGTCATTTAAAGGTCAAAAATAAGCTTATGCCCAATGTCTATGGTATTGAGGAAATATCATAAAAAAGATCAACATCCAAGCATCAATGTCTATGACAACTGCAGAAAATGGATAATAAACTCTATCAAAATTGAACCATAAACTGGACTCATCAACCTACATCACCAATCAGAAAATATTCAATTTTAATCTTAACTACACCATATGTAAGTATAGTGTTCACCTATCCATTGTCATAGACAATGGTCGTCCCTTTAAAAATTAATATGTTTATGAATTATGTGAGAGATTCCATATCCAACATCACTTTTGTTGCAAGAATGGAAGAAGGAATGAAAATGTTGTCATTGATGTCAACTGGTCAACTGGTTATCTACTAGTTGTTGAATGTATATGCTGATGATATTGAGAAAATTGTATCAATGGAAGTTTACATGTATTTAGGATGATGGTCCAGTATTTGTCCCTATGGTTGTGCAGTTCAGATATGTTAGTCATGATTGTTGAAGGTTTCTATATCCAAATTATTGGCTATTAGTTCTTTGAGAAATTTGAGTTGTGTTCACCAGTTGTGAACTATGGTTTTCTATGTTTTGGCTGAGGTCCAAGAGAAATGTTGCTGGTCAGGATTTCTCTTTGATGAAGTCTTTTGACTTACAATTCTAGAGGTAAGATTTTTTGATTGCATTGAATATATTTTTGGTTTCTAGAAGTTTCAGGCTTAATTGTTCTATGTGTTTTACACTATTTTGGTCGACTGTGTGTTAAACACTATCTTTGAAGTTGATGAAGCATGTGTTTAGTTTTCCCTCATTCTAATTCCACCGTAGGATGTTTTGGCACTGACCTAATTTGAATTTGAAGTTGGATGGCCAACTTTGTATCTTTTCAAGGTTGGAAATAGTATAAATATAGGATGAGCTAGCAATGAAAAATGTATAAGAGAAAATAAGGTAGACAATTGAAAAAATAGACACAAATTTGATGCTATTCAAAAAGTGTGTGTGAGTTATGTGTGTGGTAGGTTAGTGTGAAGCTTAACATTGAGTTTTCATATGTAGTGAGCAGAAGGAGAACTCTATCATTTATGCAAGTTGATCAGTGATTGTGGTGGAATCCTTTGTTGCATTGGGATTTTTGTCTCTCCATAAAAATTCTTCTTTGTCTTCTTTGTATCTATGTGGAAGTGAGCCCTCTAGGGTGTAGCCCTATTGGATAATGAGTCGTTATTGTAGGGACTAAGCCTTATCTCAAGCAGCGAGCCTTATCTCAGGAAGTGAGCCTTATCTCAAGTAGTGATCCTTTTTGCAATCAATTTTGATATTCTATATAGTGTGAGTTAATCCTCACCATGGTTTTTCCCTCATTGGATTTTCCACGTAAATCTGGTGTTATTGTGTTTGTGCATTAGATTTGAATTTTTGCATTGGCATTTGATGATTAATCGTTTAAGAAATTTATGTATTAGTTCCAAAAATTGAATTGAAGTTTATAGTCTGTGACAGATGATTCACCCCCCATCTTAGTTTTTCTATCCAACAACTGGTTTCAAATCTTGGCTCCTTGGTGAGGAGCTTAATTGCTTGAGGAAGGTCCAGGATGGCTAGTAAAATGATCTTTGATTATCCAAGGTTTGATGGAACTAATTATGGTATCTGAAAAGTATTGATGGAAGAATATCTAGAGTACTGTGGATATGATGTGGAGAAAGCTTACAATAATCCTTACACTCCTCTTGCTAATGGTCCAAGTACACTTAAATAAATAAAATTACTTGAAGTGAACAATAAAGTGAAGTTCATCTTGAAAAATAGTCTGTTACATTGCGAGTTGATTAAGGTTAAGAATTTGAAGACAACTAAGGAATTCTTGGATGCTTTAGAAAGAGAACATGATGGTGATGAAATGGTTAAAGAGGAAAAATTGTACAATTTGGAAACATAGTTTGATCTTATACATATGTCTGAAGATGAAAATGTTAAAGATTATGTATAGATATTAGACGAGGTAGTGGCTGGAATGCGATCTCTTGGCGCTACTATAAATGAAACTAGGATTGTAAAGAAGATTCTCATAACTCCTCCTGATTCTTATAGTGAAAAGGTGAGTGCTATTAAGAAGACTATAGATTATAAGACATGTACTAAGGATCTGCTATTAGGATTTCTGACATCTTATGAGATGAGGAAGATGAGTCTAAGAAATGGAAGCAAAAAAAAGACTTCTTTTAAAGATACAAAAACTAAAGATCCGAATGAAGAAAAAATTGATGAAATAGAAGCTAATTTTGTAAGAAGAATGAGAAAAGGCTCTAGTAAGTATGAAGGTAAGTTTCCCTTTAAATGCTTTAGTTGTGGAGAAATAGGTCACTATTCTACAAAGTGTCTAGAAAGAGCTAAAAGAAATAAACAAAGATATGAGAAAGAAAGAAAGGAAAGAAGTTTAACAGAGCTTACTATGTAAATGAGAATGCTAGTATTTTAGATGAAGATTCAAAATATGAAGATTCAGATGACAATGAATGCTTGTTCTTGGTGATTAAGGATGAACCTACTTCTACTAATTCAGAAACATAGGTAAAAGAAAGTCCTCTGGAGAAGGACAATGAGAAAATGAAGGTACAATTATCTCTTCCCTACATGCTAAGCAAGAAAATAATTTTTGGGTAGTTGATAGTGGTTTCTCACATCACATGAATAGTTATAAGAGTAAGTTTGTAAAGCTTGAGAAATATGATGGAGGTATGGTTATGTTTGGAGATGATACTAATACTAAAATCTGTGGGATAGGTTCAGTAAGTTTTGATGGCAAGCATCATATTGAAGATGTTTACTATGTTAAGGGTTTAAGGAATAATTTGTTGAGCATTGGTTAGATGTGCAGAAAAGGATATGATCTTGTGTTTAAGGATGAGAAATGTGAGATCCAGAAAGGATACAGAACATTGATTGCTACAAGAAAGAAATTGGAAGGAAATATTTATCAGCTTAAGGGTGCTGATGGATGATGCTTTATGACTCAGATAAATGATAGGTGGTTATGGCATAGGAGAATGTGTCACATAAATTTTGATAACTTGAAAAGGATTAGTGTTATTTAGGTCGTGAGAGATTTACCAATAATTACAAAGCTTGTTAATGCAATTTGCAGGAATTGTTAGTTTAGGAATCAAGCAAGAAATTATTACAGATCAAGAGAACAATCTACTACTGGATTACTATATTTGGTTCATATAGATCTATGTGATCATATGAGAGTGTGAAGTCTACTTGGTGAAAGGTAATTTATGCTTTTAATTGATGATTATTCTATATATACATGGGTTACATTTCTTAGAGAGAAATCAAATGCATTAGATAGATTCAAGGAATTCAAGGCTATGGTTGAAAATGAAGTGAATTTGAAGATAAAATGCTTAAGATCTGATAGAGGTGGAGAATTCACCTCCCATGATTTCAATATATTTTTTGAAGTGCATGGAATATAGAGACAAATATCTACTCTAAGAACTCCTCAGTAGAATGGAGTTATTGAAAAGAAAAATAGAACAGTTCAAGAGGCTACTAGGTCAATGATCACTGAAGCCGAATTAGCAGAAGTTTACTAGAAATAAGTTATTCATATTGTTGTATATGTATTCAATTGAGTTCAAGAAAGAGCAAACAGTACAAAGACTCCCTATGAGTTATGGCACAAAATAATTACTATAGTTAAATATTTCAAGGCATTCAGAAGAAAATGCTAAATCAGAAGAGATGAAGAAACTTTAGTCAAGTTTGATGCAAGAAGTGATGAAGGAATATTTCTTGGATACTCTACCAAAAGCAAGACATATAGATTTTTTAACAAAAGACTGATAAATATTGTAGAGAGCTCGATGCAGAGAGGGATGTCAAACTGTTCACAAAGACAATCAAGTGGAATTCAATCAGTCTCCAAATAAAAATCCATAGATCTCTTCAAACTTCAGCTTGTAAGCATGTCTTCCCTAATAGTATGGCAACCCGGTTTAAGGCTCTTTTCAACCAAAAATTCCAAACAACTTCACAAAAAAATTGATGATCAAGATACCCTTTTTAAAGTTACATAACATATGAAAATATCAATATTGACTCCTTTGGATGAACCTAAAGATCCAATACACCTACCATAGGAAAAGATTCACCAAACCCTCTAAAACCTTGGGGAAGAAATTCAAATGCACAAAAATTACTGAATCCATAGTTAATTCACCATTATCAAACTTTCAACTCGCTACACCATAAAACCCTCCAAGATGCAAAAATGCAAGGGTTTTGTGCAAATGATACCTACCGGGTGCACCCAACAAAAATAAGGCCTCAAACACCTTCCAATACCTCTAAAAAAACTTATCAAACACTCACAATGCCACTACATTCTTTAGTTTCCAAATTCACTACTTAGGTTTCTCACTTTCATTGTAAAATCATCACTGCTCAGCCTTTGGCATCACACCCCCATCAATTTACTTGATTATTTTAACCTCTAAAGCATTGAAACAACTAACCTAACATGCTACAAACCAATCTACTGAGTTATAGGTTCAAACAGTAGGTGGATTGGTCATTTTCATTAAAATTGGCCCTTCAAACCCTTGCACGGTCAAAATAGGACAATCACTGTTATTTGAGGATTTCTTGCACCACATAACGAGTTAGACCCCCAAATCACAAGGAAGATCAATCAAACACCTATATTAATATTCATTACCAGCCTCAAGCCATGACAGACCTATACGGGTCCTTACCAAGACAAGGAAACTCATAAAAAAAACAAAGAAAATCACAGTTTTGGCATTGAAAATAGAGCATGTATTCCTCAAATTACATTCATTAACCACTCATTCAGGTTTTGAGGATGTTCTTATACAATTTGAAACTCCAACCAACTCCTCCAATGTGCATAACTGCTCCTAAAAACTAATGACTCATTATAATAAAAAAAATGTAAATTTGACAACTTTTCAATGTTAATATTTGCATTTTTGAACAACATTAACACTATCAACTAAGTGACCCTCAAGTACATTTCCAATGGTATCATCAGACCTTATTATGATAAAAAAACAATAAAAAAAACACCATATCGTCTATTAACGTAATAATGACCTCTAATACTTTATTTTGCATTAACTAGGTGTAGGTGCCCCTGCACGAGAGCTCGAATGTGAAGGTTGATGAAACAAAGAAGAATTCTATTGATATTGATGGATATGTGTCTACTAAACATGATTGTGCAAGAATAGAAGAAATTGTGGAAGAATAGGATAAATATGAGTAGGAAAAGTAGAATGACAAAGAAGATGCTCCAGTGATGTCCCCTCATACACCGAAATATGTATAGAGGAATCATTAAGAAAATGAGATTAGTGGAGACAAGATAAAAGATGTGTTAACCAGAAGCAAAGTTGTTGCTGAAGTAAACTTGTGTTTATTCTCTAAGATTGAGCTGAAGATAGTAAGTGAAGCCTATAAAGATGAACATTGGAAGGAAGCAATGAAAGAAGAACTTTTGTAGATTGAGAAGAATCAGACTTGGGAATTGGTCCCAAGACCAGAAGACAAAAATATCATTGGATTGAAATGGGTATTCCGAATTAAGTTGAATGAGAATGAAGAAGCTTTCAGAAACAAAGCAAGGTTTGTGTGTAAAGGCTACTCAAAAATAGAAGGCATAGATTTTCAGGAGACATTTTCCTTTGTAGCAATAATGGAAGCTATAAGGATGTTCTCGGCATTAGCTACTTATAAATATTTCAAACTTTATCAGATGGATGTCAAGTCAATATTTTTGAATGGTGAGCTAGAAGAAGTCTACATGGAACAACCAGAAGGATTTAAGTTAATAGATCAACCGAATATGGTGTGCATATTGAAGAAAGCTTTATATGGATTAAAGCAAGCTCCTAGAGCCTAGTATGCAAGGTTAGACAAGTATTTGATTCAACAAGGATTCAACAAAGGTATGAAAGATAGTAATTTATACTTTAAGATTGAAAACAACAAAATTTTGATTGTAGTTGTATATGTTGATGACATTATCTTTCGAGGAAATGAAAAGATGTGCAAGATGTTTGCAGAAGAGATGGAAAAATAATTTGAAATGTTTATGTTTGGGGAGATGAATTTCTTTCTTGGGCTACAGATTAATCAAACAGAGAAATGAATTTTCATTTCACAATCTATGTGAGAGAGATGTTGATGAAATGAAAAGGGTTTTTAAAGGACATTCTCAACTTTCCACCAATATAAATTATGCTTTAATTTGAATTTGGAATCCAAAACATGTGTCACATTCTATGCTTCACATACTATAGGATTAAAAAAAATAATAATAATTTCATGAATTTTTGACTAAGTTAAGGTGGTCAGACATACGAGTTTTTATATTTTTTAAAAGTTATAATAAAAAAATCGTAATCAATTATTTACTTGAAAAAAAATTACAAAAAAATATGCATCAAATCGAGACTTGAGTCCCTACTTATATCTAAAATACTATAAAAAATATATTATCATTTTATTGTGGTTAGGGTGGTCCGTGAGACACCTACTTTTTTTTTCCTTGAAATTTAAGTACTACAACATTGAAATTTCAAATTTTTACCAAATAGATTTAAAAAAAATTAAAATAAACCTAGTAGTTTAGAAACTAAATTCAATTTTCTACAGATTCTATTCTTACATATTTTTGAAATAATATAGATAACTTATTCAAATTTTTACGTCAAGTTGCCTAACTCTGATTTTCTGAATTTTATTGCCACTTAAGGGCCTATTTTTTCCATGATGATCCTGCACATACCTAGTCCAAGTGGTGGTGCATTCTTTCTTGGATGTAGGTTAGTGGCATGGTTGAGTAAGAAGCAAGATTCAATCTCTTTGTCTACTATTGAAGCTGATTATATTGTTGTTGCATCTTGTTGTACACAATTTCTATGGATGAAACAAACATTGAAAGATATCACAGTGCTATATGATGATCCCATTTCTATATTCTGTGATAATACAAGTGAAATTAAAATTTTAAAGAATCTTGTGATGCACTAGAGAACCAAGCATATATCTATTAGATATCATTTCTTGAGAGAGAAGGTTATGGAGAATGAATTCAAGCTTGAGTATGTTTTGAAAAAATATCAGATTGTAGATATATTTACAAAGGATCTTCCTAAATATACTTTTGAGTATCTCTAGGAGAAGTTAGTGGTTATTTCCCCTCTTTTCATAAACTAAGATGCATTTGGAGATGTATCAGTCCGGTGGATTCATGGTTCTATTTTTTTTGGACTGATATTTTGGTGGCTACCTCTCACGGGGAGTAGGTAGTTTCAAGTGTTGTCATTATGAGTATTTTGTTGTCATGTCAAAGGAAGATTCAATGAACATATATTTTTTTTCCTTTTCCGTTAATTTCAAAGGGGGAGAGAAAGCATGTAAAAAGGAAAGAAAGCTAATAAGAAGAAAGTAGGTAATGAGGAAGATAATCTCTTGAGTGGGAGAAGCAAAAAGAAATATCTTGAGAACTGGTATGGTGTCTTGGATGGTTTTTCACATCATTTTTTGCATTCAATGACAAAGGGGGAGATTGTTTCAAGAATGGAATAAGGAATGAAAGTGTTCTAATTGATGTCAATTGGTCAAATAGTTATCTACTAGTTGTTTTTAGCTATATATGTTGAGGATATTGAGAAAATTGTATTAAAAGAAGTTTACAAGTATTCAGGATGATGGTCTCGTACTTGTCCCTATGGTTGTGTGGTTCAGATATGTTAGTCATGATTGTTGAAGGTTGCTAAATCCAGATTCTTGGCTATTGGTTCTTTGAGAAGTTTGAGTTGTGTTCACCAGTTGTGAACTATGGTTTTCTATGTTTTGGCTGAGGTCTAGGAGAAATGTTGCTAGTTCAGATTTCTCTTTGATGAAGTCTTTTGACTTGTGGTTTGAGAGGTAGGATGTTCTAATTGCATTGAAGATATTTTTGGTGTCTGGAGGTTTTAGATTTAATTGTTCTATGTGTTTTACAATAGTTTGGTTGATTGTGTGATAAGCTCTATCTTTGAAGTTGATGAAGCGTGTTGGACCTATTATGGGTCTCGATGAAGTGTGTGTTTGGTTTTCCCTCATTCTAATTCCACCCTAGGATGTTGTGGCACTAACCTAATTTGAATTTGAAGTTGGATGGCCGACTTTGTATCTTTTCAAGGTTGGAAACAATATAAATACAGGATGAGCTAGCAATGAAAAATGTACAAGAGAAAAGAAGGAAGATAAGTGAAAGAGCAGACACAACTTTGATGCTATTCAAAAAGTGTGTGTGAGTTATGTGTGTGGTAGATTAGTGCGAAGCTTAAAATTGAGTTTTTAGATGCAGTGAGAATAAGGTGAACTCTATCATTCATGCAAGTTGATCAGTGATTTTCATGGAATCCTTTGTTGTATTGGGATTTTCGTCTCTCTTTAACAGGTCTTCTTTGTATCTTTGTGGCAGTGAGCCCTCTAAGTTGTATCCCTATTAGACAGTGAATTCTTATTCTAGGCAGTGAGTGTTATCTCAGGTAGTGAGCCTTTTTGTAATTGGTTTTGATATTCTTTATAGTGTGATTTAATCTTCACTATGGTTTTTCCCTCATAGGGTTTTCCACGTAAATCTGCTATTATTGTTTTTGTGCATTGGATTTGATTTTTTGCATTGGCATTTGATGATTAATGATTTAAGTAGTTTATGTATTATTTATGGAAATTGAATTGAAGGTTATAATATATGACATTTGATTCACCCCTCTCTCAGTTCTCCTATCCAAAAAAAATTCTACTCTATATTACCTCTAGGGAAACAATTAAGATGAGGAATATAATAAGACTATCCTCAAAATATGTAAGAAAATTGTCGATGATGTTGGCCCACAATAGCCACTCCATATTCTCTCATCTTCATATTTGAAGCCATTCTCCCTATTGAGGTTGATTTACCATCCTTGATATCATCTATGCAACAATTCATTGATGAAGAAGAGTACCATATATCCCATTTGCATGAGCTAGAGCTATTGGATGAGAAGCGATAAAATGCATTAACCCATTTATAGGTTGATGCAGGAGAATCTAGGGGTGCCGACAATCCTACATACCCAAAAACATTTTTTTTTCTTTTTTCTTTTTTTATGTGGTTTCTTGTTGAAGGCAACCTTTCAACACTTGATTTGAGGACACTCTACACATAGTTTTTTTTTGTTTGGGTAGTTCATTTCTTAAATATTATTTATGGGAAATAATTGGTGTGAAATTTTTGTAACCAATAATTTATTTACTAGCTCAAAATCTATAGTATGGTGGTATTGTTAGTTACACATTTAATGTGCTTAGAAATCCTAAAAACACTAAAAATTAGAAAAACCCAACTCACCAAAGTGGGATTTTAAAATATTGAATGATGTAAACTAATATTGGGATCAAAATAAAATGCCCATGTGCTACTAGAAATTTAATTGGGCACTGAACATGTACAGGAGAGGTTACATGAAACAAGGAGTTACATTCCTGCATGCATCTTTTTTTTAGAATAGAGGTAGTGGATTGCAAGAGGTTTTGGAGCCCATATTGGAGTAATTTCAATAATTAATTGGCAGCTCCATATATGAGGAATATCAATACCCAAGAGCTAAGAAGACGAAAACTTGATGAAGGGGTGTGACAAATGAAGTTGCAGGAAAAGTTTAGGGAGGAAGATACCAACAACAAGTTGAGTGTTGCAAAGAATTTAGAGGTGAATTTGCAGGTGTTTGAGGCTGATTTGAGTTAGCTGTGTTTTGATTTTTATTTCTCAAATGAATTTTGTGATGGATTTTTCAATGTTAATGAAGACTTGATTTTATCAAGTTTTTTTTAAGAAGAATGAAAAATAATTTACATTGGATTTTTGTTTGCATATGCTTATAATTGTGAAGTGAGGGTGTATGTATTGTTATGGCTACTTGGATGGGTTATCTAAAAAGATTCCCTATCCTTGTACTACATCATATGGTATTAGACTAGGTTGGTCTTGTTGGGGTGTGAGATGTGTTGAGTATAATTTTTTTGTAGGAGTCCTATAATCAAGAGTTTAAGTTTCCTATTCTCTTGCAGAAATGAAGTTGGGTAGAAGGGGTAGAGTTTCTCCACAAAGAGAGAGTGGGTAGAGGAAGAATCTTCTAGAATTTATGTTGGTAGATGATAGTAGTATGAGTGTGGAAAGTGTTTAGTAAAATTTCTTTGAAGAAGAAGACAAGATGGGTCATTGGAAGACTTGTGAGAATGTAATTTTGGGAAGAGTATTCGGAAAAAGTGAGAGAAAAGAAGCTCATTGTAGAGTTGAAGAAGATAGAAGTGAGATTGGATTCCCTTGAGGAAAGCTTGAGAATGAAGAAGCAAGATATAGTTGAAGAAGATAACAAAATATATGAAGTTGAGCTAAATTTTTTGTTTCATAACAAGTTTGCAAGTAATTATTTATGTGTAGGAAATGAAGAAAGAAAAGAAGCTATAATCGAGGATAGTGAAGCAGAGAAAATTGCAGCAGAGAATAAAGAAGAGGATGACAAAAATAAAGAAGTAGTAGCTAATATATGTCTTTTTGGAGGCATAAAAGTGGAGAACAAGAAATTCACATGCATGGAAAAAGAAGTTGCAGCAGTAGAGAAACACAGAAACACATAGGTAAAAGGTCATTTTTATGATATTTGTGAAAGAGGATTTGATGTTAAAGAGATTAATGAATTTGTGGATGTGAAAGGGGGAGGAAAGGATATTATTTTTGAGGTAGATGAAATTGTGGACGAATTTGCAAAAATATAAAAAATGGACTTGTATAGTCCTAAATTTGATAAAGAGATTGATGAAGAAGAAGACAATATCCTATTGAAAGAGGAGATAAGGAAATTAGAAAAACTGTTTGAGGGAGAAATGATAGACAAAAATGATAAAAAGAAAGAGGTTGTAGTTAATATATTCTTCTTTGAATGCATTAAAGTGGAGAAGGTTGAATTCATAGAAGATGAGGATGCAATAGTGGATGATGACGAAAAATATAAATTTTGTAATCTTTTGATGAATTTGATTTATTTGTAATGATTAGATATGAGAAAATGGAACAATATATTGCAGAAATAGAAAAGGGGAAGAAAACAAAGGTAATGAGGTATTTTTCTACATTTTTTAAGTATGGTGATAATGCTGATTTTTGTTTAAATGAAATTGTGAAAGAATGTGAAGTAGAAAAATTGGTAAGGTGCAAAAATAAAAATTTAAATGCTAAACTACATCAAGATGATAAAGATGATGAGATAAATTTGTGTAGTGTAGGAAAAAGTATCCCTTTTTCACACTTAATTTGGGAATAATTAATAATAAAATGACCTTAATGTTACCTTAATTTAGTGTTGTAATATGTTTCACATATTCAAATTAAGTTTAGGGCCCTTTTAAATAAAATGGACTTAATTGTGCCTTATTTTTGGTGTTGTAAGGTGTACCTTTACACTTTCACATTAATCTAGGGATTCATTAATTAATTGAGGTTAATTTTCCTTATTTGGCTCCTCTAATTAAAATTGAATCCTAATTAATTGCAATTTCCAAGAGATAAAACCCAACATTCATAAATGCCATTTCACAAAATTCAACTTTGGAAGATCTATGTCCTAGGTAAGCGACGTAGGACCCACTTTCCATAGGGAAAATGGCTCCTCACTTGGGTCTAAGACCCTAATTTCACGTAAAGTTTAACATTGAACGGTGTGTGTCCTAAGACCCATTTGCCCTATGGCGAATGAGTCCTCACTTAGACCTAGGACCACCCCTTTTAAATAAGTTTTTGGTGGTATTTAAGGTTCAAAATTCAAATCTCACATGTCATCTTTCAAGATCTAATAATTAAAAATTAGAGAAGGAAGCCTATAAATCTAAGTTTCACATTCATTTTTCACTAGCAAGAAAAGAGTTTCATATGAGATCACAAATATTCATATTCAAGAGCAAGGATCAAGCAAGAGTGAAGCCTTGGAGCATGATTGTAGGTTTTTAGGTCTTAAATCTCATTTTGTCATCAAACATCAAGCATTATTGAAGAATTGGTGATAGATTTCTATGGAGAATCTTGATGGATTCTAGGTTTTGGGAGAAGCACTATGAGATTAAACCAATCATAATGACTTGTTTCCTATGTGATTCCATCTTCTATTATCAAATTTTTTAAGCCTAAGAGAGGTATATTCAGATTTATGAATTATTATGGGGATTAGAGGTCTCCTAAAGTAGGTCTTATGGATTCTTCATGTTTCATTGTAGGATCCTATTCTAACACACTTGAGTAGGGTTTCTTAGCATTGTTAGAAATATTAATCTTAGACACACTTAAGGTTAGGATTGCACACACATTTCATGTTTTAGATTTCTATTCATCATCAAGGTTTAATTACCAAACTTGGGGTTTGACCAAGGGAAACCCCTATCCACCAAAAAAACACCATTTTTGTTTATAGATTTTTGATAGATCTAGATTCGAGAGCAGGGATTTCAAGTTACAGGAAGGAATTGCAGGTTTGGAGCTTCAATTTTAGATTCAAAGTTTTCTAGAAAATATTTCCATGACCCATTCACCATAAGGAGAATGAGTCCGTATTAAGGTTGTAAGGAAAAAAAGTTTTCACAGTTCCTAATCTTTGAATTCAGATTCAAAGTTTCCTAGAAAAGTCTACTAAGACCCATTTTCCATAGGGTGAATGAGTCCTTGTTACGGTTGCAGAAACAACAAGTTTTGGCAGGTACACAATATTTATTACCTTAAAATTCTTTATAAATTTTATTGTTTCCTTTTATTTTATGTTAAATATCACAAATGCACTTTGTAGATCTAAATTTGGAGTTGTTTTACCATGTTTAATCTTTCTCCCCAATGTGATATTTGACCTAGACCCCTATCCTAGCAAAACAGGAAACTTGTAGATTCACATCTTCGGTTGACTCACCTAAGGGTTGTTGGTAAATTCTTGGTGTGTATCTCATTTCCTAATGAATTGAAAGAAGTAGGACCCCTTTTCCCTCTTTGGATCCACTTTTCCATTTAGTGACCCTCCTATTTTCTTTCATTTAATTTTTGTAACCTAACCTTGTACAACAAAATTCTAAAGATTGGAGTCCCTTTAAGCCGAGATATTAGTCTTACAATAGTTTGCATTAGATTTGAATTAGTTGCATTTCATTGGTTTTCTTTAATTTTTTATTAGTGAACATTGCATTTAGGATTCAAATTGCATGTTTGCATTGCTTAAAATCATTAAATTTTATTTTTTTTGCATTAGTTCTAAGTTTGTTTTGCATAGTGTTAGCATTGAAATCATCATTCAATAATTTAGATTCATATTGAATAATAGAATTAGTCACATTTTTCATCATTCAACCTTAGTCAAACTTGCATTTAGAAGCTTAAAATCTGGAAAATCTATTACCAAATTGTCTGTTACAAATCAACAACAACAAACACATAGGATCACCTCAGAAATATAAAATTCAAATTTTAAAAACTTTGATCTCGGATCCATTCATCCTTGGGTGAATGATTCCATGTATAGACATTTTCAAAAAAAAAATTTGAGTAGTTTTTAGTCTATGATTTACATTTCTATTTCTATTATTAGACCTGAGAATTATTTTTCTGAAATAGTTTTCTTGTGCATTGAAATTGTGGTTCATTTAGTTAGATTTTGCAACATTGGGAAAAACATTTCTTGCATATTTTGGTTAAAATTAATATTATATATCCACAGTTTTCTTTCATTTCTAGAATTATTACATCATTAGATACATTATTTTACATTTTGTAATAATTATAAAACGAAAACAAAAACTAAAAACATCAAAAGAAAAAAACCAGACCCTTGGAGAAAGCATAGATATTTGATTATGTCAAATCTCTTTTTCAAACATCATTCAGGATGTGTCCTTCCTGAATTTGGCATCAATTGACATTTGGAAAACTCAACACTGTCGACATTCGCATCTCGACATCAAAACACTTAGAAAAAACTTGGAAAACACTATCCGTCTTTTGATGGTCATCAGGATACTAGTTCTTTATGTCAGAGGAGCCACAACATATCATGATGATTGCCCTTGTCATTTTACTCATCCTACTGCTAGTTTCTCGAGGATGTCCTAACTTTAGGATTTAGTGGAGCAATGATGTAGTATGATGATTTTATTGTCTTCAATTGACTGTCATGTGGCTAGTTTCTCAATGATGTCTTGGCATAAGGATTTAGAGAAGCAATGACATTTCATGACTAGTCTTGTATCTTTTTGGTTGGTTATGACAAAATGACTAGGGAAAATTACGTCCCTCGTATGAGTCACGATCATCCTTGTATGTGACTGCTTGTCTTATGTGAGGGTTCAACCTTGTACACTATTGATCTATGTCATATCATAGTGTTTGTTGGCCATTACGACAATCCATCCAATGATGATTAGAGTAACGAATATTAGTAGTGTGGAAAATGTTGAAGGATTCTTTTTCCGCACTAACATGCATTTCCTTCTCCATACTAACATCCCTGTCTTCCACACTACCATTTATTCTATTCCTTCATCCTCTAGTCTTCTCATCCATTTCTAGAGCACACTCATGTTCTCTGAACCCACCTATCCTCTCGAGGGGGCATACCACTACCTCCTCGTCATTCTTCCTCATCCTATTTTTGCCTAAGGCATATCTTGAACTAAATTTTCTTTGTCACAATGCGATAAACTGTATTATGACAAAGAGGGGCAAATGTAGACACATAAAAATATGCTAGACCTGCTAATACCATTTTTCTATTGTCATAATTCTTCTATTGATTAGATAATTTTAATTATTTAATTAATTCGCTTCCATCCTTTATTTCCTCTTTGATTAAATTAAATAAATTCTATTTATTTAATACATCACTAATATCCTTGTCTTCTATAATTAAATAAATTATATTTATTTAATTATTTATGATCTTGCCACTATAATTAAATAGTTATTTTAATTATTTAATTATTCATTTATCCTCTTCTTCCACAATTAAATAAATTTTATTTATTTAATTTCTTATTAATTACTCATCTTCTTCCTATTTTGAATTAAACCAAAAATCAACTTTGTTTCTAATTTTAAATAAAATCATTTATTGAAAATTATCCACTTTCTAAATTCTTTCCAAGTAAATAATTTTAAATTAATTATTTACTATCACATGACCTCACTTTTTGAATTAAACTGGTTTTTAATTTAAAAATGACAACTCATCACTTTAGGGAATTAAATTTAAATTTATATTTTAATTCTCATATTTTCTCTTTTTATGTCACTTACATTCTTGTCCATAGATTTGATTTTTCTAAAATCAAATATTACCCTTTCATTTCAAATTTCACTCTAATATTGCCCTAACCCTAATTGTGGGTTGTCACATGCTTTTATGGTCATTGATCTTAGGGATTTTTTCAACTTTCAATCTTGTCTCTCCATCTAAAATTGACATTTCTATAAAATGGCAATTTTACTCTCATTTTGACATCTACAATCTACATCTCATCTACTTCTTCTTCATCATTTTGAAAAATCTTGAATCTTGCATGCTTTGGAATTCTTGAATCTTGCATTTTTCTTGTCTTTGTCATTTAGCTAATTAGTTTTCATATAGGATTTAATTTCTCTTGCATAATCATTTGAAAATCCTTCAACACTTGTTTAAGACTAGTCATTATTAGATTGCTCATCATAAATCTGAGGGTGAACTCATATTTTCAGCAAGTTGAGAAGGTGTAATGGAGGTTAGTCATGTAGAATGAAAAAATTGGGTGAGATCATTTCATTCATTTTTCATTTTTCATTTGCACTCTATTATTTACTTTGGGATTTCATGTTGCATTCAATTTGCTAACAACCTAGGAAAAATACCCTTTGTTACAGTGATGACTTTGATATGTTAGATGAAGCCCTTGAGGACTTAATCTCGTAAGGTCCATCCACTAAGGCTTTTCATGAAAAACCAAAACATAGAGATGTTAACACAATTACACTGTAACTTATCATCTATCCTCCCTCACAAAAACCTCAAGTTTTGAACCAATCCGTACTCAATATCCTAGAACCACCTAAATATAATGTATAAAAAATATGGATTACAATACTATTGCTCACACATACAATACAAGGAACAATAGGAAACAAAAAACCACTCATGTTTCATTACCTTTTCCTCAACTTATCTTTCCTAGTGCTCCTTGTTTACCTTCGAATAGTGGAAAGGAGTATGATCTTGTTGAAAAACTTAAGAATACACCGAGTAAGATATACCTATGGGATATAATTCAAGCTTCACCAAATTACCATAGTATTCTTCAAACAACCTTGCAACAAGTTATGGTTCCTACTAATACAAATTCAAATGATGTGTCTGCACTAGTTCAAGGAATGAATGAGATTAATTTAGATATTGCTTTTCACCAAAGAGAGTTACCCTCATTGGAAGTTCAAAAATGACATGCAACATTCATGATAATAGCCAATGTTAATAGAATTGGGATAAATAGAACTCTTTTGACAATGGTTTGGCCCTTAATTTGTGTAGTGTGAGACTTTTGGAGAAGATTGATATGGATAAGAGTGACATTGTCCCTAATTCTTAATCTATCCATGGGTTTGACAACATAGGAAAACAACCACTTGGAGTCATCACATTACCTATTAAAGTTGGGAAGGTAATATTATAGGCTCTGTTTTATGTTATGTCCCATGATATTTCTTACAATATCCTCTTAGTGAGACCATGGATTCATCAAATGAATGTTGTGCCTTCAAACCTTCACTGTGTCATGAAGTATGTCTATAACAAAAAATTTACACAATCAAGGTCAAACCTGAACTTGAAAGTTGTTTGCATGTCGAGAAAGATAAACAAAGTTCTATGAAAACATTGATACCAACTAAAAAAGATGAAATCATGAAGGATGAAGATCAAGAGAATAAAATTGATGAAGTCACTAAGCTATTAGAAGATGATTGGGTTTCCTTAGACTTCACACCAACATTCATGGGAGAATACAAAATTACAATGAAAGAAATAGAAAATCAAAAAGAACTAATGCTAATGTGAACAAAGATTTCGAAAGAAAAATCACAAGCATCTATTTCATCTACTCTAGAAGAAGACACAAGCTATAAAACAAACTTTGATGAGATAGAATAATAATAACCATCTAATCCGAAAGATATGGAGAAACTTTATAGAAGAGTTTATGAGCTTGTGAAACAACTTGGTTACAATGGAAAAAGATGTGGAAGAAAAGAACAAGGAATTTGTGTTCCTATAGATCTTAACACACAAGAAACAAAAAAGTGTGTTGCATATTTTCCTTCTAATATAACACAAGCAAAAAAAAGAACCTCACTCAACATCAACCTTCTCATGTTTAACTCCCCTAAGACAACTCTCAATTTGAAGCACTTTGAATTGATTGATACAATATGCGAAGAATCATTGGAATATTTTGAGGATGATGAAGCTTTGAAAGAAATGTTATGATTTTATAACATCATTTACTCCCCCTAATAAAAATGGGTCACTTGTGTTGTGGTCACTACTAAACAAGTGGATGAAGAAATTGAAGCTAATGTGATTGACAAATACATTCCCAAAATCCCAAAACAAAATTCACTTCCTTTGGGAGATACAATCAACATACCAATGGATATAACTAATGAAGAAAGAGTGTTTCAAATAGGAAAGTGCCTTGATGAAGATGAACAAGAAGATCATGCAACATTACTACATGAGTTTCATGAAAAAAATTCTTGGAATTATTTAGATATGCCAGGTATTGATGCTAAGATATAGTGACACACAACATAGTTCTTGAGGATGATGCTAAACAAGTTAGACAAAAATAATGAAAGATGAATCCTAAGATAGATTTATTTGTTAAAGCTGAGATTGAGAAAATTCTTGAAGTTGGTTTTATATGACCTATCGATTATTCTCCTTGGTTCTCAAACATTTTTACAGTTGTAAAACTTGATAGTTGTATTAGGATGTGTACATATTTTTGTGATTTGAATGAATAATCTTTAAAAGATGATTTTCCCCTTCCTAATATTGGCATGATAGTAGAATCAACTATGGGACATGCTTTTTTGTTGTTCATGGATGGATTTTTTTGTTATAATAAGATTTTTATCAATCCTCAAGATGAATACTAGACAACATTTACTATGGCTTGGGGAAAATTTTGTTGGGTGGCTATGCATTTTGGATTAAACAACGAAAAAACAACATATCAAAGAGCTATGCCATAGATATTTCATGATTACATACACAATATTTTGGAAGACTATGTTGATGATATTATAGCTAAATCTTTAAGTTGACAAGACAATGTTAACATCCTTCACAATTTTTTTAGAAAAATGTGAAAATACAACATGAGATTGAATCTGAAAAAGTGTCTTTGGCATGGATAGTGGAATTTGTTTAGGTTTTATAGTATCTCACAGAGGCATTGAGGTGGACATGAAGAAATTTGATGCTATCATTAACATACCACCTCCTAAAGAAATTTCTCAACTGTGAACTTTACAAGGATGAATTCAAGCTTTCTATCATTTTGTAGCATCCTTAGCAGACCGAACATTACCTTTTACTCAAATCATTAAGAAATAAGTTAGGTTTAAGTGGAATGGGGATTGTAAATAGGCCATAAAGAGTTTTAAATAATATCTTGCTACTCCACCTATTTTACAACCTGATATGCAAGACATACCATTTATTATTTATATAGAAGCATCAACCCATGTTCTTACAACATTGTTGGCTCGACAAGATGATAGTGGTAGAGAACATCCCATTTATTACATTAGTTGAACCCTGGTTGATTATGAAACATGATATACAATGATAGAAAAAAAAATTTGGATCTTGTATTTTCTACTAGTAAATTGAGACAATACTTATCAAATCTAAAAATTCATGTGATGAAAAACTTTGATCCTTAAAAATACCTTTTTCCTAAAACAGATTTATCGGGACACTTAGCTAAGTGGGTTATGTTGTTAACTGAGTTTGATATTAAATTTGTCTCTCAAAAGGAAATCAAAGGACAAGCCTTTATTGACCAATTAGTTGATGCTCCTTCTCCCTTAGTGTTACCTAATATAGACTCATTTCCTGATGATAATGTGTTGAGTATTCAAAAATAAAATGAAACATGGGAATTGTACTTCAACGGTTCTATGTGTCGAATTGGCTCTAGGACAAGGGTTATACTAATTCATCCTTCAAGTAAGCCTATTCCATTATCTTTCTGTCTAAACTTCCTATCTACAAATAACACTACAAAGTATGAAGCTTTAATAGCTAGTATACATGCAGCGTTAGCATTAGAAGTCAAACACATTTCTATATTTGGTGATTCCCTATTATCAAGAAAAAATGATAAGCTCATTTGATACATAAACCTCACGATGACATTATTAGATAAATTTGACTCATATACAATTGAAAATATACTATGAAAGGATAATTGACATGCAAATGCAATGACAAGAATCAATTCCCTTGTATCTCCTGATGATCCTTTTGTTGATTTCACATTTACATTCGAAATGATCCCTAAACCATTGATAGATGATAAAAGAAAAGAAGTGTTATTAACTGATATTAAAAAATCTAGCGAATGGTACACAACGATATTTAACTATTTAAAATAGGGTACTTTTTTCAAGCCTACAACTAAGAACTCTCGAGATCGTCTTCAAAAACTTATATCTAAGTACATAATCCTTGAAGACATGTTATACAAAAGATCATTTAATGTTCTTTTACTTAGATGTCTTAAACAATCTGAAATCCCCATAACACTTGATGAAGCTCATGTAAGTGCTTGTGGAGGACATTTTGGAGGAATATCACTAGTTCAAAAATTACTTTGTATAGGATACTACTCGAGACATATGGAACAGGATTGTTTTTCCAATGTTAAGAAATGTCATAAATATCAAGATCACAACAATTTGATTCAAGCTTCCACTTCTAAGCTTCATGCCCAAGTTCCTATTTGGAAATTATTGGTTTGGGGTTTGGATCATATTGGAAAATGATCACTACCTTCTTCTATTGGACATACATTTATCATTACCGCAACTAATTATTTTACGAAATGGGTAGAAGATATTCCTCCTTTTTCCATGACAGCTTATGCAATATGTCATTTCATATTGGAACACATTATTGATCACTTTTGTCTCACTTTCACATTGATTTTGGATAATGGAAATCCATTTAAGAATAATGATGTAAATAAATTCTTGGAAACCTTTCATATTCAACATTGATTTTTGATGCCATATTACCCTCAAGTAAATGGACAAGCGAAATCAACTAACAAAACTCTTGAGAAATTTTTGTGAAAAATAGTAAGTAAACATGAAAAATATTGGCATACTCAACTAATTTATGTGTTATGGGCTTATCGTACATGCATTAGAACATCTACAAGAAACACTCCTTATAACCTTGTTTATGGTGTTGAAGCAATAATTCCCTTGGAGTTAGAGATTCCTTCACCATGAATCGCTCTTAAAGGAATGATTGATGATACTACTTATAGAGAGAAACAATTGCATCAACTTGAAATGCTTGATGAACAACGTATCAATTATCTTGAGCATCTCCAAGCTTATTGTAAAACAATGCAACATAGTTATAATGATAATGTCATCCCTCATTCATTTAATAGAGGTGACTTGGTTTTATACAAAAATCAATGTAATGTCAATGCTCTTCCAAACAAAAAAGGAAAATTCAACCGTAATTGGTTAGGACCTTATGTAATCAAATAAAAATATGGGTCTGGAGCCGACACCTTAACAAAAATGGACGGTAGACCTCTAAAAGAACCTATAAATTCCATGCATTTGTGTATGTATTGCACATAGTATCCCCTCTTTTGAATAGTGTGTTAAAGCAGTGCTGTTAGATTAGGTAGATGGTATTTTATTTTATCTCGAACTGCTTCATTTTTTGAAAAAACAATATTAGTGGGTATTAGAGTCTAAAGTGATTCTTCAATTAGTTTGAATTATTACTTTAGTTTTTATATTATTCAAAAGAAAATCTTGTGTGTTATGTTAATTTTTTATCCTTATATTCATTTAATATTTCAGGTACAATGTCATCATCTATATCTCCATCAAGATGCTCATCATCCCTATCCTCTCTGCAACTTGGAAGAGGTCCAACATGGCCTACAGGGTAGTGCATGGGAAAGACATGGGTTTGTCATAATCCAAACCAACACTTTTCATAGGCTCAAGTAGTGCCTATGTCGTTAGCATCGAAGACTAGGAGCATGTCATGGTCCTTGTCCTCTGAACTACTAATGTACACATCCTCAATCATAAGATGACGAGTGTCTCCAGGTCTTAGAGCACTATGTGCTAATTGTAGGTATTTGGGTTTATCTTGTAGGGGTGCCTAAATGTGAGTGAACTATAACATGAAACGATCATAGTAGAATGGTCTCACTATGTAATCATGTTCCTACAATAAATTAGTCCTTGTGTTGCCTAGCTAGCTCATTTTTGTCATATGTCCAATATACAATCCTGAGATATGGTCTCCAAGAGATATCATCGTCATCTAATCGATCAAATCTAATCTACTAGTGCAAAAAATCTCCCTCCTACCATGCTCACTTTAGTGCATAACTCAAGGCCCATGGGTAGCCCATGGCCACTATGGTAGGAAATCTAGTGGATCTAGTACATGTGATGTGATCGAAGCACCATACCTATAAGAGCGTATAATGTACTATATTGTCCAACTCCTGGTATACAAATTTTCATAAATCATAGTATAAATGAGCCAGCATACTATGACCCCAAGTCTAAATGGTCCTATGCTCCTCCATATCTCAAATGATGTGAAAATGTCCACCATCTAAGTTGGTGCCTTGTTCGTTTGGTACTAGTGCAAGGATTGTATTAATGATCATGATTTGTCAAAGTAGTGGTGTTTGTGCATGTTGTAGCCATCTTACCTCAATGTGTGGACCGACGAAGGACCATAACATGGGCTGATGTAAACAATATATAATACTATCCCACATCTGACTATATGACTGCTCATCTATTGAGTGTACAATCTCGCCCTGAATAGGTAACCGTAGGATGAGGTGGATTTCCTTAAGGTTGACGGTCATCTCTCCCATAGGAAGGTGCAAGGTACATGAATCTGTGTCCCACCTCTCTACTAGGGCCATCAACATGGCAACATGATACCTCATAGGTGGCATGAAGTATACTATATGACTTCTCATCATCCCTATCCTCTTTGCAACTTGGAAGAGGTCCAACATGGCCTACAGGGTAGTGCATGGGAAAGACATGGGTTGGTCGTAATCCAAACCACCACTTTTCATAGGCTCAAGTAGTGCCTATGTCATTAGCATCGAATACTAGGAGCATGTCATGGTCCTCATCCTCTGAACTACTAGTGTACACATCCTCAATCATAAGATGACAAGTGTCCCCAGGTCTCAGAGCACTCTATGCTAATTGTAGGTATTTGGGTCGATCTTGTAGGGGTACCGAAATGTGAGTGAACTATCACATGAAATGATCATAGTAGAATGGTCTCACTATGTAATCATGTCCCTACAATAAATCAGTCCTCGTGTTGCCTAGCTAGCTCATTTTTGCCATATGTCCAATACACAATCCTGAGATACGGTCTCCAAGAGATATCATCGTCATCTAATCGATCAAATCTAATCTGCTAGTGCAACAAATCTCCCTCCTACCATTCTCACTTTAGTGCATAACTCAAGGCCCATGGGTATCCCATGGCCACTATGGTAGGAAATCTAATGGATCTGGTACATGTGATGTGATCGAAGCACCATACCTATAAGAGCGTATAATTTACTATATTGTCCAACTCCTGGTATACAAATTTTCATAAATCATAGTATAAATGAGCTAGCATACTATGACCCCAAGCCTAAATGGTCCTATGCTCCTCCATATCTCAAATTATGTGAAAATTTCCACCATCTAAGTTGGTTCCTTGTTCGTTTGGTACTAGTGCAAGCATTGTATTAATGATCATGATTTTTCAAAGTAGTGGTGTCTGTGCATGTCATAGCCATCTTAGCTCAATATGTGGACTGACGAAGGACCATAACATGGGCTGATGTAGACAATATAGAATATTATGCCACATCTGACTATATGATTGCTCATCTATTGAGTGTACAATCTCGCCCTGAATAGGTAACCATAGGATGACGTGGATTTCCTTGGGGTTGATGGTACATGAATCTGTGTCCCACCTCTCTACTAGTGCCATCAACATGGCATCATGATACCTAATAGGTGGCATGAGGTATACCTAGAAAAATCTTGTCTCCTATAAAATGCTAACCTCCTCCTCTAAAAGTTGTGTGATGTTCTCTCAAAGGAAACAAAACTGTCTCCCTTCAAGATCCTACTAGGCTTGAGGAGGAACCTAAAATACCAAAGTAGATAAAGTAAATCCTAAATTTATCAATTAAATAACACTAAAGTTTCTCTAATATGCTTTATGACCAATGTGGACACTAATGCCATTTTTGGATGGGGGGTCTCGGACACTTTAGGAAATTTTAGACACTTTGCGCTAACAATGGACACTTTATGAAAAAGATGGATGCTTTGCGCTGATATTTTCTAGGGTCTTAAAAATTACTAAAAGTACATGAAAAAGTATATTAAATGCATGAAAATGAAGAAAAAGAAGAACATACTCTACAAACTGTGTGATGAAGCATGCCTCGTACCACCTTGTCATGAATGAAATCTAGTCTAGGAGGTTTGCAAGATCATTTTCTTGGCATCACTTTACACCAAGGTAATTTTCAAAAGGGTAAATGTCAAATGATAGAAAAAAGTGTCATTTTCATTTGTATATACTAAATCCTAGTAAATAAAGCTTATTTCATTTTAAGGGCATTATATTCAAACTAGCATATAGGGGACTAGAGGACTTTGTTTTTATGCCATTTGTTGCATTGGAATCGTAATTCTACTCTTGATGTCATAAAATGTCTATCACTATGTGGTATGGTACATGGAAATACCCTATGATACGACTTAGGTAATTTGATGTGGGTTTGTATTTACCCTAATTCCACCTTTATAAAGAAAGAAAAATCAGGGGGTATACATCTACCCTCGAATTTGATTCTTCATAGAAGTTTGATAAGAGGACTTTTGTATGACTAATGAACCTGTGTTGCAGGATGTGTTCCTTAACATTATGGTTTTGCAAGTAACTACAATGGGGGATTCATTATCCCTAATGAATCCATATGAGTATCATTTTTATGTAGTTTATGTCCTTTATCTTGCATATGCACATAGCATCATATGGCCGCTAAAGTGGGGGCTAAATGTAGTGTAGAAAAATTATCCTTTTTCAAACCTAAGTTGGGAATAATTAACAAAAAAAGGAGCTGAATGTTTCCTTAATTTAGTGTTGTAATATGTTTCACATATTAACATTAAGTTTAGGGCCCTTTTCAACAAAATGGACTTAATTGAGCCTTATATTTGGTTTTGTAAGATTTACCTTCACACTTTTACATTAATCTAGGGATTCATTAATTAATTGAGGTTAATTTTCCTTATTTGGATCCTCCAATTAAAATTTAATCCTAATTAATTATAATTTCCAAGAGATCAAACTCGAAATTCAGAAATGCTATTTCATGAGATTTATTTTTAGAAGATGTGTGTAAGTGATGTAGGACCCATTCGCTATAGGGTGAATGGGTCCTCACTTAGATCTAGGACCCTAATTTTACATAATGTTTAACATTGACCGATGTGTGTCCTAGGTAAGTGGCCTAGGACCCATATGGTGAATGGGTCCTCACTTAGACCTAGGACTCCCCTTTTAAATATGTTTTGGATGTAGTTTAAGGTTCACAATTCAAATCTCACATGTTGGATTTAGGGATTTTATAGTTGAAAATTAGAGAAGAAAGCCTATAAATCTAAGCTTCACATTCATTTTTCACTAGCAAGAAAAGAGTTTCATATGAGATCACAAATATTCATATTCAAGAGCAAGGAGAAAGCAAGAGTGAAGTATTTGAGCAACATTATAGTTGTTTTACAAGTATTCAAGCTCATTTTGTCATCATAGATCAAGCATTATTGAAGAATTGGTGATAGATTTATATGGAGAATCATGATGGATTCTAGGTTTTGGAAAAAGCACTATGAGATTCAACCAAGCATAATGACTTGCTTCCTAAGTTATTTCATCTTCTATGATCATTCTATTTTTAGCCTAAGAGAGGTATATTCATATTTATGACTTATTAAGGGGATTAGAGGTTTCCTAAAGTAGGTCTTATGCATTATTCATGTTTCATTGTAGGATCCTATTCTAACACACTTGAGTAGGGTTTCTTAGTATTGTTAGAAATATTAATCTTAGACACACTTAAGGTAAGGATTGTACACATGTTTCATGTTTTTGATTTCATTCATCATCAAGGTTTAATTACCAAACTTGGGGATTGATCAAGACAAACCCCTATCCACCAACAAAACACCATATTTGTTTTGTAGATTTTTTGACAGATCGAGATTCGAGAGCGGGGATTTCAAGTTACAAGAAGGAATTGCAGGTTTGGAGCTTCAATTTCAGGTTCAAATTTTTTCGGAAAAGATTTCCAAGACCCATTCACCATAGGGTGAATGAGTGCCTACTAAGGTTGCAAAAACATCAAATTTTCATAGTTCCTAAGCTTCAAATTTAGACTTAGAGTTTCCTGGAAAAGTCTACCAGGACCCATTTACCATAGGGTGAATGAGTTCTTGTTAGATTTATAGAAATAATAACTTTTGATAGGTGCACAACATTTATTACATTCAGATTCTCCATAAAGTTTACTGTTTCCTTCTATTTTATTTTAAATCTCCTAAATATACTTTGTAGATCTAAATTTGGACTTATTTTTCTACTTTTAATCTTTCTCCCCAAAGTTTTATTTGACTAGACCCCCATCCTAGCAAAAAGGGAAACTTGTAGATTCACATCTTGGGTTGACTCACTGGTCAATTCTTGGTGTGGATCTCATATCCTAATGAATTGAGAGAAGTAGGACCCCTTTTCCCTCTTTGGATCCACTTTTCCATTTAGGGACCCTCCTATTTTCTTTCATTTCAATTTGTAAGATGGATCATGGAGGAATTTGAGTTATAGAGAGATTAATTTCATGAGAGGAAGAAAGAGAGGAAATATGAAGGAAGGAAGAAATAAGAAAATTCAAAGCATGGTGAACACGAAGAAATAGTTTGATAAGGAAGAAAGAGGGTTGAAGGACAAAAACATGATCTTCGAATGTTCATGAGTCCCAACTCATGGAAAAATATTTCTTACCTTGGGTGTTTGATGTAGGTTCATCTAAGGGTGTCGACAATCCTGCATCGCAAAAAACATTTTATTTTAATTTTTCTTTTTCTTTGTGGTTTCTTGTTGAAGGAAGCCTTTCAAAACTTGATTTGAGGACACTCTATGCATATTTATTAATTTGGCTGGGTAGTTTAATGATTAAATATTATCTTTGTTCAAGAATTGGAGCCAAATTTTTGTAACCAATATTTTATTTATAGGCTCAAAATCTATAGTTTGGTGGTGTTGTTCGTTGCACATTTAATGTGCTTATAAATCCAAAAAAAATGAAAATTGAAAAAACCCAACTCCCCAAAGTGGGAATTTAAAATATTTAATGATGTAAACTAATATTGGGCTCAAAATAAAATTCCCATGTGTTGTTGGAAAATTAATTGGGCACTAGACATGTTATAGGAGAGGTTACATGCAAAAGGGAGTTAGATTCTTGCTTGCATCTTTTTTTTCTAGAATACAGACAATGGATTGGAAGAGGTTTTGGAGGCCATATTGGAGTAATTTCAATAATTAATTGGTAGCTCTAGAAATGAGGAATTTCACTACCCAAGAGCTGAGCAGAAGAAAACTTGATGAATGGGTGCAACAATGAAGTTGCAGGAAAAGTTTATGGAGGAAGATACCAACAACAAGTTGAGTGTTGCAAAGAATTTAGAGGTGAATTTGCAGGTGTCTGATTTTAGTTAGCTATGTTTTAATTTGGATTTCTCAAATGAATTTTATAATGGATTTTTCAATGTTAATGAAGATTTTATTTTCTCAAGTGTTGTTGAAGAAGAATGGAAAATAATTTACATTGGGTTTTTATTTGCATATGCTTACAATTGTAAAATGTGGGTATATGTAGTGTTATGGCTACTTGGATGGGTTGTCTAAAAAGATCCCCCATATTTTTACTACATCATAGGCATACTAGAATCATCTTAATTGTAGCTACAATAAGAAAGTTTGAGTCATAAATTTTGACATTGGTGACTTAGTCTTGAAAGGGAATCCTAAGAATCAGATGGATTAAGAATATCCTAGAAAGTTCTATCCTAATTGGTTGTGTCCTTACATCATAATAGCAACATTTGGACTAGTGCATATCAAATTTATACTTCTAAAGGTGAACCATTACCATAGCCTATCAACAACATACACCTTGACAAGTACTATACCTAGCTTTTAGAGAATCCTATCAAAAGTAAAAATATAAAATAAAATCAATAAATCAAAACAAAAAAAAATAAAATCATCACCATGATGAAAACATGACAACAAGCATCTTGGTGACACAAAAGAAGTAAAAATAAAAATAAAAATTAGTAAAGAGAAATAATTCGTCCAATAGTGAAAACCACTTTGATGTCACTTTGGATAAGTACCATGGTGAAAACTTGGCAAATAGGTACCATGTGTAGTCATTATTTTCTATATCGTCTATCATCATTCTATCTAGATTTCCACCTTTGCACACCCTTCATGCATATCATTCGCCCATAATAAAGATTTATCATCCTTCTTATGGCCTGGGAACTATTGACATTTAGAATCCTTCACCTTTCATATGCATCATAATACATTGGCACCCATAAAACTCTTTGCCCATAATAAGTTGGTCCTATAACCGACTGGGGGAAATTCCTCAACTTATGTCTTTATGGGATCCTAGACACAATATCGATTTTGAAAACATCAAATCCAAAAAAATCAAAAAACATCAAAATCTAAAAAAATAACAAAACATCAAAATAAAAAAAATAGAAAACATCAAAATCCAAAAAAATATTAGAAAATATCGAAATCAAAAAAAATCAAAACCATCAAAAACTCCAAAAGTAGAGTTGAAGTCTATGTCAGTCCAAGTGGTCAAACTATGATGTCTTTGCACATGCTTTGTAGGCAAGGCCATCATTTCTGAGCCCTCAGGGCACTAGGTCAGTCCTTTAGAGTTTTTTTTTAGTTGAGTCAATCATGATTCACACCATAATAAATTATCCATGGTCAAAGTTAGTAAAACTATGTTGAATATATGATTTACCTACACATGACCACCATTAATGAACCCTCAAGGAACTAGATCAGTCCCTTAGAGTTTTTTGGGTCTATCTTGGTCCATTATCATTTGTCTCATAATAATTTTTCCCTTCCTAAGGTTGACACTTTGATCATACACAAACAAGATATCTGAGCCTCAACCAAATCATGAATAAAAAAACTAACTATCCAACTAGTCTTCAATCCAAACTGATCAATTGCTTAATCATCAATATCCATCGAGTAAATTTTCTTACACAGGAGGTGGTAGTGTTGAATGAAACTCGATGACTTATACAAATTTCCTTACTTCTTGAAACTAGACCCGATCCTATCATTTGTCTTATATACGATGCATGCTTCCTGAAACCAAACATTATCATTTATCAACCCTATCATTTTCCTTATATAGGTGGTTGCATGATTGAAACTAGACTTGACATATTATACAACATGCTTCCTTTCCTAAAACTAGGAATTATCAATCAATCAATTAATGAGTCAACCAATATTATTAGTTAATGAAACAAATCAATTTTATAAATCCTATCGTCAAACAAACAATGGAAAATGATCTAAATGGTTCTTGACTATTTTGATCTAGTTTGTCTTATCATTTTGATTTATCTTTGGTCATGTTAATATTACCAAAATTTCACCTCAGCTCAATTTGGTAGAGCTAGAATAGTTTATTATATTTAAGGTGAAAGGTACATTCATTTTATGCTAATAAGTTCATTTGCAATGAAGTATCTCAAATAAAATTTTGTTTATTATGTAAAGGTCACAATGGAAGATTTATCAAAGTTGCATAGTAGTGTTGTATTTTATTCATTTTGAAATCAAAGAACATACAAGATTGCATAAAAAATGTTGTTTCATGCTTTGAAGATAGAAGAAATGTTAAAAAGTCCCACACAAGCCGTGGGAATGATTTAATTAATTCAATGCAAAAAAGAAAGAAAGCTATACATTGGAAGAAGAAAATAGCAAAGAACATATGAAAAGAAAACATATCCATCATTTCCTAGAAATGTTGGTGTTGTTTCCCATATCTTCAGATGGGTCTTCTTGTATTCAAGCTCCTCTCATTCCCAGTCTTCAGAAGAACCTGCAATTGATTGAAAAAGTCCTATTAGAGCTCTGGATATAAACCTGATCATATATCCTATTAACAGACATATAACTTACAACTATGAGGTATTATATCAATTGAGCCATTAAAACATGGATGCAAAAGTGCCAGATCAAATCATTAGAAGAACATTGATTTCACTAACTTCTTTGTTCACTGTCTAGGTATAGGTACATGTTTCATTACTAGTTCATCATGTTCGACATTTTAGTATGTGGAGGAAAATGGGCTCCCACAAGGGTCGATCCCAGCATACTAGAAGTACCACAATATTCACATGATAATGCATAAAATATGTATGCAATGATAGCATATAGTTACCAGAGCAGATCAACTATTCATCTAATTAGAAAGGTGAATCATCAATAAAGGTTCATAATAGCAATTAGTCTCGTATCATTTAACAAGACAAAAAAGTGCTACTACATTGGTAATAATAGGTTACCAAGGACACTCTCTCAGTATGCATTAATACATGAGATAATATATAATAGATGTAAAAGTATTCATGCAATAAGACTTCTACCATAAAGTTGATAAAGGTATAATCATACTAGAACAATTGATAAAGCAGAAAGCTTGCAAAATACAATGGGATAGTTCAAGGTATGTCTTCATCATCACATGAATTCAAATGAAAGCCACAACAATAATTTTCTTATATCTATAGTGGATATTCATAAATGTTGATATTTCGATCACAATGCAAGCAATGGTAGTAAGAAATTACCAGTATCTAATGCAAGTGAAAGTTTAGGATCACAATGCATATATTAAAGGAGGTGAAATGATGATGTTTTCTTCAGAGAATAGACAATATTTTACATACAACAACATCATTTTGAAGTAAAAATACAACACCATTTCCAAGCTTTTGTTTTAGTAGTATGATCTGATCTAATGCTTTAAAATTAAGCATTCATAGGAAGGAAATATGCAGGTTATATGTTTGATGCTACTGAGTAAGCAAGATTCCAAAAGGAAGCATTGTTTTGCAAGTTTTCAAAATGCAAAGTGGACTCAAACCCATAGTGATGGAGCCTCAAAATACCTAAACATGTAATTTTTTTCCAAATGAAATCCTATGACAACAAACATCCATTCCAATGATAAAATAAAATTTGAAAAATTCCTTTCACTCATTTTTCTATAGAATGAAAAATTTAAGGTATAGTTACAACCATGGAAGGTTCTAAAGCAAGGTATTCATTTCCCAAAAGCATCAAACAAGGTATGATAATAAAACCAGTAATTTAGGTAAAATGAGGAGTGCCATGTTGTTCTGTTTTTACAAGTGAATGCCTTGCCATTTAAAAGATGATGCATAATCAAGACTCCACATAGTAAAGGGATGCAATAAATCAGTCCTTTCCAAGTGACAATGATAAATAAACATAAATAGTGATACTTGACAATAAAATTTCCATGAAATTTATCTAGAATAGTTACTGAGACATGTTTCAGTTGTGCTGACTTAATAAGAAAATCATAGCATTAGAGTTGATAGCACTTTTAATGTATTGTAAATTTCAACGGCACATAGGCTTAAAAATCTAAGTATTATGCATAAGGATCACACCCTCAATACAAAAAAGGAGCCATGATGCTAATAAATGAATACCTAGAAGGAGCCAAAGGTCATACAGTTTCCCATATTCTCAGGAGTAAGAATGAAGTTGCTGCCAAGGGTTTCTAAAATCCATGAGCATGCAAGTGCAGAAATAAAGCCCACAAACCTACATATAGTGGAGAATTCAAGGCAAGGGCTTTTTAAAAAAAGGCCATAAACAGATATTGAAGGAAAATCTACAAAGGCTGAACCACAAAAAGATCTAAAGTTTTTGCACAAAAAACTTCTCAGAAGATTATCATGGCCATGACCACACAAATATGCAAACACCCAGAAGGAATGCATGGCGGTGAGAAATCTGAAGTAGAATGTCAAAAGAACCATGGCTGCTCCCTCAAGGGGGTTATTCACTTGGGATTAAAAAAAAGCATGCCGAGAGAGGAAAATTATCTACTCAAAAGAAGGCAGTTATAGATGACTCGATTGTAATTTCTGAAAACAACATAGTGAAATAAAATTAGCTCATACAGATCAACAATGGGATACATGTGATAATATTAAAACCCAGATAAGAAAAGATAATTTTAGGGTTTCAGATCAAACCCTTAACACCCAGAAAGAGGAAAAATGGAGTAGCGGAGTTTAAAAAAAAAAAACAATAGTCCAAGCAACGACCACAAAATATAGCGAAGGAGTAAAGGGAGGAAACCTCATAATACATGGAAGAATCAACTACATAACCCATGGCCATGCTTATTTTGAAATGTAAATGTAGAGGAGAAGAATTTAAGGATTTTTCTTTCCATGATTGGCATATACACAAAGTTTCTCCTTTCAAAGATAGAAGAAAGATACAAAATGCAAGCCGTGGTTGTAGGCTATCAAAGCAAGTATAAAAAAAAACATTCATGCATTCTACAATTTTCTTGGGCTTGATTGGAGCATTATTTTTGCAGAGAATAAGGAAAGGAACACAAAATATGATGAAAAAAAGCTACTCACTGTGCTTGAAGGAGAAAATGGCCACGGTTTCTTATTTAGCTTTTCTCGAGAAGATTCAAGTTCTCTAATGAAAGCTTCTGAAATTTCTCCAAGTGTTGGCCTTAGTTAAATCATTAGAAACATTGATGTATGGTGGATAAAACTCCTAGAAGACTCACAGTCTCCAAACCCTAGCATTGCATCTACAGTCGAGAGCTTCACTCTCGAAGTCTCCAGAAACAAATGAATGAAATGATTAGGGTTTCCAAGATTTTACTATACCTAGCTCAAATGATTAGTATTTTTTATTCTTATTTTACAAAATCATTTCATGTTATTTGCCCTGTGGTATTGACTCTTGAAGTCAACAAACCTAATGATATCAATGGAGCCTGCGAGCCAAGTAAGGAGTTATATGTATTTTTTCAAAAAAATAGTTTGTAAGCCCCTCCACTATTATTGCAAATGTTTTATTCAACATTATTAAAACAATTTTAATGATTGTTTTTAATATTTGTTCAAATAGACTATTTTAGAAGGAAGAGTGAGTTAAGTCACCATATTACTCATGCATGAAGGAGAAGAGAAGGTGAACTAAGAGATTGTTTTTTATGCGAAGAGGTGGGACTGAAGGTTATGATTTCCTAACTTGGATTCATTTTTCAGTTTTTTGGAGATCGTATCAACAGTTCTACATCATTTTTGGGACTGTTTTGATCATGCATATTGAGAGGATGAGTTTGCAGCATTCAGAGTTCAGTTTTCTTTAGTGGTGGGCCCATTTTTCTAGGATTTTCTTCTTTGGTCATGGGGAGGATATTTTCACTTTCAGTGTCACCTCCATGCACTCAAGATTCATTTCGATTTGCACTTTAGTTACACACAGTACGAGATGGATTTTTGAGTTCTTTAAGCTTATTTTGCAGCATTGGTGGGGCCCATTTTTAGGTACTTTTTATTTTTCTCATGGATAGCTTTGGAATTCACATATTTTTTACTTCAGTTATCTCAACATCTCTTTCAGGGCTCATTCTTTTCTATCTTTTGTACATATTGAGGAAAAGTCATTCTTTTTCCTTAATTCTTGATAGTTTTTCCTTTGCATTTCTGAAAAGAAGAGAGATCTTGTAATTCAGATATTTTACAGTTAATATAGCAACTCTTTACAGGTTATTTTAACTTTTTTATTAGCATATGAATTCCTTTTGATTTTTAGTGTTATTAATTTTTTCCTTTGAGATTTCAGGCGTCATCGTTGTCTTGGATTTGATTAGAAGACTATTGTGTTTTAATTTCAAAACCTCTAATTTTTTGTCTCTTTCATAAGTGTATGTATGCAATAATACTTAAATTCATAGGTTATACATTGTGCATGTGATTTCTTTATCATTTTACTTGTGAAAACAAAGTTTTCCTTCGAAAGAGATATTCTGTCAAAGCCTTTGTATGAAACATTTAGGTGATTAAGTTGTCAGATTTGGTTGTGCAAGTAAAAATATTGAGAAGTCATTTGTGAGTCAGGTTGCAGATTAAGTTTCCATCATTAGGTGCATCACCATTCATTTTAAGTTTAGTTATGTATCCATTTAAAGCCTTCTACCCTTTTCCATAAAATTATAGGCAATCATTAGAATATTATAAAGGAAGCCGACCTATAATCCAGAGGTCTACTTTCAACATAGGGTACCCACAACCTAAAAGTATTCCCATGTTTTACAAGATCACAAGGCATCTTCACTTTTGCACATGGGTGCAATCTTGTTGATAATAGTTTTTGGCACGCTCGATGGGACTCTGAATCATAGTTTAGAGACAAAATTTAAGCTTTTAAACTACTATATAGAGAATATAATAGTAGTATTTGTAATTAGGGAAAATCAGATATAAAACTAAAACAACAAGATATGAAATCCCTAACAAGCACAATAGAGCACACACTAGCATGAAAATCAAAATAAGAAAGCCAAGCAAACCGATCTCCAAGCTAGATTTGATTTATCTCCATTCCTCTTCTCAACCAGCATGAGAATGCAAGATTTTGAAGCTTTGATTGTTGATATGTTGATTGCTCATTTTCGCAACATAATGATAAGATGAATATAATAGAAGAAAAATAGATAGATAGATAAGAAGATTGAAAGAAATTTTGGCAAAGTGAGGATAATAGAAGAAGACTCTCCAAATGACTTAGGAAATGATTGATTTATAGGAGAAGGCTGATTTGATTCAATGGCCAAGATTAAAAGTCAAATTTGTGATATGTATGGCTAGGATTAAAAGTTTATTTTAGTGTATATGATACACATTAAGTGGATTATGACATGAGGCTAAAATTAAGATATGAGGGAATAGTGAGATTCTATTATTTATTTTGAAGGGAAAGATGCCTATGATGCACAATGAATGGGGGTAAAAATAGGATGTGAGTGAGAATCTCATAATTTAAATAATAAAATTATTTAAATTATGAGTGCATGTGAAGAGTTGTAGTCATGTGACACATGTTGCAATGTGACAATAAGTGAGGGATTAATTCAAATATTTAATTTGAATTATTTTGATACATGTGAAGGGGGAATTAATTAAATAAATGAGATTTATTTAATTAATTGGGAAGGTGATTAAGTGGGATAATGTAATGACCTAGGATAAAATATTACAAATGTCTTTCAAAGTCATGTATTGACCAGATAATATTATGATATGGACAATTTTGGGTGTCTACATTTTTCCTCTCTTTGAGATGATGTTCGAGATGGTAAGATTTATGTCAAGTAACATCATTTCAAAGAAGCTAAGGTATGGATAGATGAAAAAAATATGATGCCCCAGCCACTCAAAGAAGTGAGGAGTATGATGAATGAAGGAAAGGGATGATAGAAGAATATGATGATGCAAAAGATATGAAGAAATGGGATGATGATATATGATATGATAATGATGATGATGCCCCCTCGAGAGGATAGGCGGGTTGCATAAACATGAATATTCTATCAAAATGAATGAAATGATTAAGGAGAGATAAGATGAATGATACAAGATAAGAAGTAGATGAAAAAGAAAAATGACATGCTATGCTGCAATAAAGTGAGCAATCATATGTTTGATATAGCACTAGACGTTATGCACCAAGGTATAAGGACCAAGGTGATGATGTGTCTCATGCCCTAGCATAATACAACCTTGTCTAGATACAAGATATGAATATTAGCTGGCAGTGATTCGTATTTGATGCAAATGCAAGATAAAAATGATAACACACACAAGCAAGCAAGAATGTACAAATGATACAAAAACAAACAAGGTATTTCCCCTGTCAAGCTATAAACCGATGATTAATTGATTGATTGATGATGATGATAGTGTTTCCATTGTTGGGAACAATATATCCCTAGATAAATACAAGGATGATTGACTGATTGATTGGGTTTACAACAAGATTAGGATCAAGACCAAAGGATGTGATTGGATAATTTGGCAAGATTGATTAGCTTTGTTGGTATGGACTAAGGATTGACTTGCATTTGGATTATTTCTTGGAAGGATTAAAGATGCTAGATTTGAAGATTTGGATGATGATTGATGAATTAAATTGAGGATTGATATACTTAGAATGATTTTGATTGATTGGATTGATGAAGAAATGATTTAATTTGATGATAATGATTGGATTGATTAGAAGAAATGGTTTGATTAGAAGAAATGATGTGATTGAATAATTTGATGAAGAAATTGATTTGAAGAAGTTGAATTGATTGGAAGAAGTGATTTGGTTTGATTTTATTGCTTGGATTTTTGAAATGTTTTTATTTTTTGGATTTTTTTTTCAGGACCTTTTTCATTTTTTTTGCATTTTTTAGGACTTTTTTGAGATGTTTTGAGATGTCAATGGATGACAATTTGGGTAGCCTTTTTGCTAGATACCAATGACAAGGGAAAACCAAGTCTAGGTGCAAGGAGATAGATGGGATTGATGGATGAAAGGGTGGGTTATAGGATAAGGGAAAAAAGGCTCATGATATATGGATGGATAAAAATGACTGGTCATAGTGAATGAAATGGATGTATGCATCATAAGAGAGCAGGAATGTGATATCCAAAGACTATGCCACATAGGAATAACATGCCCCATTCTAGGTACAATACTTAGGATTATTCATGACAAAGCTTATGACACTAGGATAATGATAGGCTTGTTTGGAAGGATGAGGTATATCAAAAGATATCCAAATCATGTTTCAACATTTTGCCCATATTTTTACCAAGATCAAAAAGAGGAAGAGTTGATGAATGTACTCAATATGATAAGTATATGGGTATGATGGATAAAGATGGTAGGTAGGATGGAAATGATATGTTAAGAAATGACATGATAGGATAGATAGTGCAGATGAAACAAAGTGACCCCAAGTGTAAGTGACATAGAAGATCAACCTACACATGGTGCCTGTTTTCCAAGTTTTCATCATGGTACTTATCCAGGGTGCCTGTTTACCAAGTTTTCACTGTTGGATGAAGGAATTTCTCTTTACTCTTTTATTTTTCTTTATTTTTCTTTTTTATTTTTTTTTGAGTTTTTTTATTTTTGGATAAGAGAAGGGGAATATGGATAGGAGGGACTCGAGTTTCTAGTTCCATGAAAGATGATAGTCCCACTAGAGATGGATGCCATTGCATGGACCATGTAAAATTTCATTATGGTCATAGATGTTGGTAAGGGATGACATGAAAGGGAGATGGAGTAGGTAGATGATGGATTATGATGTGGATTATGGAGGGATTGGTGGATTATGATGTGGTTTATCTAGGGAAGAGGGATGGGAGGCTTAGCCAAAAGCATGGACCATAGGAATGTGATGGGGGAGATATACAGGATAATGAGTGAAGGGTGAGAAGATGGAGGTATGTGGAATCGTTGTGAAATGGAAGGGAACCATGACCAATGGTTGCACACATTGTGATAAACATTGAAACTTTTGATGTGGAGGGGGTGTAGGAAGAAATGGAGATGGTTGCTTAGGAGATGGGTGATGAAGTGCTTTAGGTACCCCCATAGATTTAGTATTTTTGTTTTTATTTTTCTTGTGGGATGGAATATGAGATTCTTGAAGAGAGTGGGAATGTGAGGTGGAAGTGGATGGTTGGGATTTTTGAGATGTAGATGCCTCGTTTGACTTGTTTTCCTTTTTCTTAGATACCCAAACCATTTTGTTTTTAGACTTTTCTTTTGAAAGTATGAGCTTATATTGCTTTTTGGATGGATTTTTATTTGGTTCTTTGCTTTTTTGTTCTAGGGCATGGGGACCCTTCATATTTTTTGATTTATAGATAGAGGCATCAAAAATTTTGCTTTTGAATCCCATGGGTATGGTGGAATGAGTGGAAGCTTCATGTTTAGACAATGTGTGCATTGATTGGTCATGATTAGGATTTTTAGAGGATTTATGGATAGGTGGACAAGGGGATTGGATAATGGGGATATTAGGTGTTGGGAGTAGTGGAGGTAGATTAGATGGATGGATATTAGGAGTTGGAAGCAATGGTGGAAAATTTGATGGTGGAAGGTGTACGGTCACATGCTTTTGACATTTTTAGGATGATGGATGAGGGATGGCAACATATGTGTTAGGCGGATGATAGGATTTATGGTGGAAAGAGGACTTAGGATGGGTGGAGGATGTACCAAAATCTTTAGATTGGTATCCTTGGGGTGTATAACCAAGGCCATAAGAGTGTGGAGGGACCTTGACATGGATTGGCTCCAAAATACCTTGTTCATGAAGGCCTAAACCTTTACCTTTGTAGTTCATGTTTTGAAGCATGGGATGGACAATGGGACTAGGTGTGTTTTGGACACTAGACTTGAGCTCATTATTATATGAAGAAGGTGAAGTGGATAAAGGTTTTTTTTGTTCTAAGGAGGAACATTCATGATCAAATATGGATAGACCAATAGGACATGTTGGTGGATTTGAAATGGGGTTTATAGTGGATGTGGAAGGATCATTAGGATCTTGATTATGTTCATTTAGATCCACACTATTGGTTTGATCTTCTACATTTACTTGGGAGGCATGTGTCTCACCATGACAAGTGGAAAATGTGGGATCATGGGTAGGACTAGGTAGGGGGTATATAGGAGAAATGGAGGTTTCTTTCTCATGGATAGGTGAAGTGATAGGTTCTTGACCATGAAATGCATAGAGTTGGCTAAGGGGATCATCATAGTCTTCTTGATCATAGGTAGGATCTAGATCATAGAGGGAAGCTTCATCATGAATAAGACCAAGTATGTTATGAGTGGGATCATTAGAAGGGCCTAGATCTTGATTAGAATGAGAGGTTAATGTTTCTTTATGCTTAGGATAATACTCTTGACATAGCTCTTGGATTTGAGTGGAAATGGAAGTGGAAGACTCTAAAAGAGGCTTGGTATGCTCTTTATGAACAACAACATGAGGGCATGATGGTATTTGACTTAGACATATAGGATCAATAGGTTGTGTACCACATGATGGAGTTGGAAGAATAGTCATATCATTCAAAGGTTCGTTGGTAAGCTCATTAATGGGTGCTTGACATGGAGATGGTCTATTCCGTGCTAGTAGTCTTTGGAGAAAACCATTAAAGGATTCTTTGGTTGATGGATTAGAACTTGAGAAGTTGGATGGTGGTGTTGGTGTAGGACTAGTGTGCTTTGAGATAGGAATTTTATTAGATGGAGATGCAGGACTAGTAAATGTAATGGTGTATGATTCCAAACTTAGGGTGGTATTTCCCTTGCCAATAGTATCATTAAGGTGACCTAAGATTTCAACAAAGTTTTCATCATCACTAAGATCTACAAAGTTCTCATCATCACTAGGCGCAAAGTTTGACCCACCTTGGAGGATATATGGTTTTGGATTATCTTCATGATTTGGTGAAGGGGATTCTCGAAGTATGAACTTGGGATTGTGACTAAGATCATTAAGGATTAGGACCATTTTAGCAAGTGCTTCCTTAGGATTAAGGTGATGATGATGTGGAATGATTTGATTGGATGACTTGGATTGATTAGGATGAAATTGATTTGAATGTGATTAGAAAAAGAGTGATTCAGATGATTAGAATGATATGTTTATGTGTTGGTGTTTATAGTTTGATATGACAATTTGCAAATAAATGATTACACATGTACACTCATGAATCACACATGTAAGACACATAAGCAAGTTTGAATTTGAAATTATGAATGTGGTGATTAAGCACACAATTGAAGAAGACACATCAACAAATCCTAGAACTAGTCAAGTGGGTATGGCCAATTAGGTATTAAGCTAGGATGCGCAAGGTTGACTATGGATAATTTGAAAGAAAAATCCTACCACACAACAAGGAGAAAGGGGTAACCCACCCTTCACCTTCACTTCCCAGAGGTATAAAGTTCTTTGGGGCTTAGCCAAGAGTGACAAGATTTTAACTCTCAAAGAAGCATGTCTTTCAATTCACACCTTGATTGAGATCATCCCTAGGGGTGATGAAATCCCCTAGCAGGCCTCCTATGAAGGGTTTGACAAAAGCGAATCAAGTGAGGTGTTTTTGAACACACACACATTTGATTCACACTCACAATTATTACTTTTCCTTAAAAAAATTGAAATGTGTGTAAAACAATTCAAACACTTGTTATTTTTAACCCGAAGTAAAAATGTATGATGGAAGACAATGGTTATTTTTAAGCCCAATTTCAAAGTGTAATTGCAAACAAGATGTTCATTTTAAAGCTCCAAATTCAAGTGTTTTGCAATCAAAATTGATTGATTAAATGAGAGATAAAGATAATAGAATGAGTGCACCCAAAAAATTTCACTTTCCAATTTGATGTGTATGACTGATTTTTTGCTACTACAGCTCCTTATGATCACCTGAAAAATAAATAAAAATGATATTATAATGCAGCCAAAACAAAAAGTTCATCAGAAAATTTCAATTTCAGATACACGTTTTTAACATAACCGAATTAGATTCGATTATTTGAAGATGTTATTGATCTGAAAAATAAAAAATCAAAGTAGGAACCCTTAATTTTTTGAGAGTTTTCCATAAATGTAAAGAAGCTAGAAAAATTCTTTGTTTTGCACTCAGAAATAAGGATTTGTGAAAAATGTATAAAAAATAAAGATTGGATTATTTCACATTATATTTGACTTGTAAATTAAATCTGTAAAACCAAGAGCCCCATTAAAATTCCACGATCTTTCCAATAATGTAAACAGTTCTAGAAAATTCGTTGATTTGCGACCAGAAAGTTAATTTTATGAAAAAACATAAAATAATGATAACACCTACAAAAATGCTGATAACCCTTCCATTTTTTTATTGTAGCCCATTGAGATGATTAGTAAGCTTCTGTGAAAATCTTGTAGAGAAAAATGCCATCATTTGAAAGATATGATAAAATTTGTAAAACCTCAAGTTTTATCCAAAAAATTGTAAATCTGCAACAAAAAACAATAAAACATGCATAAAGCAAGCTAGATCAAATGATTCACATCAGATTCACCAATGTAGCTAGGGAAAATCAGATATAAAACTAGAACAACAAGATACGAAAACCCTAACAAGCACAATAGAATACAAGCAAGTATGAAAATCAAAATAACAAGTGAATGCAAACCGATCTCCAAGCTAGATTTGATTTATCTCCATTGCTCTTCTCCACTAGCATAAGAATGCAAGATTTTGAAGCTTTGATTGTTGATATTTTGATTGCTCATTTTCGTAGGATAACGATAAGATGAAGATAATAGAAGAAAAATAGATAGATAGATAAGAAGATTGAAAGAAATTTTGGCAGAGTGAGGATACTAGAAGAAAATTCTCCAAATGAATTAGGAAATGATTGATTTATAGGAGAAGGATGATTTGATTCAATGGCAAAGATTAAAAGTCAAATTTGTGATATGTATGGCTAGGATTAAAAGTTTATTTTAGTGTATATGATGCACCTTAAGTGGGTTATGACATGAGGCTAAAATTAAGATATGAGGGAATAGTGAGATTCTATTATTTATTTTGAAGGGAAAGATGCCTATGATGCACAATGAATGGGGGTAAAAATAGGATGTGAGTGAGAATCTCATAATTTAAATAATAAAATTATTTAAATTATAAGTGCATGTGAAGAGTTGTAGTCATGTGACACATGTTGCAATGTGACAATAAGTGAGGGATTAATTCAAATATTTAATTTGAATTATTTTGAGACATGTGAATGGGGAATTAATTAAATAAATGAGATTTATTTAATTAATTGGGAAGGTGATTAAGTGGGATAATGTAATCTAGGATAAAATATTACAAATGTCTTTCAAAGTCATGTATTGACCAGATAATATTATGATATGGACAATTTTGGGTGTCTACATTTTGCCCCTCTTTGAGATGATGTTCGAGATGGTAAAATTTATGTCGAGTAACATCATTTCAAAGAAGCTAAGGTATGGATAGATGAAAAAAAGATGATGCCCTGGCCACTTGAAGAAGTGAGGAGTATGATGAATGAAGGAAAGGGATGATAGAAGAATATGATGATGCAAAAGATATGAACAACAGGGGTAGTCATAGTCATCTTCTTCACATAATGTTTAGATATTACCAAGAGAACAACCTGTAACAACTAAGGAACAACACAACACTCCATCTCAACCTCAAGCAAAACAATTAGAGCTTGTTGTTTGAAAAGTGTAGCCAAAGGTTAGTGGTACTGCTTTTAATATTGTTGAGCATATGAGGAAAGAAACAATTAGCATGACTATGTTATATGCTTAACATCTTCCTAGGCAAAAAGAAAGCCCGCAAGAGGCTCTAGCTAAGATACCAATTTCTGATGAATCCACTAAGCAGCAACCTAGAGTTCTTACAAATAGTCCAAAAGTGTAGACTAAACAACCAGCTCAAGAGGTAAATCCACCACCTTTTTATGTCAGTCTCATTATTGGTGATCGTATAGTACATAATTGCATGATAGACTTAGGAGCAAGTAGGTCAGTTATGCTCAAATAGATGGTAGATAAGTTAGGACTAGAATATGAGCCATTGTCAAAAGGGGTAGTCCAACTAGATGGTACAACCATTAAGTCTATTGGAGTTATCAAAAGTCTATCTCTTACCTTGCATGTTTGTCCCAAATTTTCAATTCCATGAGATATATACATAATTGATTTGCCACCATTCTTTTCCATTTTTCTTTCTAGAGCTTTTAAAGTAAAGTTAGGTGTTTATTTGTCATTAGATTGGTCACATATGTGTTTTAGGACTAGATATGGTACTAGAGTAACTGTCAAAGTAGAACCATAGGCTAAAGACCATATTGAGCCTTATGTTGCAAATCCTATAAATGCAAACCTAGCCATCCATGAGTATGAAGATCAATCCATGACCCTTGACCCCAATGTACCCATTGAAGGAATACCTGACATAAACATAGATGAGTGGGCAGTCGAGAATCATGAGGTTGATCCATTCAGTCACATGGATGAAGTAGGTTTAGGAATTTATATGATTAGGGAGCCTAATGTGATTGTTCCAAATCTGGTCAAAGATGAAAAATAGCCAGAACAACAAATTAATCAGCTTTGGAAGTTGTACTATGATTGTTCAAGGAGTAAAGTAGGTGTTGGTGGAGGAACTATACTGATTTCACCTGAAAGAGAGAAGTATTTTTCAAAACTTCACTTTGCTTTCAGCTCTTCAAACAATACAGCTGAGTATGAAGCATTAATTCATGGCCTAGAATGGGTAAGAAAGAAAGGAGTCAAATGCCTGCAAGTGTTGATTATGAGCTGATAAAAAATCAAGTAAGAAACTTGAATGTAACTAAAAATGATTTGTTGAAGGTATATAAGCACAAAAATTAGAATTTAATAAAAGGATTTGATGCTTTTAATTTGTTGTCTATTCCTAGAAGTATGAATAAAGAGGCAAATAAGATTGCTGCCAGAGGTTCACAATATGACATACCAACTAATATTCATAATTTTGAGGCACAATAATATGTAAAGGTGGTAGTGATACCATCCATACTAGATAACAATGTTAGTTTGTAGGTTTTTGACAGTGATGAACAAATTATCAGTTTCCTGATAGAAGAAGCATACTTTTCTGCTGGAAACCACCATAAGCTTGAGCAGCAATATGATAGTCAGATTCTGCAATTAAAGTCCAATAAGCTATCTAAGGGATTGGTGACCCTTGAATCAATTTTCAACACTCATGATCAGGTTAGAAAAGATAAATCCAACCTCATAGTGAAGTAGGAGCACTATGAGCCAATTGAAATATTTAGAGACAAGCTTCTCAAGCATGGTAAAGTCTATACCAAAGAGGAACAACAAGCTTTTGTTCTGTTGTGTCAATAATTTAGTGATATATTCACTTGGGATTATGGAGACTTAAAGGGTTTTAACCCTAAATTAGCCCAACACAAAATTGAGTTGGAGCCCAACGCAAAACTAGTAAGACAAAAGAAAAGGCCACTGAATCCCAAGCTGGAACACCCTATGAAAATAGAATTGAATAAGCTAATTAAAGGTAGTATTATCTTCTCAATAAAGCATACATATTGGGTTTCAAACTTGGTTCCTGTCAGGAAGAAGAACAGAGAGATAAGGCTGTGTGTAGATTTCTGTGATCTAAACAGAGCTTCACTCAAAGATCACTATCTGTTGCCTTCAATGGAGTAGATATTGCAGGTTATTTCAGGTTTAGAGAGGTTCTCGTTGCTATATGGTTATTTAGGGTACAAGTAGATTTTGGTTAAGGAAGAAGACTAGTACAAAAAATCCTTTACCACCAAGTGGGGTATTATGGCTTGCAAAAAGATGCCCTTCGTTTTGTTGAATACAGGGGCAACCTTTCAAAGGGAAATATATATGGCCTTTGAAGGTCTTATTAATAAATTTTTTCTTGTGTACTTAGATGATATTATTGTATTTTGAAAGAAAGCTAACGAACATTTTTATCATCTTAGACATATCTTTGAAAGATGTAGAGAGTATAGGGTGTCATAAAACCCTAAAAAGAGCATTTTTGCAGTCCATGAAGGAAAGATTATGGGTCATATTGTTTCAAAGCATGGTATCACCATTGAACCAGAAATAATCACTAAAATTTTAGGTTTACCCCTGCCTACACATAAGAAAGGATTGTAGAGTTTTCTAGGCAGGATTAACTTCATTAGGAAATTCACTCCTAACATTGCAGCCTTATTGCAACTGCTTACAACCATGTTGAAAAAGATCATTCCATTTCATTTGACTAAGGAAGGTAAGAATAGTTTTGAAAAAATTAAGGAGGAACTTGCAGCATCTCCAACACTTATCAATCCAAATTTTGATAAAGATTTCATATTATATGCATTTAGGAGTGTTGATACAATTTCAGCCATGCTCTATCAACAAAATGAAGAAGAACTAGAGCAACCTATAGCTTTCTTTAGTCAAGTTCTACATGATTATGAAGCTGGATATTCATTTGTAGAAATCATGTATTAGCTTTAGTAAGAAGCCTTAAGAAATTTAGGCATATGTTGTCAAATAACAAAATACAGCTAATGGTTGCTCACTCAACAGTCAAAGATTTTTTGTTTAGCAAATAAATTAATGATAAGAGAGTAGGCTAGATCACAAAAGTGATGGAATATGAAATTAAAATTAAAGTCACCAAGCTTGTCAGACGAAAAGGCCTATGTGAACAACTTGTTGTTAATGAAGAAAACAACAAACCAGTTGATCAACAAGTTGAAACAGTTCTCAACAACAAAGAACAAGTTGGTGTTCTAGTTACACTAGAAAACTAGATTCAACAAATGGTCCATTACTTACACATAGGTGATTATCCTAAATGCTTGGACAAGTCAAAAAAAAGGTATTACAGGCTTCAAGCCATCCCTTATGCTGTAATTGATGAAATTTTATATAAAAAGGATTATAATGGTGTTTTGCTGAGATGCATTGAATCAAAATAGATTGAGAAAGTTCTGCAAGAGTTTCATGATGAGCCCCTTGGAGGCCACTTTTCACCAAGAACCACAACTTTGAAGATAATGAGAGATGGCTATTAATGGGATGATTTATTTAAAGATGCCCACACTTGGGTCAAAAAATGTAACAAATGTGCAATATTTACAGGAAAGAAGAAGCTTGCAGCTCTACCTCTACATCCAATTCAAGTGGAGAAACCTTTTGGAAAATGGGGACTTGACTTCATTAGTCTCATAAATCCACCTTCAAGTGTTAGGCATAAATGGATACTGATAGCCACATATTACTTCATGAAGTTGACTGAAGTAGTTCCACTAAAGGATGCAAATGAGACATCTATCTTGAATTTATATTAAGACTTGGTTTCCAAGTTTGGTACGCTAGATTCAACAATTTTTGATAATGCTTGAGCATTCATAGGTTTAAAATTTTTAGATTGGTAAGTAAAGAATAATATTTATCTGAGTAATTCCTCAAAATATTACCCTTAGGGTAATGGACAGGTAGAGTCCACTAATAAGAACTTGATTAAAATCATCAAGAAAATAATTCAAGATAGTCAGAGGACTTGGCCTGAGAAACTAAAACTAGCCCTTTGGGCTGATAGGGTTACACCTAAGAGAGCAATAGGAAATTCACCTTACGTTATCACATATGGTAAAGAGGACAAAATTCCTATCTCAGTCGAGCTACCTACATTAAGTATGATCAAAGAACTCGACTTGCTTGATGATGAACCTATGTAGATTAGGCTAGCATAGCTAATAAAGATAGAGGAAATAAGGAAAGAAGAATTAAGGAACCTGGAGATTCATCAAGATCAGATGAAAAGGAAATTTGATAGAAAATAAATTCCAAGGATTTTCAAAGAAGATAGATCTTGTAACTCAGATATTTTATAGTTAATATAGCGGCTCTTTACAAGTTATTTAGCTTTGTTATTAGCAGATGAGTTCCTTTTGATTTTTAGTGTTATTAAGTTTTTCCTTCGAGATTTAAGGTGTCATCATTGTGTTGGATTTGATTAGAAGATTATTGTGTTTCAATTTTGAAACCTCTAATTTTCTATCTCTTTCATAAGTGTATGTATGCAATAAAACTTAAATTCACAGGTTATACACTGTGCATGTGATTTTTTTATCATTTTAGTTGTGAAAAAAGAGTTTTCCTTCGAAAGAGATATTTTGTCAAAGACTTTGAATGAAACATTTAGGTGATTAAGCTGTCAGATTTGGTTGTGCAAGTAAAAGTATTGAAAATTCATTTGTGAGTCAGGTTGCAGATTAATTTTCCATCATTAGGTGCATCACCATGCATTTTAAGTTTAGTTATGCATCCATTTAAATCCTTCTGCCCTTTTCCATAAAAATTATAATCAATCATTAGAAGATTATAAAGGAAGCTGACCTATAATCTAGAGGTCTACTTTAAACATAGGGTACCCACAACCTGAAAGTATTCTCATGTTTCACAAGATCAAAAGGCATCTTCACTTCGACACACGGGTGCAATCCTGTTGATAATAGTTACTTTGTGCCTCAAGGATGTCCCAATAAGGACTTAGAGGATCGAAGATGGATCATGACCCATTTTATTTTGATTATTTTTTGCAGTTTGTCTTGTTAAAATAACTAGGGAAACTTAGCTCCTAGTATGCGTCATGGCATTCCTTTTCTATTAAGTGACTATTTTTGCAAAGGGATAACATTTCACACCTTGGTCTATGTAATACAATTGTGTTTATTATCCATTTTCTATAGTTCCAATTCCCAATGATGATAGCAATGCAAGTCTAGCATTTATCAAGCAAAATATCAATCCCTCTTTATTTCGACTAACTCCATGCTAAAATTTCTTCTATTCCCATCTTCATGGCATCTTGTGACATGAAAAATATCTTGCATACATAATAATATTAAAATCATCATAGGAATCATCATAATAATATTAGGACATCCATCTTGCATCAAAAAATATTAAAATATAGATAGAATCCCATCATAAAGAACCATACATGCATCCACATAAGCATAAAGTAGATCATGTACATTTTTCATCCATCATGGAAATATAAATTAAGTGCATACACCCATAGATCATAATATAGAAAATCATACATATGAATAAACCATACATTATACATCCATAATGCACAATAATATATAGAATCATCTCATAATCATATATAAATGTATAGCATTATAACATCATAATCTATTACACAAAAACATGCATATAACATAAGAACATGCATCATGTAGTCGCTACCAAAATTATCTATCTCACATGTATATCAAAAAAATGTTGTCACAATACAATATCATGATGTCATTCAATATGGAGGTCACTAGCTCAAATCAAAAAAATTAGTGTAATACATATCATAAACAAGTCTAACCAGTGCGACCCATATCTCTTGATGGGGATGGTCCTGGTGAAGGAGGTCTATCCTTTTGTGGTTGTGATTCTAGAGCCCCATGTTTTGATCCTAATGGTTGATAATATTGGGAAGGCGTAGGCTAAGAATCTCCGCCACTTGTCTAAGACCAATGGGAGTGTGACCTACTATGATTTCAGATTTTCATATGGCTCGTTTCCTCTCTATTGATGGCACATGATTCTCATAGAGGTCCTTATAATATTGAGCCTCTTTCCCTACCTGGAAAAGCTAGTTTCCTAGCTCATCCATGGATCCATTGATAGTCGAAATGAAGTCTAAACAATGCTAGTTGGCCCTTTGTCACCTGATGCGTACTAGGTCTCTCTTGATGGTCAACCTATCCACCTCTACTTATAAGCCTTTAATTTTTACATCAACAACCTGAAGTCATTCCTATAAATTCATAATCTTAGGATCCACTAGCCTATCTCCCTCCACCTCCTCCATGGTCTCCAAAATTAGAACATCCTAAAACCCCACACCCAGGCCCTCCCCCACAATGATATCCTCCCACTCTACTCTCTCCTCGTCTCCCATATCCTCCTTTTCCACTCTCAGTCCCTCCTACTCTCCCTCTTCTCTAGGTACCTTCTGATCTTCCCCAACCCTCAAACCCTCAAACCCTCCTAATTTTTCTCCTCCTTGATGGGTGAAATCTATCAAATGACTCTTTACATTTGGTCTATCCTACATACAATCTTCCCTCCCCTATCTCCCCGGCTACCATCTCTTCCATCATCTCCCCAGACTCCACCTCCTCTCCCCCATCCTCTATCCTAGAATCTTCCTCATGGACCTCTACCCCTCCACTCCATTGGGGTAAGATGATATGGATCTGTTAGGGAAATCAACCTATGCTTTTCCCACCATTTTTCATAATTAGGCATCATGCGTACATAAAAAACATTTGCATTGACACCCCATTGAATAGGCTATAATCCATCAATATCCTACTTTGTTGTTACCACACTAATCATAGGTCCCCACAGTTGAATCTCTTAGGAGGACCTGGAGAACTAGGAGGTATCAATGAGAACTCCCTATCGCTCCACAAACTATCTAAGCACTCACTTTGGAACATATCACTCAATGATGTGTTGTGACTGTATAGTCCTCCCAATCAAGAAATGTGGTGTTGGCAAGAGAAACTGTGAGGTTCAATTGATGTTGTCATTGATGGCAACCATAATCATCTATCAGGTCCACACTCCATCATTTGGTCCTACTGGCAAGAAGACTTAGAATTGTCAAGCAAGAACAGAGTATTCAGAAACACAGTGTTCTTCGATCTGTAAGATCATTTCTGGTTATTATTTTTCTTTGTGCATCCCAGGGAAAATTTGTTGGCATATTATCTTTATTTCTTCTAAAGCACAGTGGCTCATACCAGATCATGTGAAAGTCAGAAGATTCGATTGGCATGTTCTCAAATTTTCTTGTATTGAGGCTGACTTCATGAATGTATTAAGTCATGGATGTATGGGAAAAAATTAATTAAGTATATCTATGTTTGTATGTCATTGTTTGGGTCCTTTCCAAGTTATGGTCAACCTTTGTCGGTATGCATTGTATATTTCTTATAAAGTGAGCTGATAGTTATAATTTTCTTATGTTTTGTTGAAGCCGACAAAGTCTAAATAAATCGTATGTTTCGGATATATATACTTGGTCTTTCTTATCATTTTTTATGAGGTATGAATTGTGTTGAAGTCCGAACAGCATGTTAGAGAAGAGAAGAGGTGCAATAATGCACAGTTTCACTTGCACATAGAAGATTTGTGTTGTGTGCGTGAGCAAAGCAAAGCAGAATTACAGATTCAGTCTATAGAAGAATAGATCCATTGTTGTGCTTAATATGGAACTGTAATTAGGCATTTTAGATACTATCATCTCAGTTAAAATATTTAGATGGTTTTAATCTAAAATTTTGGGCAGAAATCCCTTTCTTTCTTGAGCAGTGAGCTCTAGGAAGTGCACCTGAATGCAAGTGCATTCCCTTGTAATCTTCACTTTTGAGTATAATCAGAATCATACTTATGGATTGCCCATCCAGCGTGGTTTTTCCCGTAATAGGATTTTTCCACGTAAAAATATTGGTGTTATGGTGTTGTGTTTAATTTCTTGTTTATGCATTGTGAATGTATTTTATTGATGCTTTAAAGTTGATGATTACTAAAGCTAATTTTTTCACAGCATTGATTCACCCCCCTCTCAGTGTGGCTTGTTTCCAACAATTGGTATCAGAGCTAGTTCCTCTAAAGAAGAAGAAGTCTAACAACTTGGGGAGATCTTGGAAAATATGGATTCAAGCAATCTTAAACAACAAATTATGGTGGCCCTAGATGACCTTGATCAGTCAAAAGATGAAGTCTAGAAACTACAAGCGAATTTCAAGGATGTAAAAAATTCATTGAGTCCTTGAAAGAAAAAATCGATAAGTCACGAGAGAAGAGAAAGGAACTTTGTGATCAAATTCAACAAAATTATAACAAGAGCACTGAAGATGATCAATCCAGTAAAACCTTGAAAGATAAGATAGAGGAATGTTAAAAGCTTACTCAAGAGAATATAGTTCTCAAGATTGAAATGGAATCCATCATGATGAAGATGACAAAATAAATTGAAGATAGAAGGAAGAATGAAGAAATTCTAGCTCAATACCTGAAAGAAAAATTGGAGTTATGTAGTCGATTGAATGATGAATTGGAAGTATCTAGAAATGGTGAAGAAGAACTTGAAAAATAGTTGGATGATTTCATAAATGAAATTTCTAACACAAATGAATACAAGGAAAAGTTCAAATCCAGCTCAACCATGCTAAATGAACTAATTCATCATCAAAGGACTCATGGTGACAAAAGAAGACTTGGATTTGAGAAAGGAGAAATCTCAAAATCTAGACAAAGGCAATTCAGGAAAGGAAACCAAATGAAAAAACCTAGAAGGTATCCGGTAAGACAACCTAATGCTCAAAAATTTAGTGGATACTGTTTCAAATGCAATAAGTTTGGACATATGGCTTCTTATTGTAGAAGTAGGATGAATCAAAGTGGTCCAAATTTTTTAGGTCAATGTTTGAATTGTCATAAGATATGTCATAAGTCAATTGAATGCAAAAGTATGATAAATCAATTTCATAGAGGTGTCAGATGTTACACATGCAATAGACTTGGCCATACTGCTAACCAGTGTAGATCAAGAGGAAATCAATGTAACAACTTGTCTGGAAAAATAAATGTTGTATGCTACTACTGCAAAAAAATTGGTCATATAGCAACATATTGCTGGAATAGAAAAGGTCTGGTAAACCAAAAGAAAAATGTGCAGAAAGACATCAAAGGAAAAGGGAAAATCACTATAGATACAGTGAGGGAAAAAATGTAGAAGAAATGGGTAAAGAAAGAACCTTCTATTGAAGAGAGTGTGCCAGTAGCAGAACCTGCTTCTGGCAATTCCTCCAGGAATTAGTCTTAGGCCTATGGCCTAGGGGGAGTTTTCAAAGAAAATCAGATGAACCCCTAACCAAAAAGTGACCTAGGATGTGAATGTGTTCAGTAGATGCATAATCGATCAACACATTCTATTGAACTCATTAGAGGAATCTATATGTCAAAATGGAAGTCTGCAGATGCTTTATTTGCCACTATGTACAAATATAGTATAACTAGATTTATTAGGGTTACAACATTTATTGCGACTAAAGTGTTAGGTTTGGAAAAGGATAAAAATTCATTTCACACTTCATTTATCACCTTGCATTTTGGAAGAAAAGAAGTTTGGAGAGCTCATAAGTGATATTTGGTGATTTGAGGTGAAATCCAAGCACCAGAAGTGATTCAACATTTCAATTGTGATCTGACGAAAAAGGTATTTTATAGAAAATCTGCAAGTTTGTGATTTTGGGAAAATGAGTACTCCTTTGGTAGTAGAAGTCAAGGATCATCCCTGACCGAAATTTAAATGGCACCCCTATAAATCTCTTGAGATTAACCGTTTAGGAGCCTTTTCATCGTGGAGTTTTGCACATAGAAGATATTAGGATTTATATTCATGTGAATATTGAAGAATTGGGTAGCTCCCAATTTTTGAATCTATATAATCACCTGTAAATCCAGAGCATAAAATTTTGGAAACAAATAAATTTTTACATATGGCTAAATTCCCCATGTTTATGGAAGTAGAATGGGTCTGATATGTCTTAAGTCGAGTACGTGATGAATTAATGTGGCTTACCATTCCATTCAAAATCACTATGGAATCCATCAGTGTTGTAACTGGTTTGAATTCTTTCGGTGGGTTGCCCATTCTCAAATCTATGAAAAATCAAACTATCACGAATGCAACAGGATCAACTTACGATAGAAGGGAAATGACCATAGACAACATCATTGATATAGATGTAAAATTTTCATCCATGGTCATAGGTTACAAAATCTATGATTCTAGCCAAGAAAACTCTATATCCGACACATTAATTTATATAGCCTACTAGATGGTTAAAGAAAATACTGACTTTGATCTATGTGAGTTGCTGAGGATTGAGCTAATGGAAAATCTAGCCAAAATAAATAAGGATAAGAAAAAATCATTCAAATATGGTACCCTATTTTTATGCTTGTTCTATTATTTCATGAATGAGATTCTGAGAGTTGGTAAAGTTCAGTGGAGAAAAGACACTTTGGTAACTGAACAAATTAGAGATCTGATGTATAGCACCGGGGACATGAAATCAAGGAATGCTACTATGTTGGTATATTTCAAGGATTTCTAGGCTATGATACAAACAAGAGAGAGGATTCCTACCTCTATTGTGAAAAAATAAAAAGATTCTATTTTTTTTATGGTGAGGATTGATTAGTGTATGATGGAGGTTGTTGATCCCAGAATAATCTAGATTATGCCTATGGGTTATGAGGTCGATGGAGTAGTCTTGGACATATATTCTCAACACATTCTAAGAAAAACAATTGATTCAGCAGAAGATAGGTTCAAAACATATGCTAAAAAGGACAAATAGGTGCATAGTGAGTTGAGAAATCCTGTTGGTACTAAGTGACTGAGAAAAGAAGTTGAGTTTCTCATAGAAAGCATGGGAATATCTCCAAATTTTCTCAAAGAAGCTAGACAGAAAAGAGATGAAGATGAAGCAGCAATATGAGCCATTAAGGAAGCATCAAAAGCAAAGTCATCTGGTTTGGTAGTACCATCCAGCTGAGCTAGGGCTATAAGAATCTTTGTATCTTAGTCAATTCCTAAAGAAAAGGTCACTCCCATAAAAACTGAGCCCAAAAGATCTGGAAAGGAAGGAAAGAACAAAAACATAAGAATATATATGGTTATCTCAGAGGATGAGGAGACAAAATTTGATAAAGAAATCAAAGAGATCCAAGTTCAAGGTACTAAATCAGCCACAGTCACATAAAGAAATCCTTCCGGTGAAGGGGATCAAGCCAAGAAGAAAGAAAAGACAAATAAATTAGGTATGTTTGTGCAAGCTATTGAGAAAGCTATGGTTTAGGATGGAAATTTAAATCCACTTCTGAAATGGTATGAATCTTTCAATGTTTCTGATAAAAGAATTTTGGAAGAGGAAACTATAAAACACATGACTGCTTTCAATAAATTTATGATTGAAATAATGGATAGTTCACTGAAAATTTTATATGACATTCTAGAAGCCAGGAGGTTAAGTTCTAGAAATGAAGAAGAGAAAATGAGAGAAAGGATTCTAGCTAAACTATGTCCAACTATGTCTCTAGATGAAATGAAGGCACTCCTAAACAAAACACAAAAGATGTTCAAGAGTAAAACAAGGGTCAAAAAACTTATGATTGGTAAAATAGAAGAAGTCACAAAGGAAACTAAAGTGTAATGCCCCACCATGAGATCCTAAAGGAATTTTCATCACAACACGGAAGCGCACAATTTTTTTTTCTTAAAAGTGCATTATTATCAAAGAAGATGCACAATACTTCACAAAAACCTCTAAGGAAACGTGACAAGAGTGCATCTATAACCAAAACATACACACTACATGCACAAAAAGTATTTATTAAAATATTAACCATACATTTAATTTCACATACTTATAAAGCATTAAAGATTCTAACACTAGAATAACATATAATAAGTTCTAGATTACATTAACTTAAAAGTAGATTACAATAATCATTCCCAGAATGAGGTAGAAAAAACCTAACTATTACAATTACAAGATTCCTCCTCGAAAACAAATGAGGGGAATAATAATTACAAGAGCTAATCTGAAGTAACTAGAAAGCTTAAACTAAAATAATGAAACCACTGCGAGCTCTGCACTGGAAAACCTCGCAACACAATCTACAAATCAAAAGGGGACCCAACGACGTAGGGCACATGTTCCTCCCAACCAAGTGGTACCTTAAGGCCCACCCCCCATGCTAGGAGACAGTAACAAAGATACAAGGACAATCCCTACAACCTCTAGTCACATGTTGACTCAACACTAAACAAAACCACCACAAGAACAACACTAACTCAAAGAATACATTGCTCCCTGAGTTTAATAGTTTGAAACCCTAGTAACCTATACATACAACTAACCTAGGAGAAAATCCACTCAAGGTACATGAGTTACATGTTAGATCTTTCTAGATCTTGGCCCCCATTGAGCTTATCCCTCCTACAGTTATCATGAGATTCATCACCACTCCAAACTAAGGAGGTACACATAATCCAACAAATCCATTCAAAGAAGAAACAAACCATTCCCCGTTCGTGGAAATCAAGTGACTCACTAAAAACAAAAATCCTCACTACCATGGATAACTACAGAAGACAAGACCATGAAATAACAACTCTCAAATTTAACATACCCCAATAGAAAGAATTATAATACCTCATCTAATACCTCTTTTCAATTACCCCTAAATACCACAGAAGATATCTCAAACACATCATAAAGGCATAATAGTTTAATGTTTACAATATTCTAAATTAACAAAACCTTACATATAGTCAACGAAATAACTTATAACAATTCATACCACTCATTTATCCCAATTTAACTAATTAATTAAAAAGGCTCTTCCAAATAGAGATAAACATCACACTAACCATTTCTCCAATGTCTTCAATATCTAGATAAAAAAATATATGTTCGTACAAAAGAATTATAACATCTAATTTAAATCATTTAAGTGGAATGCCTATTTCCATGATTTCATTTAATACAATATCTATTTCTCCATAATAGAATAAATCATGAAATTAACTTATTTTAATCATACATTAAGTGCATGCGTTCATTCTATTAAAATAACAATACCAAAATCAACTAATTTATTTTAAGAAGTCTCTCTTACTCTCAAGAAGAAAATTCTACTTTTATCTAACAATCCAATTCTCTAATTATTTTTTATTAAAGTAACAATTTTCTCAATATAATAAAAATATTACCCATTCTTTAAAAATATTATTTCTTTAAATAAATTATCCCTTTAAAACTTAGCTCATGCATATTATACATGCATTGATTAGATATATATATTTAAATATATATACATAATTATATATATACACCCTATGTATATATACATTAAATATATATATTACCAAGTCATAAATTGCTAAACATAAAAATTTCCATCGATTAAAATAGAGGATCCGAAATTAATAAGGCAGACACAATTGTAAACAAATTTGAAGTTAAAAATACAATAAATTTCATTCATTATGTGGGGAGGGCTGTGTTGTGCTTTCCACAACCGCCCAACCACACGAAGGTGTGACCAAGTCTGTGGGGGCTGCGCTGCCCAAAGGCAGCACTCCCTCCACCCATGTGTGGAGGGCGTTGTCTTTTGGAAGTGCACTCCCCACTATGAGGGGTGCAGTGGGGTGTGCTATGCACCCCCACCCAGCATTTATAAATTTTGTAAAAATAAAAACTCATCCCCCCCCAAATTCGCCTTATGGATGATAGAAGAAAAAAATTCACAGAGGCATAAATAAAAAATAGTATATGTATATTTTATATATATGTGATTATATGTACATATAATATATGTATATACATTTATATATATATATATTTTTTTAAGAATATCAATTCAATAGATAATTGGGAAAATATTTTTGAAGAAGACCATCTATAGGCAAGTGTTTATCTGGGCAACCAATATTTCCTCAGGGGAATTTTCACAATAATAATAACCGTTTTCCCAAATTTATGAGAGGGTTTCAATTTAAATTTTTAAAAGAAAAGTTACACAGACTTCCTCATAATAAAATTTAACAAAACTTCTACAGGAAAATTTAAACAAATCCCAGAAGATTACTAAAATCACTTCCCTCTAAATTTACACAGAGGCTTTCAAAACTAAATTAAGTTCCTAATTCACAAATTGTTTTCCTTTGAGTTTTTCCATAGCAATTCAACAAGAAAGAAGCGTTACAGTTTTTGAAAATAATTTAAAGCTTCTACAAAACAAAACACAGAATCTTCTTGCACAGGCAATCTTTCAATCTCATTAAACCAATTTAAGCAAAGCTTCTACAAAATTGAATTTTGTACAGACAATCTTTCTCAAACAACTAAATAGATAAATAAAATAAAACTTAAAAGAACCTATTTTCTTGAAGCTTGGAGAAAAAGAAAGTTGAAGCAGAGCCTCCCCTTAAGAGATCAATTTCCAAAGCTTTTCCCAAAATCACCACTTCCAAGAAGATGTAAAAATACAGAAAATCCCCAAAATTGCAGAGAACCCTTTTGTTTTTTTATCAATTTTCAAACAAAACCTCTCTCAAAAAAAATATCTTCCTCTCCAAAAATCTCCCGTGAAGAAACTTATTTCCTCTCTCAATTAAACTCCCTCCAAATAATTTCTCAACCAAGAGTAATTAATCAATTTTTCTTACACACATGTCAAATTAAAAATATTTTTTCAACAACCACAGATATTTTCTCAAAGTCTTTTTGCATATATAAATAATTTCAAATCACAATTTAATTCCAAATTGAAATTAATTAACACTAATTGAAATTTAAAATTAAAATTAAATTAATTTCCCGTTTTCTTTTAATTTTCTCAACAACATACTTAGTTATTTAATAAATAAATTTAACCCATTGGATTAAATTTAATTAATTAAATAAATCAAATTTAATTAATTAACTTAAATAAGAAACTTCTATCCACAATCTCTAATTTTAATTTAAATAATATCAACACTATTTAAAGCAATAATTCTAAGTATTTATTTCCATACTCAAAAGTCCTTCAAAATTAAATAATATTGAAACAAGCATCCAAAGACACAACAGACTCGACTGACGACACACTATGGCTAGGGTGTAGACCTGACACAAGTAACCTAGCTACTATCTCCCAATCATCATACCATTGGGTCAACACACTGAAACATGTGAAGTCAGGTGGAGTCGATGTCATGTACCTGCAAACCTGTATCCAAGGCATCAATAACACATGTATATAAAGTCATTATAAAACACACCATGAGGGGGAAATCATAGAATCATAGGGCACTCACAAGCGAGTGATGCAATCCTATCCCTTTCACCAATATAGTATCACCAAACTGACACTTCCATCATTAATAAAAATTATAAGCAATAATCATGTCATAATAAACCAGCATTATTTTTAATCAAAGCATGTCAAGTATAACATCAAAGAAAGTACATCTCATAACACACAGTTCATATCTCTCTATAAGAAATGATAAAATAATAAAGCATCTTAATCTAACATAAGAGAAAAATAGAGGGGTGTTACATAAAGAAATTCTAAAAGAAATACTGTTAAATGAAAGAATTGATATTGTGACTAAGGAAACCCATGTTGATAATATTTTACCTGATTCCCAAGATGAAGTAGAAGAAGGCAATGTTGATAAAAAATGTTGATGATAATGGTAATGATAATGTTGGTACTCATGCTAACACTGAAATTCCCATGGAAGTGGAGGCACCTGAAAATATTTCAGTTGAAAAGGTAGAAATATCTAAAGTCAATCCCACACCTTCAACTGAGGAAACACTTGTTGAGGAGAAGAAAGGAGTTCCGGTTACTACAAGAGACACCATTGAAGTTGTAAATAAATTTTTGGTTGCACTAAAGGAAGAACTGGATGTAGAATTGATCAGAGGTCCCATTCACCTATCTACCTTAAGCCCAATTCAAAATATGAGAGTAGCTACACTCACTCAAGCTGAGGAAAGAGAGGAGCTACTAAAATATCACATTGAGGATGGTGAATTGTTAAATCTAGCATCCGAGGTATTGAAGAAATTAATGCCATCTTATGTAAGAGATTTGGCTATCCCATCCTCCCGTTAGCTAAAAAGGCTAATCAATTTTGTTGACACTCATTTTGGATCATTTGAAAAATCAGCCATGACAAAACTATAGAAATAATTCGATGCTAAAATATTTAGTGGCATGAAAGAGTTGATTGTTCAAGATAAAACACTATTGACTACATGAACTAAGAATGTGAAGGATGATCTGTCTGAAGGCAGAAATATTTACAAAGCATGCCTATCTCAAAATTTATAGACAATGTAAAGAAGGTCAAGGAGCTAGAACTCAAATTAGATGTTATCTCAGAAGCATTTGATCTGGTAACCAATAGTGTTGGGAAAGCAGAAGGAGCAATGATGTATCTGCTCAGTAATATACAAGGGTTGAAATATGAAAATTAAAAATTATTGCCACAAGTTGTGAACTCTAGAGCATCATCTATCTAAAACTTGACATATTGTCAAGTGCTCTCAAAGAAGGAGAGGAATCTTTAGGAGTTTCAGAGCCATCCAACCTGGAGTCCTCAGAGACTCAATCCTATCTAATCTATGTTCAAATCACAATTTTGGAAAGTCTTAGAAGGATTTGGGACACAAATCTGATTCAGCTAAAGAAAGACTTTGCTGATATTTTTCAACTCATGTAAGTTACATGTTTTTTTCCTCAAATAGTTTTTGTTAATTGATACATTTTTTGCATTCAAAACCTAAATTTTCCATTGATGTCAAAGGGGGAGAAGGAATACAGTGAAAACTATTTAATCTACGTAGGGGGAGAATTGGAGAATAACATTTTTGAATTTTTGAGCAGTACAGTTTATCTTGGTACTAATCTAGCAATTATTCATTTATTTCACTAAGTGTTTCCATCAATGAAAAAGGTGAATATTGTTGGCAAGAGACACTACAAAGTTTAATTGGTGTTGTCATTTATGGAAACCATAATCATCTATCAGGTCCGCACTCCATCCTTTGGTTCTACTGGCAAGAAGACTCAGAATTGTCAAGTAAGAACAGAGTATCCGACAACACAGTGTTCTTCGATGTGTAGGATCATTTCTGGTTATTATTTTTCTTTATGCATCCTAGGGAACATTTTATGGCATATTATATTTATTTCTTCTAAAGAGGAGCGGCTCGTACCAGATCGTGTGAAATTTAGAAGATTCGGTTAGCATGTTCTTAGTTTTTCTTGTATTGAGGCCAACTTCATGAATGTATTAAGTCGTAGATGTATGGGAAATAATTAATTAAGTATATCTATGTTTGTATGTCATTGTTTGGGTCCTAGACAAGTTATGGCCAACCTTTGTGGGTACGCATTGTATATTTCTCATAATGTGAGCCGACAGATGTAATTTTCTTATGTTATGTTGAAGTCGACAAAGTGTAATTAAATTCTATGTTGTGGATACATATACTTGGTCTTTTGTATCATTTTGTATGAGGTATGAATTGTGTTGGAGTCTGAATAGTGAGTTAGAGTAGAGAAGAGGTGTGGTAATGCATAGTTTCACTTGTGCATAGAAGATTTTTGTTGTGTGCATGAGTAGAGCAGAGCAGAATTGTAGATTTAGTCTGTAGAAGAATAGATCCATTGTTGTGCTTAATTTAAAACTATAATCATGCATTTTAGATGTTAGCATCTTAGTTCAAATCTTTAGATGGTTTTAATTTGAACTCTTGGGAAGCAATCCCGTTCTTTCTTGAGCAATGAGCTCTAGGTAGTGCACCTGAATGCAATTGCATTCCCTTGTAATCTTCACTTTTGAGTATACTCAGAATCATACTTGTGGATTGGCCATCCACCATGGTTTTTCCCCTAACAAGGTTTCCACAAAAAATATTGATGTTATGGTTTTGTGTTTACTTTCTTGTTTATGCATTGTGAATGAATTTTATTGATGCTTTAAAGTTAAAGATTACTAAAGCTAATTTCTTCACAACACTGATTCACCCCCCCTCTTAGTGTGGCTTGTTTCCAACATGTGGATGATTACAATAGGTTGAATCCTCCCCATCATCATCCCATGGATGATATTGGTGGTATGGTATTCATTTAAATTTGGCCAAAAGATCAATACAATGATGCCAATACTTGACATCCCCAACTCTAGTCTGTATTACTACTCCTTCATATAAGCACACATATGGCATCCCTACTATAAGTTATCTCCCAATAAGAGGTCAGAATACAAGGATATTATCCCAAGCCTAGATCATAAGTAGTGTGATACCGCAACTAATAGACTATGCGCCTCTATAAGTGACATCATGTAACTAGAAGTATAACATAGCAAGAAGGCATGATCCCCACACATACACAATCCCACATGTCACCATCATGATTAGCATATCTCTCCATCTAGTAGGGAATCCATTTCATCGATGATGAAGACATACAACACCACCAATAAAGACACAAATAACCATGATAAAACTCCCATATATCTCAACTAACATAACACATTGAATCTTGTACTCCTTTATGTCAAGCTCTCCAATGTTCACATGTTCAAATGACCTTTGGATAGCAACATACCTATGGTCAGGATCATAATCTACATGAGCTCCCTGAATAGGAAGCCGCATAATCTGTCATATGTCCTCTAGTGTCATAGTGGCCTCTCTTGTAGGTAAGTGGAAGGAGCTTGTCTCTAAGTGCCACCTCTTAGCTAAGGCAGTCAGCAATCCCTTATTAGTCCTAATCATGATCATGAAATTAACATAATAGAGGTTGAGGGCATGTAGCTGATCCCTCTCCTTGTCGAATAGATAGTCTCATAGTTTGAATTTCAAGGGGTGGCTCTCTCGTGTGTATATGGGATTGTGTCTCACCTGTGATCACAAGAAAACACATTATATCAATTTAAAACTCTAAGAAAACCTATTCGACCTCAATCATAGAAATTTTTTTATCCAAAACTAGGGAAAAAACCTAATCAAATAAATGTGCCACAATGTCAAAAAATTGCAACTCAATAGTCAAATGTGTCGCACAACTCCACACATGTAACTTACTAATCAAATGCATCACATATATTAGCATATGCAACTTAAAAATACAGATCTATCAAACTAGCTGACACATGCATTTCAGAACATCACATACATTATGTGAGCTCTAAATTCCCAAGCTCCCTTTGGGTGAGTTTGTTTTTGCCTAAGTATCACCCATGCACTTACGAAATCAGAAATATCAGGCTCATTTGCATCGAAATATTTTTTGAATGTCATCGTGTGTCACCCAAGCGCTCCAAAAAAAGTTTCCTTGGGTCACTTTTTAAAAGCTTGTGCCATGCTTCCATGTGTCAACCTTTTAGAATCTTTTGTGTTGCTTTGCATTGCTCCCTTTTCGGGCTCCAACCGCACACCATGTAGCATCAGTTCATGCATTTCTTTTGGCAAACCCCACCTTTGGCGTAGTATGTTGAAGACCTCCACATGTCTTCACAGTGCAATATTTTCATCGCTCAAAGGGAAGTATAAGCATCGGGCCCTGACCACTTGCCATGAGGTCTTCTAAGGACTTCATCGTAGGAGAAAGCCAGGAAGGCAACAACCTTTCACCAATTGCCATGTTTTGTAACTACCGCCATGAATGGATTGCACATGTTTGTGCTTTAGTCTATTGGGACCACTATCATCATTTGGAGGGGATGCATCCAGCCTTGGATGTTCCTGTTCATGACCTAAATCTTTTCGGTTGTAACAACTAAGAAAACATTATTTCTAATTCATCATTGCTCATGATCAAGGCATATTTTTAGTTACTTGCTCAACAAGTTGGGTTTTCATTAAATATTGCTTCTTCCTTCCAAAAGGAGAGTTCCAATCAAGTTCTGAATTGAAGAAATTCCAACTATAGTTCAGATTTGTGTAGAGGAATGTATAGAAGAACTAGGCCTTTAATTGGTCTATTAGATTATTTTAAAGAACTCATAGATTGTGCCACTGTTCAACCTTTTTGTTTTCTTTGATATTTGATAAGTTTTACTGTGTGCCTTATTGTACTAGATGTTTCATTCCCAGAATTCTATAAATTAATATAATTTTTCTAGTTTAGATCATGTCCTGATCTCTTCTTTCTAGTAAACGTATATGAAGTTATTTTATGTCACATATTGAATCACTTAGGCTTCTATCTTTATTCTACCATTTTGGAACGTAGAAGACCACCCACGGGCCCTTAAGTCATATCCCCAAGATTTATTTACCATGCCTAACATCTAAATCTCAGTGCATCACCTTAGTTAGATTCTTTATTTTATCTGCTTCATTTTCGCATTCAAAACCCTTGTTATAGAAGAAGTTGACTTCTTTAAAATCTAGAGGTCACTCAGTTTGGCACAATAGTTCCCCCCTAAAACTGAGTTTCCCACAAAGGGCTATTACCTTGCCAACTTTTGGCATCAACAATGTTTTTTCCTAGCACACCCAATGGGACCACAAAATTATACCAAATCAAAAGGGTGTGTAGATCATCGACCTATTACTAGGCCGCAAACCACAAAATAAACCCAGCTTCTTAGTATCCCCACTGGTAACAGTGTGTATCCAAACTCGCCTAGTAGAATCATCGAATCCTAGCCATAATGTCTATTACAAACCAAAATTATGTGGCTTGGGATGATAGAATTCCTCTAGTTTCCCCAGTAGCACATGCCTTATGGGACCCTATCGCAGTCTCTTCTTTAAAAGCCATTCCAAAGTTCACTAGAGATGGCTTGAGAACACCATCCGAACATCTATAGGATGTTGTGGACATATGCTTAGTGTACGAGGTAACAGATCAAAACATAGCACTGAGATTTCTTGCAACTTCTTTTAGAGGGAGAGAACTAGATTGGTATCACACTCTACCTGCCAATACCATCGGTATGTTGGATCACCTCAGAGACCCCTTGTTTGAGATATTCTCGAATGACAAAGAAAAATATTCATTATACCACCAGTTATCAAGAATAAAGTGGGCCCCATCCAAAGCCATGACAAATTTCAATGCCCAATTTCATATAACTTGGTAGAGAATCCAAAATGCTATCCGACCATCGGCCGAGCTAGCATTCATGTTCTACCTAAAGTCCATCAATGTCAATATTTCTATGATGATTTAGTTGCTTGGTGGGGCTACATTACCAAATACATACACCATAGCGGTGAAGCTGGAGAAAAATCTGATTGATGTCGAGAAGTTTCCACCTTGCCCCCTCATGTCAATATTCCTCAAAGTATCGGTTCTAATCAGGAGATGCCACCTACTAGCACAACCACCCCTCCATTGCCATCTATATACACATATGCAAGTGCGCCACAAAATGTTGCTTCTACATTTGGTGCTTCAAGGGATGAGATGAGCAACATAAGGGAGATGTTGCAAAATATGACTAATGAAGTAATTAACATTAAGTGCAACCAGCTGCTCCTCTGAGACCAACCTATCAAAGCTATCAGGGTAACAGACCCTCCTACCAACAGAACCAATATCAAGGGGGCATGCACATGACTCCGTGAACTTAGAAAAATAACCAAATAGTACCAGTACCAACTTCATTAGGAGCGGCTCAGATGAGTACAAGCAGGGAGCTGACCATGAGATAGAACAATCTCGCTAAAGATTTGAATCCTTGGTGCTATCCTTGCGGTGATGCTCATATGCCTCAAAATTGTCCACATGGCAATCTATAGTAGAAGATTATTGAGCAACATAGCCAAGATGCAACGACAAATTTGAGAGAGTGTACATACACCTCTTCCCAATTAGAGGATGCGGTTCTCACTTCTCAGATGCAAGAAATTCCCTTGGAGAAAGAAGGTGACATAGCTTCTGACCATGCCTTCCTCTCATGAATGGAAGGGGATGAATCAGTGTTCACTTATAAAGCGTTCAAATCAGCAACCCCAAAGGCGCAGTCCAACTATAACATCCAATTAAAGAGAAGATTCATAGGTGAGTCAGTCACTCTGTAGCCTAGGAGTATTCTGAACCAACTCCCTGACCCTTCTACATTTTCCCTAGAGCCTCAACTACGAAAATAATTTTTTATCACCAAGGCAAAATAAAAAAGCTTCCACATCCATCACTGATCAATGTGGTGGAGAAATTGAATAAATCTTCTACTAATGTGTCCCTTTGCGATATCTTAGCCATTTTGGAACATAAATCATTGTTGTAGGAAGCCCTACAGAAAGATATAGTTGCACAACCAAAAAAGAAAGCTTCCAAAGGGATCATTGATGCATCACCTCCATCCAAATTTCTTGTGAAAACTATAGAGAAGACTCCAATAGAGGAAAACAGGGAAAAGATGAAGCCTAAACCTTTCTTCCCAACTCTCATTGTAGGAAAAAAACTATTGCACAACTCCATAATTGACTCTAGTGCTAGTACCATAGTCATGCCCAAGAAGATAGCTGAAGCCTTAGTACTTAGCTATGAGCCCCTAAAAAGAGGAGTTATGCAGCTAGAGGGGAACGAGGTTGAAACAATGGGTCTCATTAGAGAACTCTCATTAACATTTTTTTCCTATCCTAACATCATAGTGTTGCAAGATATTATGATCATTGACATTCCCCCCATGTTCGGGCTGTATCTATCATGATAATTCATGGCAAAGATAGGTGGGTAATTTTTATTGGATTGGTCTCACCTAATTCTCAGGACCAAGTACGGATCTAAGATGAAGATAGAATCAAAATCCCTACATTTAGAACATGTGGTCGATGAAGCCATGATCAACTATGAGGTTGCCTATAATCCTCCCACAAGAGGAGAAACCAACGCTTCTCATACATCATATGCTTAAAGGGGATCCATCTATAGCAAGATGCAAGAAAAAGAAAAGGCAATCAAAGTCGAAGTCATTTCCGAAGAAGTCTTTTTGAGTAATTGTGCAGATACCAATCCCTTTGACAATTTTCATGTTACCGGTTTGGGAACCTACATCATCTATGAGGAAGATCAAGAGTTTCCAAAGATAGAAAGGACCTCTACAGATGAGAAAAATTCAAAGCTATGGGCATTGCACTTTGACGGTGCAAGGTGAAAAGTAGGTGTTGGTGTTGGGATATGCTTAACATCTCCAAACAATGAGAAAATTCTCAGATCCTTTTGCTTTCAGTTTTCCTACTCAAACAATGAGGTTGAATATGAGGGTCTTGTGCAAGGACTAAATCTTGCAGAGTGCATGGGCATCAAACAAATAAAAGTGTTCAAGGATTTCAAACTTATATCAATCATGTTATAAATTTCTATGCTGCAAAAAATGTGCACATGCGATCTTATAGGCACAGAGTATGGGACCTCATTGAAATCTTCAAAGCTTTTAACATTCATGTGATACCAAGAGAGCAACATTCAACTATCGATCACATGGAAATGGTAGGATTTCAATACAATCCTATTTATGACTTGACAAAGAATGTACATTCAGTCCGGGTAATCATCCAACCATCCATTCCAGACAAAAATTAGAGTTGGAAAGTGTTTGAAAGTGATAAACACATTGCCTCATTCATCCAGCAACTAGGTGAGTTTTCCAATCAACTCTAGCCAAAGATTGAAGAAGCATGCAAAGGACAAATCATTCAATTAATATCAAGCAAAATTCCAAAAGGGTTGGTCACGCTCAAGAATCTGTTCGACTGCGATGACGCAAGAAATAGAAGTAGGAAGTTTATGGAAAACAAAGTGGACTACGTTGACCTTGAGTTCGAGGGTGAAAGGAAACTAAAATTTGGAGAGGAAGTCCCACAACATGACAAAGATAGGTTGAGACACTTTTGTGAAGCATACCAAGGAGTCATAGCATGGTATTATGACGACCTCAGGGGATATGATCTTGGTATCATTCAACATACCATAGAGCTCACAGAGGGTGTTAAACCTGTCCGACAAAAGAAGAGGCTTGTCAATCCAAATATTGAAGCCCTGATGGTGCAAGAGTTAGGGAAGTTGATCCAGTCAAAGATCGTGTTTCCAATAAAACACAACACCTAGGTATCTAATCTTGTGCTAGTCTAAAAAAATAATGAGGAAACTCATCTCTATGTTGACTTTCGTGACTTGAACAAAGCATCATTAAAAGATCATTACCCACTGCCTTCCATGGAATCTATTTTGTAGACTGTGAAAGGTTCAGAAATGTTCTCTCTACTAGATGGCTTCTTGGGTTACAATCAGGTCTAGGTTAAAGAAGAAGATCTGTATAAAACCATGTTCACCACCAAATGGGAAATTTTCACATATGCCAAAATTCCTTTTGGCCTATACAACATGGGGGCTACTTTCTAGTGAGCCAATCAATAAAATCATCCTCATCTATTTAGATGACCTAACTATGTTTTCCAAATCCAAAGATGACCATTTCAATCATTTGGAGCTGGTCTTCAAGAAATTCCAAGAGTTTGGGGTATCCTTGAATCCCAAAAAATGTGTTTTTGATGTACCACAAGGAAATCTACTAGGGAACGTAGTGTCCAAAGATGGGATTGCTATTGATCCTGAAAGAGTGAAGGCAATCACAAAAATCCCCCTTCCAATCAACAAAAAGGGAGTATAGTCCTTTTTGGGAAAGGTAAAATTCACGAGAAAATTCATTTTTAATTTTGCAGGAATAATCCAGCCAAACACCTTGATGTTAAAAACAGACCAATTCTTCAAATGGACAAAGGAAGCGAGAGAAGCCTTCAAGAAGGTAAAAGATGCTATTTCTTCAGCCCCAGTGTTGGTAAATCTAGACTTGTCCAAAGACTTCATGATGTAATTTTTTAGTAGCGGGACAAGCATTGCCACTGTCCTGACCCAGAAGGACAATGAAGAGAAGGGAGAACATCCAATAGCTTTTCACTCTCAAACCTTGAAGGAATATGAGGCAAACTACAACTTTGTCAAAAGAAAAGTATTCACAACTATAAAAGGAATCAGAAATGTCTAACATCTGATATGTTGCAACATGGTGATCATTTATGTCACACACCCTAGTGTGCATGAATATATTATGGAAGGTGAAATCACTAAAAAGAGGACCAACTAGATCACTAAGATCCTTGCATACGACATAAAGGTCAGGCCAACAAAGGCTGTCAAAGGAAGAGGGATTTGTGAATATTTGGGGCACAACAAAGAGATTGAAATAGAAGCAGAGCAAGTGGAGTTGATCCTGATGAATGAACCTAAACCCAAAGAATGTGATGGAGCTTCAAATTTTTTTCTTTGAATTCCATTGTTATCTTGCCTCTGTACTATTCTATCATGCTATTCAGAAGAAACCTAGGGTTGGGGGATTTTATTTTTTCCTTCACAAAAATCCTAACATTCTATCTAATACCTTGGGTAGGATCTATTCTGTCATTACCTTTTTGAAGGAGGTTTTAAAATGACTTATGTCCCATTGACTCATCTAGGTTAGGCCCCTTTTAATAAACAGTGTTAAATATTTTTCCAAACATTATTATCTCCTAAGTTTAGGTTGGCCCATGACCCATTTTTAAGAACAACATTAAGCCATTTCCTGTCGTTGACCTAGGAGGTGTCCCCTTGTCCCTTTAATAATTTTTTTATATTTTGCAAGGAACATTTTTGGTGACTGTCGATCATCCAACAGTTGATCCTGACCATTCCCTATGGCCCCGTGATGGCCTCACTGCTAAGTTTCAACCAATTGTGATATCATGGTCAGGCACCATGTGTGTTAGCTATCGATGCCCAAAAATATTAACAAAGTGTTTTAAATTTTATGTCAAGTTTTAATATGTTATATAGTGGGTTACTAAAGTAGTTGCGAGATGCACATGGTCAAGATCGACGGTGGTGTTATAATTTTGATGAAAATTTGCTCGATGGTTATGTTCAATACTGGCGATGGCTATGAATGAACATGATTGTTGATAGTGGCAATCAACGGTTCCCCACCATCGCGTGATCCAAAGCTACGGGATTTTTAGTGATTAGGATATCATGGGTGGGCGGAATGTGTACTTTCTTGGCACTGCATACTATGGTAGGCCCTCGATAATGAGATGGAGGTCGCGCCAGCTTTTTGAAGGTGACCATTTTATCATCTAACAAAGGTAAAGGATTGATGATAGGAATTTAAATTTGCATCAAATGCGATTGGAGCCATTGGCGCGGCATACAAATGAGCTTTAATGGCAGACAATATTTTTACTAGCTCAATTCGATCGACATAAAGTATCTGCTTTCATTATATTTTACCACAAAGAATTCAAGCATATTGGCAAAGTAGTTTCAGAGACAGAGACAAGGTTTCGAGTAATCAAAGTAGGATTTTTGTTTCTACAAGGCACGAAATCTATGAGTTGTTTTTTGTACTACTTGGTTAATTTGACTGTGATTTTGTGAAGAAAATTATGCTATGTTGGTCAAGGGGTTTGTTGGTTATTGTCATAGGGTTACTTGTTTTTTTAATTGAGGGAAATTGCAAGGTTTTTTCTGTAATTTCATTTTCTGGGCAGCCCTAGTTCTTTCAAGATTTTGAATTATTTGAAAAATCCCTAGTTCATTTGAGATGACACCACCAAAGCAGCATTTCGGCCATATTGATTATTTATAAAGGAATTTGTATGACGATTTTATAGATCAACTCCCATTATCAACAAATGATAGGAAGAGGGGTTTAGTTTTGATGAGTGGAAGAACCCTAGGCGAAGGACTAGTATCCAAGAGTTATAGCATTGCAAATGTTAGGGTTCCTATGACTGGTTTTGAAATTTTTAGGTTGTGGTATGGACAGTGAAACTTACCTCACTCCTTTTATAATGGCTAGAGATATGACATGGGGAAGCTACTAGTGCCAAATGTGTTCCCTGATGTAGACATACTCAGAGCGGTGGTAGCACGATATGACCCTGTTACAAGAGTAATAAGAGATAATGATGGTGGGATTTTGTTGAGTATAAGTGTTGATGAAATTCAACAGGTGTTTTATTTGAGTGAATCTAGCTCATTTTTGGTTCTAGTTGATCTTGAGGAAATGAAGTAGGAGTATGCAAAATCAAATCCCCTTTTTAGGTTGAAGTTGCTTCCTCCTCATCTAGCTAGGGCAGGCAGTTCAACAATTCATTTCAGCCCAAGTGACCAAGAGCCTTTTAGGCCGAGTTGATTTGCCAATCACTTTTTGGCTAAATTTTATTCTATGTGCTATATTTTGGGATTTGGACCTAATACTGTAATGCCAATTGCATACATGTTCATGGGGGCCCAAATTCAGCATCCCAATTTCTCTATGGTGTATGAATTTGCATCTTTTCTAGCAGAAAAGATACATGAGGGATTGTTAAAGTTGCAGGTGGGGGATATTATTACTCCTTTCTTTTGGTATTCCCTATTAATGCAAATGTTCTTGTATAAGAATTCTGACTTCTTCTTAGAGAAGATAGAGTTGAGGCAAGATGTAAATGGAGAAAGATTACTAGTATAGGTCTAGAGTGCTGATTTATCATACAATAGGGGAGGTGCCAGTTTTGTACAATTTGATAATTGCTTTGCCTCTAAACTCAGGGATTGCTTGGTAGTGAATGTTCCTAGAATCCCTGAAGACCTACATGACTTCCTCAGACCAAAAGTGAGGAAGCCTGATTTAAAAGTTTGCCACAATTGGGGTGACATCATTGTTCAACAAAAAAATGCCAAGCCTTTGCGGTTTTATTTTTACCTTTGCGGTTGTGCCTTACCTTTTCGAATGCTCATTTCCCTCGGTGTGCTAAACGTGGCTGCCTCACGAAGATTTCTTCTTTTTATATCACTTCGCTTTTCGCCGGTCTCCATCTACATGCCGCATGGCTTTCTCTAGCTGCTTTTCGAACTAGGCCCACCTTGTACTTTCTTTTGCTCGGTGCAGTCCACGTGGCTCCCTCTTTGAGCTTTTCGTTGGGCATCTCTTTGAATTTTTTCTAGGATCCATCTGCATGACACGTGGTGATTGCTACTGTGCCAATTACCTTAGAAATGTTGCTACACTTTTTGTACTCGCCTGCTACCGCATTTCTTGCTGTGGCACCACATGTTCGTTTCTGCTGCTGTGTGGTTTTTCATTTCCTATCGTGGCTTCGCTGGTATGCTCCTAGGTGATCAACGTTTCCTGTGGTGGCTCAAGGTGATCTGGGCCATTGGTCTCTAGTCGTGGTTTTTCTTCTCTTGGTGTGTTTGAGGCGGTGGGCTGGTGAAATAAATACGGCCATGCTTCTCTTTATTTAGGTTGTTGATTAAGTTTGCAAAAACTCCTAAGCACTGGGAAGAAGACCTTTGTAATTGTTTTATTCAAATTAAAGACTCCAGACTATGCCAAATAAATTCGGCCTTTTTGTTTTTCATGCATTTAGTGAGACTATTGGTCTATGTCGTTATCTTCTTTTATTGTATGAATGCCTATTCTTCAGCTTTCTGTAATCCCTCATAACTCAATAAATACAGATCATGTTTCTTTGACTCTTCTATGTTAAGCTAAAAGTTATGCTAGGATTATGTTATGCAAATTAGAGGGTACTCTTACGTTTTAATTGTTTTTGTGAAAGTTAACCTGATAAACAATAATTTAGTGGTGCGAGCCTTTGCATTCTGCACTGTGCTTTGGTAAATTTGTTTAAGATTTTGGCGCATCGCCTATAGTGTAGGTTTTATATTTTTGCTATCTTTCTTACCTTTTACTCCCCCCACTAAAGAAAGAGCCAGCTTCGGTAAAATCTCGGAGGTCACTTAGCTAGCACACAACGTCCCCCAAATAGCTAAGTTTACCATGAGATAATTGCTACATACAAAATTGTGTGTCAACAGGTCTTTTTTCTAGCACACCCGGTGGGACCGAGAACTAGCACGTTCACGTGGTTTTATAAGTGTGTATGATCCATCAGCCTCTAACAAGGTTGTAGACTGTAAGAGTCCCTAGCCAGATCGTACCACCATTAGTTTTTGTGCACACGAGAGGTCGGTGAGGTAGCCCTTCACCTCCTCCATCTCCTATGTCGCCTACTCCCCCAGTGTCACCTACTCCACTTGTACCTATGGCTGCTAGAAATTATGTCGCCTGGGGCTCTGGAAATCCTTTAGTTGCACCTGTGCCTCCTGCAGTACGGGCTCCCATTCTTGCTTCCGCTCTAAAAGCTATCCCTAAGAATTTTGGGGATGAGTCAAAGACACTAACGAAATATCTGCAAGATGTAGCAGATGTATGTTTTGTACACGGCGTATCAAATAAAAATGTAGCTCTTAGGCTGCTGGCCGCCTCCTTCTAAGGAAAGGCCTAAACTAGTACAGGACTCTTGAAGCTAGTACTATTGCAACTTGGGACCAGTTCGAAACTCCGTCCTATGAATGTTTCTCCAACGCTGGTGACAAATCTTCGCTGTATCATCAATTGGAAAATATAAAATGAGCTCCTCATGAAGCTCTACCTAATTTCAATGTGAGGTTCCATTCGACCTAGCAGAGAGTGCCTGTTGGTAGTTGTTCACCTCTAGATTTGGCATTTATTTTCTACTTCAAGTCAATAAACCTCAACATTTCTATGATGTTACAAGCTCTTAGTGGAGAGACTCTTCCTGATGCTTATGCCTTGGTTGTCGCTATGGAAAATAATCTGATCACCGCAGGAAAGTTGGCACCGAGACCCATCATGCCATTGTTTCCCGAATGCAACACCACAGAGGCCAATGTTCCTTCGACCAGTGCATCTACAGTTTCCCCCAATCTATGTATGTGTATCCCAGAAGTGCTCCGAGCACAGCTCTAATAGTAGCTCCTGTAACTAATCCCTTGGCTACCAAGATGAATGAGATGATAAAATAGATGCGAGCCATGACTAATGAATTAACTACTTTGAAGTAGAAACAATATAGCTACTAGAAGTCGGCTTACTAGAGTTACCAAGGAGGAAAATCTTCGTACCAATCAAATCAGTGGCAAGATAGGTCATGTGGAAATACCTCAGCTCAACCGAATAACCAAATGGTTTCGATAACCCTACCGATGTAGACTGTTCATCCTAGTTCGAATAAAGAGCTAGTGGCTAGACAAAATAACTTAGCTGAAGATGCCAATTCATGGTGCTTTCCTTTCAATGATACACACATGCCAAGAAATTGTTTGTGAGGAAACTTGCAACAAAATTTCACAGACCAATGTAGCCAAGGTAGCACACCAGACCCCGGCAACCAATCATACTCCTCTTAGCAGATGGACAATGTTGTCCTCACTACTCAAATGCAAGGGATGTCTATTCAGCAAGAATTAGATATTGTTCCAGACCAAGCTCTCTTTTCTTGGATGGAAGGAGAAGAGTTAGCGTTTCTGAAAGATATCCCTATGGATAAATTGCCCCAAGTACAATCTGACTACAACACACATTCAAAGCGTAGATTCACCAAAGAGTTCACAGCCTTTCCTACCAATGCTTCATCGCAACTGATGCCTAGCCCAGTGGTAGGCCTATTGCCAATCCCACCACAGTCTAAGGCAGCTATTCCTAGCTCTTCGAGCCCACTTCCTCTAAAGGTGAAGGCTCCATCAATCACCCCTACTATTTCCAAATAGTCAGACGCACTGGCCACAAATCCAATGTCAACTGTGAAACCTAAAGAGCAAGCAATCGTGACTCACTAGTCGAGAGCATAGTTCAACGTGGTCGAACAACTGAAGAATGCATCTTCCAATGCTTCCTTGTGGGATGTCCTGGCTATTCCGGAGTAGAAGGTACTATTACAAAAGGCTTTGTCAAGAGAGGAGGATGTGAAGCTACCTACTAAGTCTAATGAAGAGAAAGTATCTAGTCCCGACTTCGATAAAGTGCTAACAATTCAACCGTAGGAGAAGCTCGAGTTCAGAAAAAAAAGTAAGCCTAAACCTAAGCCTTTCTTTTTAACACTTATTATTGGCGACAAGCTATTACATAATTGTATGATTGACTCTGGTGCTAGCACCACCGTCATACCAAAGCAAGTAGCTAATGCTTTGGGTTTAAAATATAAGCCTTTAAACAAAGGAGTCATGCAGCTAGATGGAAATAAGGTTGATACTATCGAGATAATCAAGGTTTTTCCTATGACTTTGTTTGCCTGCCCTAGTATCACTATAAATCAAGATACCGTACTCATTGATATTCCTCCTCTTTTTGGGATTTGTTTGTCCTGGGAATTCACAACAAATGTTGGAGGATATCTAGCACTGGACTGGTCACACCTGATTCTGAGGACCAAACATGGAGCCAAGATGAAACTATTGTCGGAAACTTTACATTCCAAACATGTTGCTGATGAGGCCCTATTCAAATTTGAAGTAGCACATACTTCAATCGCTTGAGAAGAGAGGTTCAATGTGGAATTTCTGGAAGAAGAGGAGGCTACTAGCTCCCAGACAGAACACAAGGAAAATTTGTTGAAAGAGTTTATTGATAGAGACCCTTTCAGGAATTACCATGCAACTGGCCTCAGAACCTATGTTATACATGAAGAGGGATAGATTATGTCCAATTTTACTAAGGAGCCTGGAGGTAAACAATCTTCAGAATTATGGACTTTGTACTTCGATGGTGCAAGATGTAGAATAGGAGCTAGAGCAGGGATTTGTTTGATATCCCCATCCAAGGAAAAGACCTTGAGGTTGTATTGCTTCTAGTTCATGTGCTCAAACAATGAAGTAGAATATGAGGGTCTGGTTCATGGTTTAAGCCTTGTGAAACAAATGGGTGCAAAGCATATGTGTGTTCGGAGATTTGGAGTTGGTGGTCAACCAAATCCATGGAATTTCTACTACAAAAAATATCTGTATGCAATCCTATCAACATAGAGTCTGGGATTTGATTGACAACTTTGAGGCATTCAATATTCAAGCTATACTGAGGGAGAAGAACTCTGAAGCCAATAGAATGGTGACTATCGGGCTCAGTTTGAGTCAACCTCTAAATTATTAAGAAATAAGCATGCGGTGAGAGTAATTGTAAGACCTATTGTTCTAGATAACAATCAGTATTGGCAAGTGTTTGATAGTGACGCTCATATTGCATCATTCCTCCAGTCATCTGGAGAATTCACCGATCAACTACAACCGAAGATCACCAAAGCTTATGGGGATCAAATTATCCAGTTGAAATCCAATAAGCTTGGGAGAGGGCTAGTCACTCTTGAGAGCCTATTTGATTTTGATGATGCAATGAGAGACAAAAGGAAGCTCATGGCTGACAAAGGTGATTACACCAATTTGCATATCGGGGAAGACAAAAAGCTCAAGGTCAGGAAAGAAGTTTCTTAGAAGAATAAGAAGAGACTAAGGAATTTATGTGAAGAATATCCGAGTGTAGTAGCCTAGTCATATGATGATCTTAAAGGATATGATCCCAGGATCATCGAGCATACAATTGAGTTATCGGAAGGGGCGAAGCTAGTTTGTCAAAGGCAGAGACCTGTGAACCCAAAGATAGAGTCTCTCATGTCACAAAAGTTAAATAAATTGATCGCATCCTAAATAGTGTTTCCAATCAAACACAAGACTTGGGTGTCAATCCTGGTGTTGGTCCAGAAGAAAAATGGGGACATACACCTGTGCATAGACTTCCGAGACATGAATAGAGCATCCTTAAAGGATCATTATCCCCTACCTTCAGTGGAGGTAATTCTGCAAATTGTAGTTGGCTCTGAAATGTTTTCAATGTTGGATGGTTTTTCAGGCTACAACCAGATTCGGGTAAAGGAGGAGGACCAACACAAGACAACATTCACCACAAAGTGGGGGACTTATGCATATGCCAAGATGCCTTTTTGACTTTTGAATGCTGGAGCCACTTTTCAAAGGGCTATGGATATTTCCTTTAAGGATTTGATCTATAAGATTATACTCATCTATCTAGATGATTTGACAGTATTTTCAAAATCTGTTGATGATCACTTTGATCATTTGGAGCTTGTCTTCCAGAAGTGCCAGGAATTCAGGATTTCTTTAAACCCGAAGAAATGTGTGTTCAGAGTTCCCTAGGGGAAGCTATTGGGATATGTTGTCTCTAAGGAAGGCATTGCCATTGATCCAGAAAGAGTTGATGCGATCTAGGAACTTCCAATACCTGTCAACAAGAAGGGTGTGCATTCTTTCTTGGGTAAGTTCAACTTCATTAGCTGATTCATTGTGGATTTCGGGACCGTTCAGCCTATTACCTTAATGCTAAAGAAGGACCATATTTTCAAATGGATGGTCGAAGCCAAAAAAGCTTTCAAGCTTATAAAGGAGGCTATTTCTTCTACTCCTATGTTGGTAAACCCTGACTTGTCAAAGGATTTTATTATGTATGTTTTTGGTGGTGGCAGTAGTATTGCCATAGTACTTATGCAAAAGAATGATGAAGAGAAAATGGAGTCCCCTATTGCTTTCTATTCACGAACCTTGAAAGAGTACGAAGTAAAGTATAACTTTGTAGAAAAGAAGGCCTTTTCCATTGTTAAAGGGTTTAAGAACTTCTGACATTTGATATCATATAACAACATGATTGTTTGTGTACCACATCCTAGTGTGCGAGAGTATATCATGGAGGGAGAAATCATAGAGAAGAGAGCTAATTGGATCACAAAGATACTAGAATATGATATCGAAGTCAGACCTATCAAAACTGTCAAAGGAAAGGGACTATGTGAGTATCTTATGGAAAACAATGAAATAGCGATAGAGCTTGAGGCTCCGGAACTTGTGCTATTGAACGAAGAAAATTTTGAAGGTGACTAGCTAGACGATAGAATAAAATTCATGCAGATGGGAAGGTATCCGATCAATCTACCTTCTTTTAAAAGGCATTTCTATCATTTGGAAAATAGTAATTATGTTCTCTTGGAGGGTGTCGCGTTTAAAATAAATTTTAATGGCATCTTGCTAAGGTGTGTAAATGAGGAGAAGGCCAAGAAAATATTAGATCAATACCACAATAGCTCAGATGGAGGACATTTTTCTACAAGGACCATGACAATTAAAGTTATATGTGTTGGTTATTTTTGGCCAACACTTTTTAATGATGCATTTTTACTGATTAGGTCTTGCAATGAATGTCAGTTTCATGTCAGGAAGAAAAAGAATGTTGCTATTCCATTGAGGCCTATAGTAGTAGAAGAACCTTTTGCTCAATGGGGCTTAGATTTCATTGGGATGATTAACCCTTTCTCCTCAGTTGGACATAAGTGGATATTGATAGCTATGGACTACTTCACTAGATGGGGAGAAGCAGTGCCATTAAAAAATGCAACAGAAGTGGAGATTGTTAATTTCCTAGAGAAGTTGGTAGCCAGATTTGGCCCGCCCAAAATAATCATTTCTGACAATGCTAAAGCATTCCTCGGCTCAAAGATGAGCTAGTTCGCATTGAAGTATGGGGTTTTCCTGAAAACCTCTTCTAATTATTACCCCTAGGGGAATGGCCTCGCAGAGTCTACAAACAAAAACCTCATGAGGTTAATAAATAAAATAGGTTGGAAACACTAGAAAGAATGGCATAGGAACCTCCGGACAATGATGTGGGTAGACTGAATCACGCCCAAGTAGATATTGAAGACATCTCCTTATGAGAGAGTGTATGAGAAGGAGGCATTGCTACCTATTGCCATAGAAATCCATGCCCTACAGTTGCTTAAATCTCTAGAATTTGAACAAAACGGAGCAATGGAGGTAAGGTTTTCTGAGTTATTCGAGGTACAGGAAAAAAGGGAGCACACCCTTGAGGTGATGAATAGCCGCCAGTAGGTGGTTAAGAAATGGTTTTTCAAAAAGACGTCGGATCAAGGGTTATAGTGTGAGGATTTGGTGCTCAAGTTCAATGAACGTGGAACAAAGCCCGGTTAGCACAACAAATTCGATAGCCTTTGGGAACGACCTTTCAAAATTACCCTGTGCAAACAGTTACACTCTTTTGAGTTGGAAGATGAAGAAGGTAACACCTTAAGTATTCTAGTTAATGGAATACATCTTAAAAACATTTATTAATTATGCTCATGTGAAGGCTGTGTAAATTGTAAATATGTAATTAATTTTTCCTACTTTAAAATTTTGGATCTTTTTAGTGCTTTATGATAATAGCATGATGCAAGAAATTAAAAGAACATTGTAAATGGGCCAAGATTTCTAAAAAAGCATATATTATATATATGGGCCAAAAATTTACATTATATTGGGGGGCCAGAGGCCTTGTATTGATATTTACATAGTATGCTATAGCGCGGAGCTTGAAACGTGAAAAAACAAAAAATGGGGATCATCTTCATTCTCAAGTTATTAGTGGGAGGGACTAGCAATCATAGCAACAAGCGGCGTGAGATCATGGAACACCATTCTTTCAAAATCTTCATACCACTGGATATTTTGGAATGGTTCAATGTAATGCACATGCATGAGGAAGTAGTAGCCGGTGCGGACCATGGCACGATGCTCCTCATGAGTCTCCAAGTCGAAGCCGAAGAGGAAGGGCCTGGTTGGAATAGGTCCTCCATGCCATTGTAGTAGGTGAATGTTATGAACCAAGGGGATCCCACAATCAAATTGAGCCATGTGCATGATTTCTTGCAAGCCTATGAGGTAGCGTCGAGGGAAAACCCGCTTCGTTAGCTTTAGGATTTACCAACAGCAAGGCGACAAAGTGGGAGCAATGCTAGTATTTACCTAGTACCGTTCCTCATACTCTATGAAATCTTTCCCCAGGACCCACTTAATTGCCTTCACATACAATAGGTTCTTCATACCTGTCATGCGCTTTAAGTGCTTGCATCTAATTTTGCCTAAGAAGGCATCTTGAGTCTTCTTGCAAACAAGCCTTACTGGCATTTCCATGCTATTTGCTATTCTAGCTAGAAAAGAAAAATTACTAAGATAAAAAGATTGCTAAGATAGGAATGCTAGAAAAATTTGTGATTTGCAATGCTGCCAATGGTCTTACTTATAGATTGGCCAGGGCTCACGAGCCGAGGTAGGCCATAAATACGACTAAGCCAAAGTGTGTCACCAAGCCTCAGTTTTTAGTATTACGGCATGTGAGGTGATGGGAATATGCAAGTACAGTTGCAACTTGCTCTGTTAAGTTGCCACATTTATTAGAGATTGGCCAGGTGCCAGCACAAAGAGTTGTCATCCCATCTGAATCAAGGAAAAATCTTAAAGAAAGGTTGTTGGGTGACGTGCCCATGTACGTTCAATGAAATCTGTAAATGCATAAAGCCTACAAGGGGATTTTTGCAAGGTTGTCTTGTTTCATCTTTCAAGAAACAATCAAGCACCGCCACATGCAAGAGGTTGTTTCTTAAATGTAGAGATCAATTTGGCAGGTTGGTGATTCTTTCACACATATGAAAGGCTGGTGACGCATAATGGCAACTAGGTATGAATGGCTGGGACATACCCTTTTTGGCTATTTTTCTCGAAAATCAAAAAAGGAAAGGTTAGGCATGTAGAGCACATTAATTGCAAAGATTTACCTAAAGATAAAACATCTAAGGCATTCGTAAGAGAGAGAATTTTTTAGAAAAGCTAAGCCGTTTGTGAAATTTTGTGAAAAGTTCTTGCAAATACAAAAAATGGTTGAGATTGCAAAGAACCCAACGCAGGCCCTAGCCCCAGCAACTATAATCGAGCAAATGAAGAGGGTGCCCTACATGCAGTTGTACGATATGGAGTCTTATGCTACACTGGGCATTCCCACAAAACCTTGTTGATCATTCACCAGTCAGGTGGACTAGAGGATACTAAACACAATTCCTCAGAGAGATCAGGATTTGGTTGCAGAGGATTGGGATAACGTATTTGATCCTGAGCTATCTCACAATCCTAAGAGCCCTAGGGAAGCCGCATGTGAAAAAATGAAGAATGTTGCAGACCCTTTCAACAAGCATTTGTGGTTCTGTGGACTTCCACAGTACATGGTTCCCTTGGTTCACCCTTGCCCAAAAATTGTGGCAGCGTGCAAAGCAGGCTTTGACCCAAAAACTGGAGTGATAAGCGACACAAATTTGAGGGTAATCATTAGCCCTGAAGTTGTTCAAGATATGCTATGCATCCCACTCCCCTTGACCTGAGATGTTGAGATTTTTGAAGTAAACAGGATGCACGAGAAGTGGGTTGGGCTCCAAACGGCACAACAATTTTACCGTGCAAAAATTAATCAACCAACAAGTAATGCAACACCACCCAAATTCCCTTTTAGTCAGAGGGCTCTGAAGGGTGGGTTCTTCTTCTATCACTTCTATGCTGGTGTTGGTGTGTGGTCTGAATTCAAACAAGCACATTTTCGAGTTTCAGATGTGCCTCAGCTTTATGTTGAGGAATAATGTCATGGCCTTGCTTATGGATTTTGCAAGAGTTATTAATGATGGGATTTGGTAGAAATTGTAGGAATTCCAGGCCAACTCTAGGTTCAGGTATTCCTCTTTTCTAGCCTACCTAATATTACACCAGAATCCAGATTATTTTTTAACATTTATGTCTTTGACTATCTTTGACAAGGGCAAACTGAGAAATCCAATTTAGACATGGACTCCTATCATGTTGAAAACCTTTGATTACTATGCATTTTCGGATTTATTCTTTACCCCAACTCTGAGGGATTTGGATGGAGTTGGCATCAATATGACTGCACACATATTGCCTCGACAGAAGTCCTGGTTGGGGAAGCTGGTACCACCCTATGATTGGTTCTTTGGCATGGATTTCACCATAATCCGCATAAAAGGTTTCACCCGGGAGCCCTTCCAGCTTCTCCATTTTCTTTCAAATAGAGTGTTGGCCCTGGAAGTAATGAGGCAACTATGTACCATTGACAATTATTACTGGGGGGGAAAACATTTACCCTCCTATTTTTTTCTACTAATCATGTTTGGTTCTATGTTGCTGATCAAGAAAAAGGACTTCAAAGATTGATACTTCGGAGATTATTCTTTCGAAGTTGGGTCATCTTGGGTTGGTCTTGATAAATGATACTTTTCATTACAACCCTAACAATAATTTATCTGGGGTCGCCATCAAAATCCAACATTCTCCTCGGCCATTCTGGGACCCTCAAAGAAACGTCGAGGAGGGTAATCTAAATTTATATATAGGCCTTGAATATTTTCCTACTATAGATGAGTGACCGTCATGGCTAAACTTTTACTACATCATGGGGAAGTCCAACCCAAGGTAGAAGATCAACCCATCCCTATGTACCCAATTGAATAAGCTCAATTGGGCTCCTGAGAAGATTTGAAATTTCTGGATATACCGGCAGGAGACTATAGCGGCTGACAAGCTTCATGAAGAAGTGGCCCTTGATGAAATATTTTCTGATATCTTAGAGAGGGACCATCTAGACTTAGAAATATCTCTGAATCATTCAACATCCATGTAGCATTATAGAAGGGAAGAGATTACCACAGAGCCTAGGGAGGAAGTAACTCAGAATCCCCATGCCATTGCCAGGAATCTAATGCATGAGAAGGATACTGGTAAACAACCTGCACAAGAGGAGGATTCACATGCACAAGCATTAGATCCATCCAGCTCCTCTAAATCAACACGGAAGTGGAAAAGGACTACCAGTGGTCAGAGGAGGGTCATTCTTGACCTCGATGATTCTCCAGAGGAAAAGCGACAACAAACCGGAGAGTTCGATGGAGAAGAAGTATGGTCAATGGAGGAAGTGGTTGAAATGTCTGCAGCTCTACATGAGCCTCAAGTAACATTTTCTCCCTCTTCTCTCTCTACCATGTCTTTGGTATCTTCTTCATCTACCCCTACTTTTTCATCTCCTCTAGTTTTCTTTGTCACCGAATATCCTGGACAGTCAAGTCTTACCCCTCCTGGTTTCCCACTTCCATCCTCTGCATTTCATCCCTTACCTAAAACACAATTCGGTGTAAGTATTGGGCTCGTGGGCCAACAATTTTTATCTTTAAGGCCCAGCCCTATAGTTGGTGCATCTTCGGCCTTTCCCTACACCACACTATCATCCCCTCTCAACAACCAATTCATTCCACCATTCTCCCCGGCCATTATAACAAGGCCCAACAAAACTTCTGATGCTTTGAGTACACTATCTTTTCTACTAGCTGTCCCTTGAGTGTACCCTTTTAATGGTGGCATAGGTATCCCTGCTGAGGGATATTTTTTGTAGGTTGATGCAAACAAGAGCACCCATGCCAACTGGATAAATAAAAGAGGACAAAAGGATGCAACCAGGCAGGTGGAGTCCCACCTGCAAACTGTATTCAATGAAAGTAAAAATTCCTTGATGTTTGCAAAAATTACTCCCAGTGTGATTAAACCGGTAGGAGAAATTCTATCGAGTGATGATTCTGTAAATGCTATTGGGCTAGACTTGTAGTAGGCCCACCCATGAGATAAGGTTGAGCTAATGGAGGAGACCCAAAAAATAGTGACCATTGATTATCTCAAGCTGAACCAGTAGGCGAAGAAAAAGGATGATCAGATATTGGAGCTCAAGGGTAAGGTCGACATCTAGGTAAACAAGTTTAAAGCCTAGGAGGACAAAATAAGTCACCTAGAGAAGGAGAGGAGTGCCTTCAAAATTCAAATCAAGGAGTTGCAAGCTATAAGCACAGAGATCATTCTGACTCTCCAGTAGAATGTTGAGCAGAGCCGAGCAAACAAGGAGAATCTCTGCGCTGAGTCCATGCTACTAAGTGAAGGAATGAAGGAGCTCTGATAGAACACAAATGCTGAAATTAGTGAAATGAATGCCAATTTGGAGTTGGAAATTCAAAAAGAAAAGTGGGTCGAATTGGCTCTGGAAGAAAAGGAAAAAGAGGTTTCCACTCTAAAGGAGTAGGTGTCCACATTGGACAGAAACTTGTCAGAGCGAAAGGCGTTTTTGAGCATGAGAGAGGCATAATTGGATACCCTAAGGACCCAACCTATTGTGCCCCAGATGAGCTCATTGGTGATTGCCAAGGAGTTGTATGCATCATACTAGGACAAGGTGAAGGAATTGTGCGTTACTCTTCACCCCACCTTTAAATTTATGGCACAAGCGGCTAACCTTTGCGGAATAGTGAGTGAATCAATATAGCAGGTTCAGGAGTTAACTTTTGACAAGGATCCAGAGGCTAGGATTTTATTGGGAAAGTTGTATACAGCTTCCGATGAAGCTTTGAGTAGTGTTGGCATCGATGACCAAATGACAATGGCCATGGCCATAAGTATCCTCATCTCTATACATGAGGACATTCAGTATGTGGCAGAATGGAGAGCTCGGTTGAACCAGGTTACCAGCGACATGCGGGCGAAATTTTCCCTTTTAACTCAGAGAGGCCTCCGTTCACCCTTCATTGTGGATTAGGCAATAGTAGGTGTGGAAAAAAATGTTTCTATGATCGAAGAGAATAAGAAAGACCTTTCTGTCTTCCAATCTTCTGATTGATCTCCAACTACCGAGGAAATTGAGGGGATCGTGCATCAGCTGGCGCATCTTTTCTTCCAATTGCAATTGGAAACGAAAGTATTAGATGGATTGCCTTTCAAGGCAATTATCGATCTCAACCTGACTCATGAGAATCTATGAACTCTCTCTACTCCATCGAACGAAATCTGGACCAGTCTGTAGGCTTCCCTCTCAAGGTTGTGAGTAGTTTTGGGATGCTATACCAAAGTTTCTAGGGTTCTGCATTCCACGAGCGAAATGCCCCTGTGAGTCACCAAACTATTCAACAAAAAACTGCCAAGCCTTTATGGTTTTATTTTTACCTTTGTAGTTGCACCATACCTTTTCAAATGCTCACTACCCTTAGTGTGGTCCACATGGCTGCCTCGCAAAGCTTTCTTCTTTTTATATCGCTTCGCTTTTTTCCGGTCTCTGTCTACGTATCGCATGGCTTTCTCTGGTTGCTTTCCAAACTGGTCCCACCTTGTACTTTATTTCACTTGGCATAGCCCATGTGGCTCCCTCTTACCTTGTAAATGCTCTGTGGCTCCGTCTGCATGACATGTGGTGATTGTTGTTGTGCCAGTTACCTTGTAAATGCTGCTACACTTTTTATACTTGCCTACTGTCGCATTTCCTATTATGGTGATGCGTCTTCATTTCTGCTGCTATGTGGTTTTTTGTTTCCTATCATGGCTTCACTGGAATGCTCCTAGGTGATCGATGTTTGTTGTGTCGACTTGAGGTGATCTGGGCCATTGGTCTCTACTCATGGTTTTTCTTCTCTTGGTGCATTTCAGGCGGTGGGCTAGCCAAATAAATATGACCATTCTTCTCTTTATTTAGGTTGTTGATTAAGTTTGCAAAAACTCCCAAGCACTGGAAAGAAGGCCTTTGTAATAGTTTTATTCAAATTAAAGACTCCAGACTGTGCCAAATAAATTCGGCCTTTCTATTTTTCATGCATTTAGCGAGACTATTGGTCTGTGTCGTTATCTTATTTTATTATATGAATGTTTGTTCTTTAGCTTTATGTAATCCCTCATAACTCAATAAATACATATCATGTTTCTTCGACTCTTTTGTGTTAAGCTAAAATTTATGCTAGGATTATGTTATGCAAATTAGAGGGTACTCTTATGTTTTAAGCGTTTTTGAGAAATTTAACCTTATAAACAACAATTTAGTGGTGCAGGCCTTTGCATTCTGCATTGTGCTCTAGTAAATTTGTTTAAGATTTTGGCGCATCGTGTGTAGTGTAGGTTTTATATTTCTTCTATCTTTCTTAACTTTTACTCCCCCCACTAAATGAAGAGTCGACTTCGGTAAAATCTCGGAGGTCACTTAGCTAGCGCACAACATCCCCCAAATAGCTAAGTTTTGTTAGGAATAAGGTTTCTCAACCTTGGATAATTCCTATTCTTATTATTTGTTTTGTAAAATGTATTTCTTGCAAATAATGTAATTAAGTGTGAGTGTACATGTCTAGTTGGCATGTTGATGTGTCACTCCACTTGATGTGTCAGCATCTTGAATTTTGTGTAAGGAGATCATGGCTGAAATGGTTATGACGGATTCCTATGACACGTAAGAGCTATGTCTGGAAGATTCAATGATAGTTATCTTTGGAAGTTGCCCTAAAAAGGGAAGCGCATGATATAAGCGTTTTTTAGGGTTGCGAAGAAGTGTGATGTGAGTGTATTGTTGGAACGTTTTGATGCTGCCGCATTTTGTCTTCAAGTGTTGGAAATCTCCTGAAAGAACTTGCATTGCAAGTGTGTTGTAACCATTGTGTTGAAGACAATACATTGTGCAAGTTTTGGAGTGCTAGGGGTTTTTACCGAAAGGTTTTCCCTAGGGTAAATCATTGTGTCATTCTTTATTTTCTGTATGTATGGTATATTGCTGCAATATCATTGTTAAGTAGATTAACGAATCTGAAATTGTAAGGGTTTAAAATGAATCTGCACCATACTTTCCTTAAGAGATTAGTGTAGGAAGCTGTTTCCGCACCTGAGTTTCCTTACAAGTTTTCCATGAGACTGCTGCTACATGCAAAATTCTACATCAACAATCATCTTGTACCCTGTAAGTACTGTTCTAAGAGTATATGGTTTCTAGGAAGTCCCACATATCCTCCCATTTAATGTACCATCAAGAATGGGGTTTTTCAAGGTCATGTGGCAAATGGGTTGCATTCACGAGGACAACCTAATAGGGAGGGGAAAGGGAACTTTTTTCCCTGATTACATTGTTGTTTCTGATTGTGTTTTCTCCAAGGGAGGATGGTTCCACTTTGGAGGATATTTTGATAAGGAAAAGTGGATTGCATATGAGAATTTGTTGGCTATGGTGCATAAAATGGATCCAAAATATGATCCATTAATGGAGTCCACTCCATTCCACAAGAGAAGTGAATTCTTGATGGATAATTTCAAAGAGATCATGGGAACCTTGATGACCAAGAGGGTCAATTTTGAATTAGATTTTGGTATACAAAGACCAGAGGTGAGGCCTAAAGAAACAAGGCCAACCTATCAACCCTCAGTGAATCGACCTTTTTACAAGAGAAAGATGAATGACAGTAGTGATGAGGAGGAGGGGGATAAGAAAGTAAAAAAAATAATGAAGACATCATCACAGCCAGGTCCAAGGATCAAAGCACCTGGAGGGATAAAAATTATTGATTTGGATTCACCACCAGAGAATAATCCTACATTACTAAGTGTCAGAGCCAAGCCCTAAGAGGCGGAGAGTTGAGGAAGCACATGAGACTCTCATGGATGAGATAATTGTTACAGATCAAGACATGTAGGTTGGTATTCCTTCCTCTCGTAGATCAACAGATTTGGTGCTATCTGATATGGATGTGAAAGGACAATGTGTACAAGATGCCAGAATGGAGGCCTGCAAGGAATTCTTGGATGATGATGCATTTGTGAAGACTCCAGTATTCTTGCAACTAGTGTAGAGGATGAAGTTAGAAAAATACTAGGCCAAATACAAGGAGAGAAGAGAATCAAGGCTAGATAGGTCTGATCAGGAAAATGATGATGAGGTAAAGGCTCAACTCGTGAATGAGTTTAAAAATATCACTCCTGAGGAGGGAAGGAAGTTGGTGACTCAGGCTGGTGTCCTAATTTTTCCTGAGTGGGACATAGCCGATGCAGTGGAATTTAATGCCATTCTAAAGTCCAAGCATCCCATATAGAACAGTGAGGAAGAGGTTAAGGCAACCCTGCAGGATTCTACCTTTAGTGAGGAATATGAAACTCTGGCAATTTGGGCTTTGGCACCCCAAGGTAGAAAGCCAAATGTGACTGATATTACCCCAAACCTAAGGGGAGTGTTAACAATCAGGAGAGCTTCTAAAAATTCAACTAAAAAACCTACAAACCTGACTGTAAATGTGGTCAAATTGGCCCAGAAGACAGCTGAAAGAAAAGAAGTTGAGAAGAAGAGTTTGATGGAGAAGTATAAAACCATAATTGGAGAGTATATTAGAATGTAGCAAAGGAATGTTGAGCTATAGAATGAGGTAGATAGGCTGAAATACAGGTAAGTGGATGATTCTTCTAGTGCTCTTGGTACCTTGACCTTACCTTCTACATCAGGGTTAGTACCTCCGGCTTCTCCAATTGTTTTAACTCCGGGATCCCCCGTCCAGACTCATGGTCCCAATCCTTCATTAGAGCCAGATGAAGAAGAGGTTCAATACTCTGTGGATCCCACTAAGAAGTAGATGTTAAATAGGATCAAAGAATTATAGGTTGCTTCAAAAGCAAGTGAGGAGGGAGCAGTTGCCAAACAGAATGAGGTTTTTTGATACAATTTTGAGGCACCTGAATAAGAAGATTGATGGTAGATTACCATTAGTACATTCTTTATACTCTTTGTTCTTGGATGAAATAAGAAATATTAACAGGGATCATGAAATAGTTTTTCCCTTGGCTGAAAAGTCTATCCCTAGGGCCAATTATCTGGATATTATGTATAAGGCCTCTAAATTTGATGCAGATAACAGGCCCCAATCATTGAGGCCTACTCAATTTTTTGTGAAATCACTGAAAATTTTCCAAGCCCTACCTGATCATTTGAGTAGGAGAATTAAGGAACTAGTAAAGAGTTTTGAGCATTAGAGTGATACAATTTTTTCAAATATAAGATGCACAAGGAAATGTTAAATCAATGCAACAGTGGCAGGATAGAGTGGATGAAGTCATCAACACACAAATCAAGTTGATTTGTGATGATTCAGACTATGATTTGTTGGTGAGTAGCATGGATAAGATAATTAACACCAGCACATTTTTGGAGTCTTTTGAAAGAGAGGCCAATCAGGTAGCATTGAAATACACACCTTACAATACTAAGGTGAATGAGGTGGTGAATTTTGATTGGCCAACAGATGAAGAATATCAGAGGTGGGTGGACAAATATTTAACTGAGGAGTAGGATAGAGTCTACTTCCGACAGTTAACAACTCAACGGTTATGGTTATAAATTTTTTTGGATATGTCTTAGTGGAATTTTTTTTGCAGGTTTTGAGGTTTGTTAAATGCAACAGCTATTCTCTAATGAGTGGGACTAATACGAATATTTTCCAGGGACTCGCTGGCTATAACTATTTTTGTGAAGTGTCATAGAGCAGTCCAATTGACCGATGACATGTGTATTTTCTGGCCTGATGCTTGTTTGCTCCTTCATTCTCTATAAGAAGGATTTCAAGCCTAGAAATATGAGTGAGCAAGTTATATGTCTTTAGGTCGAGTATAAGTAAAGTTAGAGACTGAATTGTAAAGAGCTTGATGTAATAGTGGAAATGCTACTCTTAGGTTTTGTGTTATTCTACTGTATTCTTTTGTTTCATGAGTGTTTGATGTTCTCTGGGTAGTACTAGCATCTAAATGAAAATTACTCATTTCAAGCTCATGTCTCTCCATTGTATGAATATATCATTATCTTGAATAGAATGATCAGGGGTTATTTTTTTCATCTCACTATTGTGGTGTGTATGATTCTCATTTTATCTTTAATTCAAGGAATTAATTAAAATGCTTAAGTGAGGTTATAGATGGATATGTTCATGTAAGGATTTGATAAGTATTATTGAGTTAGAATAGATATTGATAATATTGTACAAGCCAATATTATCTAAGATTTTATATGCTATGTGTCTAAAATCTATCATGGATCCTTAAATGCTTATGAATTTGACTCCTCCAATGCTATATGGCACTGGTCTAAGTTGTAATCATTTTTAAGGTTTTGTATTTGTTTGTCTTGGCTTAGATCTTGCTACAAATTGTAACTTAATGACTATGTTAAGTTGTGTAATATTGTTGTAGTATCTCATGCTCCAAGTAGTTGGTATTATTGATGAATGGCCAATTCGTTTCAATCTTATCTTATTGTGTTGAGATATTAAGTGAGATAAATTGTTATCATTGATGTTGTTTATAAGTTTGGTGCAAGAATTATAAACATATTAAGGGGATCACCCTCCTAGGTCTTGCAGAGCCCAAAGTGTAGGAGGTTTATTAAACCCCTCATTAGTTGGTCCAAGTCCTTCGAGTTGCCCCTAATTGAGATTGGCAATTCCATAGGTAGATTAGAAAATAAACTTGGTTACAGTAAAAACAACCAACAAAATGGTGACTCTATTAGGGATGTTAATTTGACTATTTCTTGTCAGTGATTGGTTGCCCATTTTGCATAGAGTTATCATATTTTTTTTGTGAGTTGAAAGGTTGAGCCCGTGGTTTATTGTGTTTTGTTTATCCATTTCTTCGGTCATTCAAAAGGTTTGTGTTATCCCGTGAAGTACATTGTCAGTACAAGAAGTTCTAAAGGTCTTTCAAAATTCCACCAAGTGTTTCTAGAGAGTTGGTATTCCAAAGATAATTGGATGGTGACTCTGAAGTCTCTGCACCAGTGTGCATTTTATTTGAAAATTTAATACCAATTAAAAGATCTTTGGACAAGCACGGAGAATGAAGAACATTAGGTCGTTCGTAAAGAATCACTCAGAACAAAAACTGGAGGGTGAACTCCCTAAGATGAAGAAGAAGGACTGGATAAAGAAGAAGCCAGAATCTAGTAGTGTTGCTCCCATGTCTCAAAATCCTGTACACCAAGGTACAAGTAAGCCTTTACATCCTATCCCTGAGACTTTTGAGCAACTGTCTAGACATTCAGAGTCAGATAGTTGTAGATTTTTTCATGCATTATTTAATACACTTGTCCAAGAGGATGTAGCATGTCATAATAAAGGGCTTGTTAGTGTCCAATATGCTATAAAAATTAGGAGTAGAAGTCAAAGCCATTATAGAGAATGCACCAATGATGTTCCTCCTCCTCCTGCTGAAGATGATGGAACTCCTTTATTATCTAGGCATGAAGAAGTAAACCTGATAGACCTAAGTGATACATCAAGTTCTCAAATGACCCTACCTAACCCAAATGATGTTTTTGGAGATATTGATTCTCTGAGATGAGAAATCCAAAAGAAAATTGAACTTAGAATGAAAAAGGACAAGGAGAAGGAAACAAAATTGATGCATGCTATAATTGAGAGGGATAGATTAATAACAGAATTGGCAACAATGAGACTCTTGAACCAAAGTAGACTTGATCCAGAAGAGGACGGTCCTATTGTATGGGAATTTTTTGATAAAGGTGAAAATCCAGTGTCTAAAGTGACTCCTGTAGGTCAGATTGATTTCCAACAAAAGCCTGCAGACACAAAACCCTTGAACCCTATTAAGACCAAACCAAATAATCTAGATCTTAAACCTATTTTGGATAAGGGAAAAGGAAAGGCTGAAGGGATTAAGATAAATGAGAGGGTGGCTTCTCACCATCCTAAGAAAGATCACCTTCCACATGTGTCATCACAAGTAGAGACTGCCTTGGAAAAGGTTAGGAGGGAAGGGGAAGCTCTAACAAAAGAGCTAGAGAGGACTGAAATTGAGGTTGCAAATGCAAAAAAGAAAAGAAAAATAAGTTTCCTAAGAATGTCAAGTATGGATGAGGTTACATAAGCTACAAGTTCATCAGGTCACCAAGATGTTTTGAAGAATGATCCTAAAATGTGTTTGGAAAATACCACAAATAATTTTGGCCCAAAAGTCCATGCAACTAAATTTGTAAATTTACATAAAGATGGTCCTATGACTCAGAATACACAGTCTAGTGATGACTCTCAAATGACTGATGGACTATTTGAAAGGATACCTATACAATTGGAAAGGTATAAGTAGTTATTCTTTGATGGTATTCTAGGTTACCCAAATCCCATCCCTGATGAGCTAAGAGAAAAGATGAATAAGTTTGTTTGAAACAATGCTTTTTCAGAAGAGGAACATTTGAAATCCTTCATGGATATGCTAAATGACTATGAGGTAGAGAATGAACATGTAGTAATGAAATTATTTGTACAATCTTTGACAGAAGATGCAAGGGATTGGTACAGAGGTCTACCAAATATGGTGATAAGAGTAATGCTAGTTTCATGCTAAATAAATTCAAAAACATCAAGAAGTCAATGAATGAGCCTGCAACAAAATTTAACGTTAGATTTCAAAAGGCAATATACAAGTTGTTTCAAAAGATGAGACTTGATGAAAATGTTTTGTTAACCACTTATTTCAATGCTTTTGATGCCAAAATGGCATATCTCCTCTGAGATAAGGACCTTCAAACCATGAGGGATGCTTTAAGAGTGGCCATTAATATTGAAAGTAATAGGAAGGCTTCTGGAAAATATTGTAGGAGGGAGGAACCTACTCTTGTAAAAAATCCTAGGGATAAGACTGAGAAGGTCTCTACTACAAACACTAAGGATGATGAAAAATGGGATAAGGTCCTCAACACTCTGAAGGACATAAATTATATTGCTACGAAGCAAGAGAAGCATCTTGGAAATGATAAGCAACAATATAATAAAAATGACAGACCTAAACTTCAAAATTATCCTTACAATACAAATTGGAAGGATGGAAAACCAATACTACTGGCCGAGAAGCCTAAAAGTGATTAGTAGACACCGGATCCTTTGTAGAAGCATACTGTAAATTTGGTACAAGATAGACCATGGTGTGAGGTGTGTGAACACCCACATGATCAAAAGTATTGTGGCGTTGCTCAGTTGCTTGTGGCTGAAGGAAAAGAAGAGGATGCTTATGAGAAAACCCCTGATTATAAGCAGGGTGATGTAAATGTTTGTATGGACCCGTCATATATTGATGAACCTGAATGTTATTCTGATGAGGAATTGCAAGAAGTTGATGTGAATAATCAATGGTAGAGAATTGATATTTATCATCAAAAGGTTTTTTCTAATGAGGGTGATTTTGACCATCATGCCTGCAACATGGAGCAGGCTGAAGATTCGGTGTCTCTAAGGATACCATCAAAAGATGAGATTGCCCGGTTGAATGAGGAGATCGCTGCTTGAATGAGAAGTACACTTCAGCTAAGAAATAGAAATGTGGGTGGTGAGCAGGGTAAACCTGCTAGCCTTTTTATTAAAGAACATAAAGATAAAAATAAGGGTGTTAAAGTAGATAGCAAAAATGTTGTCAAAATCAAGGAGGTCAAGAATGACAAGATATGGGTGAAAAGATCTGAAATACCAAAGCCTCATGAAGATTTTACTCCTTTATTGGTAAAGATCAAAGTGATTACCAAGTCCATTGAATATTCTCTACAAGAGAAGAAAAAGAAACTTAAAGGAAATCAACAACTAGAGAAGAAAGAGAATAATGAAGGAATGATTCATGACCTGCTTAAGTACACACCCTTAGACATGTTTCAAGTACTATCCTAGGTTAAAGTTATTGTGCCTTCGCTAGAAATGATGAGAATAGTTGACCGTAAGGAAAAAACAATAGCCTTGATTATAGGAGTTGCTAGTATTAAAATTGAACAAGGAAACTGTAAAAAAGCAAAGGACAAAGAAGAAATAAAAGAGAAAGAACTGGAGGGAATTGTGACACAGATTCCCCCTCGTGTATCTAGGGAATTCTATCAATATGTGCCTTGAGAATATAACCCCTCTTTTCCTAAGTGTTGGTATAAATGGGAAGAACCTGAGAAATTTATGATAGACTCAGGGGCATCACACAATGTTATGCGAGTCAAGATCATGGAAGCAATGGGCTTAATAGTAGACACTTTGACCCAATACCCTGACAAGAGTCTGGCCATGATTATTTTAGTTGCAGACATCCCACCTCATTTTGGGATGCTCTTGTTGGTGAGATCTTGGCAATTTTGGCTTGTAGGTGGTTCTAGCCAACCACCAAGGTAATAAGGACTAATTGATAAAGTCCCAAGGGTGAATTGATGACTGTGTATTGGAAAAATAGGTTAGTTTAGAACCTTGAAGCCTATAAAATCCTCAATGAGTAGATTAGGCAAAACTAGACAATGTTGTCTTGGAGATTTGGCCTAGAAGCTGGAAAATGGCTTAAATGATGCTCTAATCCAAACCCAAGGGTCCTAGCACATGGGAGAAAGGTATATAAGGTCAAAAAAACTCTAATACCTATGTTGGAGAATTGATTCTATGAATTGAGATTTGAGAATGAGATTTTGGGACTTGGAAGAGTGCAAATTTCATTGAATTTCTGTGTTTGAGCCTTCATCCAATCAAGAATGGATTGAAAGGACTTGTTTGATGCTTTGATTCTTCCATTTGATTCATTTACATAATGTGTGTAGCATTATACTAGTCATCTAGACCAACTGGTTTTCTGTTTTGCAACTTTTTGGTGTTCTTGGTCTCATTATCGGTTCAGGCCATTTTTTGGAAACAATCATCCCCACTTGAATTCCCATGGAAAAGCTACCATGGAAAATTGGAATCAAGTAGGGTACTATTTTTATAGTGTGAATATGGTGTGTGGTGTCTTGGTTTGCAGTGGTGATGATGAATTCATCAAGCACTAGGCGAGTGCAAGTGCATTCTGGCTAGTGGCTTGGAGAGGACAACAGCAAGGAAAGTTGCTAGATGGATTGGTTTGAGCCAATCAAGAGTATGGGAGTTTAGGATCATGTATCTTAGACATGTGTGAGCAAGGAGGAGAGCTAAGGAGGTTTTTGAAGCCCTCAAAGAAAGAAATAGAGCCCAAAACCCTAGAAACCCTTGAAAATAGGGGGTTTAAGGATAGTTCTATGTACGGATACTTGTGGGACCTAAGACCTAGAAAATATTGAAGCCTAGGAGGTCGCTAGAAGGAATCTACAAAAATATTTGGGTGTTGTTAAGACCGATTGTGAGAAAAGCCAAGAAAACTGGTTTTAGGAGGCATAATTGGCCAAGAAGGCTACAAGGCCTAAAATTGAGTTTTTCAAGAAACTGATTAACAAAGGGTGAAAGAAACCACCTAGATGGATCAATGAGGAGAAAAAACAACTAAGGGATAGCTAGAATACCCTTCCCTAGCCCTGGGTGGTTAGGACACATTGAGTCAGTGAGGAGCCCAAGGAAGCCTAGTGGTGGAATGGGAGTGATGGTGAAGAATTTGAAATTGGTGGAGACTCCTACATGGTCAAAGGGGTTTAGGAATGATCCCTGTGTAGGGTAGAGAGGAATAAACTAGGAAGACTAGACAATAGGTCTTGGGAAGAGAAAGAGTGCTCTTGAGGGAGAGGATTCTCTGTCAAATTGGTATCAGAGCCAATAAAGGCTTGGGAATTGAGAATTGTATGTCAGAGAGAAGGGAATCCATAGGAGAGAACAACATGGTGACCAATGCAGAGCTAGCTAGAGACTTGAAAAAGCAAAAAGAAAAGAATAGATTCCTTGAATGGGCTATGGAAGAGATGAAGCACAAACTAGAAGAGGTGGTAGTGACTGCAAGCAAGATGAAGGTATAGTTAGCAGGGCTTAAAGATAAGGTTAAGAATCAAATAGAGGAAGACATAGAACCAGAACTTGACCCTCCACTAGCAGAGGAACCCTTCCTCAAAGCATTGAAGGCATTAAGTGGAAAGGCACTTTAAGGTGTCCCTGTGTTCATAGGAAGAATGGATGCAGTGTTGGTTATGGAATGGATCGAGGGAATGGAGAATCACTTTGAATGTGATGGTGTTACTGAGCCACAAAAGGTGAAGATAGCCGAATCAAGGCTAAGAGGACAAGCACTAACTTGGTGGAATTCTCTGCAACAATAAAGAGAGAAGGAAGGCATGGAACCCATAGGAAGTTGGAAAACTATGGTAGCAAAAGTTAAGGACAACTATCTACCCGAGGACTATGATATCCAATTGCACAAGAAGAGGCAAAATCTCAGACAAAGAGAGTTAGATGTAGCTACCTACATAGAAGAGTTCCAAATTCTAAGCCTTAGGTCTAGAGTGCAAGAAGTTGAAAGCATCAAGGTTGCTAGGTATTTAAATGGCCTTAAATCGAACATAAAAATGGAGTTGAGTCTCTTTACACTTAGTAACCTCCATAGTTTCTATAAAATGGCTATTAAAGTGGAAGAGAAACTGAAAAAGAAACAAGATTATAATACTAGGGGTAAAGGAAGAGGTAGAGACCCTAGAGGTGGACATAGAGGAGGTTTTGGTGGAAGGAGCAATGAGAATAGAGGCCAAGGGAATGCTAAGGTTGGTGAAAAATCCCATGAGTCAAATAATAGAGGGGGATATAGAGGTAGAAGTTCTAACAATGGTGGAAGAGGTAGATCAAGAAGCTTTGGGAGAAGTTATCATTAGCTTCCATGAAGTGTTATAATTGTGGACAGTTGGGTCATCTGGCTTATAGGTGTCCTGACAAGCCAACATCTTCACAAAGTGAGAGGAAGATCAACTATGTTCAACAAGAGGACTGCTCCAAACATTCAGAGGTGAGTCTAGATTCGAAGAAAGGAGAGAATCTCATGTTAAGGAGGATCTTGATCAAAGCACCTACCGAGGATGAACACAAACAAAGGAGAGCTCTTTTTAGAGTCAAGTGCAAGATACTAGGTAAGGTTTTCAAGGTCATCATTAACTCAGGATCAACTGACAATGTCATATTAGAGGAGGTAGTACAGAAGTTGAATCTCATCAAGATACCCCATATGTGTCCTTACAAGGGTACTTGGTTGAACAAGGGGAAGAATATATTGGTCAATGAGAAAGTATGGGTTGAGTTTACTATAGGGGAGTATCAAGACAAGATACTATGTGATGTGTTACCAATGGATGCATGCCATTTGTTGCTTGGAAGACCATGGCACTATGACAGGGAGGTAGTACACCATGGCAATGGGAATAAGTACTCATTCAAGAAGGATGGAGTGACTTACAAAATTCAGTCTCTAATAGAGGAAACCACAGTGGAAAAGGTAGAATCTAGTGCACTTTTTATGAGTGGAAAGGAATTCCTAAAGGGCATGAAGGAGCAAGAAGGAGTGGCCTATGCAATCATGTTGAAGCCAGAGGAAGAGGAGTTGCCTAATCATCTACCTATGACAACAGAAGTGAAGTGAATGTTGGATCAGTTTAGGGACATCATTTGTGAAGGTACACCAGCTACACTACCACCTAAGAGAGCAATCAGTCATCAAATACACTTTATACCAGGAGCAACACTACCTAACAAGGTTGCATACAAGATGACACCGGAGTAGAATAAGGAAATAGCAAGGCAAGTTCAAGAACTTTTGGACCAAGGGGTGATCACAAAGAGCATAAGTCCATGTGTTGTTCTAGTGGTGTTGGCACCTAAAAATGGAGATAAGTGGAGAATGTGTATTGATTCTAGGGCCATAAATAGGATAACCATTAGATATAGGTTTCCTATTCCTAGGATAGAAGATCTAATGGATTGCTTAGGGGTTGCTAAGTACTATTTCAAAATTTATTTGAAAATTGGCTACTATCAGATTAGGATGAAAGAGGGAGATGAATGGAAGTTAGCATTTAAAACCACGGAAGGGTTGTATGAGTGGTTAGTGATGACATTCAGGCTTACAAATGCACCTAGCACTTTTATGAGGGTGATGAATGAAGTCTTGAAGGACTACATAGGATTCTTTGTGGTTGTCTACCTAGATGATATTCTCATCTTTAGAAAAACAAAAGAAGAACATATGAAGCACCTAGAGCTTGTGTTGAGGAAACTTCAAGAGGTGAAGCTCACCATAAATCCTGAGAAGAGTGACTTCATGAAGCAAGAGTTGGTCTATCTAGGATTTGTAGTATCCCAAGATTTTGAAGATGGAAAAAATCAAGGTGGAAGCCATTCTTAGTTGGCCTACTCCCAAGATAGGGACAGAAGTTAGGAGTTTCCATGGATTAGCTCAGTTCAATAGGAAATTTGTGAGAAGGTTTAGTGAAATTTCTGCACTGGTTCTTGACACCACCAAAGGAGGACTGAAATCAAATTTTGTGTGGATGAAAGAAGCCAATGAAGGATTTGAAAGATTGAAGAGGGAGATAGCCACCCAAACTATCCTATTTTTACCAAGTTTTGACAAGCCATTCATAGTGGAATGTGGTGCAAGTAACATAGCAGTAGGTGCTGTCCTAAGCCAAGAACACAGGCCAATAGCATTCTTTAGTGAAAGGTTGAATGAAGCAAATTCTAGGTACTCATCCTCTGACTTAGAGCTATATGCTTTAGTACAAACTCTTAAGAAGTGGAGGCACTACCTATTTCCCAAGGAATTTCTAGTATACACTGACAATCAGGCCTTAAGTTACATCAGTACTCAGGAGAAACTCAGTTTGAGGCATATCAAATAGATTGATTTTTTGTAGTCATCCAACTTTACCATCTAGCATAAGAAGGGGGTCAAAAACAAGCTTGATAATGCTCTTAGCAGGAGGTTGCTTACTATCCAAGAGATACAGCTACAAAGCACAGGGGTTGAAGGATTCAAAGATTTATATGAAGGAGATTCTGATTTCTCAGTGATCTACAAGGTATGTTCTAATTTTGAGAACCATTTTCACAGTGAATATGCAGATTATACTTTACAGAATGGTCTATTTGTTAGGGGGAAGCAATTATGTGTTCCTAGAGGTTCCATTTGGGAGAATCTTATCCAAGAAAAGCATAATGGCAGTTTGAGTGGTCACTTTGGTTTGAACAAGACACTAGACTTAGTGGAGAGGTTCTATTGGTGGCCTAAAATGCAAAGGGATGTAAGAAGGTATGTTGAACAATGTGGAGTATGTCAAAAGGAAAAGGGAACATCAAAAAATTCAGGTCTTTATTAGCCATTACCCATCCCAAACAGACCATGGGAATGCATAAGCATGGACTTCATACTAGGTCTACCTAGCACACCGACTGGTCTAGACAGTGTGTTTGTTGTAGTGGACAGATTCAACAAGATGAGCCATTTCATATCATGCAAAACAACACATGATGCTAGTCACATTGCACACCTATTCTTAAAAGAGATAGTGAGGATACATGGGTTTCCAAAAAGCATAGTTGCAGATAGAGATGTGAAGTTTATGGGACACTTTTGGAAAACTCTTTGGAAGAGGCTAGGAAGCAACTTGTCTCATAGCTCAAAATATCATCCTCAAATGGATGGATAGATAGAGGTGATCAATAGGGTACTTGGTAACTTGTTGAGATGTTTAACTAAGGAGTATGGACAAGGATGGGAACAAGTGATTCCACAAGCAAACTTTACTTACAATGATAGCACAAATAGGACTACAGGTAAGAGTCCATTTGAGATAGTGTATGGCTTACATCCAAGGGGTGTACTTGAGCTTAGAGATCTGAAAGGTTATGAAGGAATCAGTGGTCATGCTAATGATTTTTCTTAGTCAATGAGAGAGGTGCATGAGTAGGTGAAGAAGACATTGATAGAGGCTAATCAAAAGTTGAAGGCTAAAATAGATGAAGGGAGAAGATAATTACAATTTGAGATAGGTGATATGGTGATGGTATAATTGAACAAGAGAAGACTACAGAAAGGCATACCAAGTAAGTTTCAGATGAAAAGGATAGGGCCATGTAAAGTGTTTTCTAAGTATGGTTCAAATGCATACAAGGTGGAGTTACCCAAGGAGATGTCTATTTCTCCTATCTTCAATGTGAAGGACTTGGTGAAGTATAGAGGACCAGACATGGAAGAAGAATAGTACAATGCTGAGGTTAGTAAGGATGTGCAAAGACTCAAGGTATCTAATCAGATCAGGCCACAAGTGGATAGGATTTTAGACTCAAGGGTGAAGAAGAAGACTAGGCACAAGACATACATGGAGCACCTAGTGAAGTGGAGACATCAACCAGAGTCAGAGGCTACTTGGATAGCAGAAGGTGACTTTAAGAAGCATAGAATTAGTGAGGAGCTCTTGAAACCATAGGTTCCTTAACTTCTTTGTTGTAAGGGGAGAATGGTGCAGGAGCACCTCAAGGTTTTTTGGTGAGATCTTGGAAATTTTGGCTTGTAGGTGGTTCTAGCCAACCACCAAGGTAATAAGGACTAATTGATAAAGTCCCAAGGGTGAATTGATGACTATGTATTGGCAAAATAGGTTAGTTTAGAGCCTTGAAGCCTGGAAAAGTCTCTATGAGTAGATTAGGCAAAACTAGACAATGTTGTCTTGGAAATTTGGCCTAGAAGCTGGAAAATGGCTTAAATGATGCTCTAATCATGACCCAAGGGTCCTAGCACATGGGAGAAAGGTATATAAGGTCAAAAAAACCCTAATACATATGTTGGAGGATTGATTGTACGAATTGAGATTTGAGAAGGAGATTTTGGGACTTGGAAGAGTGCAAATATCATTGAATTTCTATGTTTGAGCCTTCATCCAGTCAAGAATGGATTGAAAGGACTTGTCTGATGCTTTGAGTCTTCCATTTGAGTTATTTACTTAATGTGTGTAGGATTAGATTAGTCATCTAGACCAACTAGTTTTCTGTTTCACAAGTTTTTGGTGTTCTTGGTCTCATTGCCGGTTCAGGCCAGTTTTTGGAAACAATGATCCCCACTTGAATTCCCATGGAAAAGCTACCATGGCCACTTGGAATCAAATAGGGGACTATTTGTATAGTGTAAATATGGTGTGTGGTGTCTTGGTTTGCAGGGGTGATGATGAATTCATAAAGCTCTAGGCAAGTGCAAGTGCATTCTAGCTAATGGATTGGAGAGGATAGGAGCAAGGAAAGTTGCTAGATGGATTTGTTTGAGCCAATCAAGAGTATGGGAGTGTAGGAACATATATCTTAGACATGTTTGTGCAAGGAGGAGAGCTGAGGAGGTTGTTGAAGACCTCAAAGAAATAAATAGAGCCTAAAACCCTAGAAACCCTTGAAAATAGGGGGTTTAAGGATAGTCCTATGTACGGACAGTTGTGGGACCTAAGACCTAGAAAATATTAAAGCATAGGAGGTCACTAGAAGGAGTCTACAAAAATAATTGGGTGTTGTTAAGACTGTTTTTGAGAAAATCCAAGAAAACTAGTTTTAGGAGGCATAATTGGCCAATAAGGCTACAAGGCCTAAAATTGAGTTTTTCAAGAAAGCGATGAACAAAGGGTGAAAGAAACCACCTAGATGGATCAATGAGGAGAAAAAAAAAGTAAGGGATAGCTACAATACCCTTCCCTAGCCCTATAGTGGTTAGGACACATTGAGTTAGTGAGGAGCCCAAGGAAGCCTAGTGGTGGAATGTGAGTGATGGTGAAGAATTTGAAATTGGTGGAGAGTCCTACATGGTGAGAGGGGTTTAGGAATGATCCCTGAGTAGGGTAGACAGGAATACCCTAGGAAGACTAGAGAATAGGTCTTGGGAAGAGAAAGAGTGTTGTTGAGGGAGAGGACTCCCCATCAAATTGGTATCAGAGCCAATAAAGTCTTGGGAATTGAGAATTGTATGTCAGAGATAAGGGAATCCATAGGAGAGAACACCATGGTGACCAATGCAGAGCAAGCTAGAGACTTGATAGAGCAACAATAAAAATAATATATGCCTTGAATAGGCTATGGAAGAGATGAAGCACAAACTAGAAGAGGTGGCAGAGACTGCAAGCAAGATGAAGGTACAATTAGTGGGGGATAAAGATAAGGGTAAGAATCAAATAGAGGAAGACATAGAACTAGAACCTGACCCTCCACTAGCAGAGGAACCCTTCCTCAAAGCATTGAAGGTATTGAGTGGAAAGGAACTTGAAGGTGTCATTGTGTTCATAGGAAGAATGGATGTATAGTTCGTTATAGAATGGATCGAGGGAATGGAGAATGAGTTTGAATGTGATGGTGTTACTGAGGCACAAATGGTGAAGATAGCCAAATCTAGGCTAAGTGGACAAGCACTAACTTGGTGGAAATTTCTGCAAGAAGAAAGAGAGAAGGAAGGAATGAAACCCATAGTAAGTTGGAAAACTATGGTGGCTAAAGTGAAGGAGAACTATCTACCTGATGACTATGATATCCAATTTCACAAGAAGAGGCAAAATCTCAGACAAAGAGAGTTAGATGTAGCTGCCTACACAGAAGAGTTCTAGAAGCTAAGCCTTAGGTCTAGAGTGCAAGAATTTGAAAGCATCAAGGTTGCTAGGTATTTGAATAACCTTGGATGGAACATAAAAGAGGAGTTGAATCTCTTTACACTTACTAACATCCATAGTTGCTATCAAATGGCTATTAAAGTGGAAGAGAAACTTAAAAATAAAAAAGATTCTAATACTAGGGGTAAAGGAAGAGGTAGAGACCCTAGAGGTGGACATAGAGTAGGTTTTGGTGGAAGGAGCAATGAGAATAGAGGCCAAGGGGATGCTAAGGTTGGTGAACAATCCCATGAGTCAAATAATAGAGGGGGATACAGAGGTAGAAGTTCTAACAATGGTGGAAGAGGTAGATCAAGAAGCTTTGGGAGAAGCTCTCATTTTAGTTCCATGAAGTTTTATAATTGTGGACAGTTGGGTCATCCCGCTTATAGGTGTCCTGACAAGCCAACATCTTCACAAAGTGAGAGGAAGATAAACTATGTTCAAGAAGAGGACTGCTCCAAACAATTAGAGGTGAGTCTAGATTCAGAGAAAGGAGAGAATCTCATGTTAAGGAGGATCTTGATCAAAGCACCTACCGAGGATGAACACAAACAAAGGAGAGCTCTTTTTAGAGTCAAGTGCAAGATACTATGTAAGGTTTGCAAGGTCATCATTGACTCAGGATCAACTGATAATGTCATATTAGAGGAGGCAGTACAAAAGTTGAATCTCATCAAGATACCCCATGTGTGTCCTTACAAGGTTACTTGGTTGAACAAGGGGCAAAATATATTGGTCAATGAGCAAGTATGGGTTGAGTTTACTATAGGGAATTATAAAGATAGGATACTATGTGATGTGTTAGCAATGGATGCATGCCGTTTTTTGCTTGGAAGACCATGGCAATATGACAGGGAGGCAGTACACCATGGCAACGAGAATAACTACTCATTCAAGAAGGATGGAGTGACTTACAAAATTCAATCTCTAATAGAGGAAACCACAATGGAAAAGGAAAAATCTAGTGCACTTTTTATGAGTGGAAAGGAATTCCTAAAGGACATGAAGGAGGAAGGAGTGGCGTATGCAATCATGTTGAAGCCAAAGGAAGAGGAGTTACCTAATCAACTACCTATGACAGCAGAAGTGAAGTGACTGTTGGATCAGTTTAGGGATATCATTTATGAAGGTACACCACCTACACTACCACCTAAGAGATAAATCAGTCATCAAATAGACTTTATACCAGGAGCAACACTACCTAACACGGCTGCATACAAGATGACACCGGAGCAGAATAAGGAGATAGCAAGGCAAGTTCAAGAACTTTTGGACCAAGGGCTGATCACAAAGAGCATAAGTCCATGTGTTGTTCCAGTGGTGTTGGCACCTAAAAATGGAGATAAGTGGAGAATGTGTAATGATTCTAGGGCCATACATAGGATAACCATTAGATATAGGTTTCCTATTCCTAGGATAGAAGATCTAATGGATTGTTTAGGGGGTGCTAAGTACTATTCCAAAATTGATTTGAAAAGTGGCTACTATCAGATTAGGATGAAAGAGGGAGATGAATGGAAGTCAGCATTTAAAACCACATAAGGGTTGTATGAATGGTTAGTGATGCCATTTGGGCTTACAAATGCACCTAGCACTTTTATGAGGGTGATGAATGAGGTCTTGAAGGACTACATAGGAGTCTTTGTGGTTGTCTACCTAGATGATATTCTCATCTTTAGCAAAACAAATGAACATATGAAGCACCTAGAGCTTGTGTTGAGGAAACTTCAAGAGGAGAAGCTCACCATAAATCTTGAGAAGAGTGAGTTAATGAAGCAAGAATTGGTATATCTAGGATTTATAGTATGCCAAGGGAACTTGAAGATGGACAAAAGCAAGGTGGAAGCCATTCTTAGTTAGCCTACTCCCAAGACAGGGACAAAAGTTAGGAGTTTCCATGGATTAGCTCAGTTCTATAGGAAATTTCTGAGAAGCTTTAGTGAAATCTATGCACCGGTTCTTGACACCATCAAAGGAGGACTGAAAACAAAGTTTGTGTGGACCAAAGAATCCAATGAAGGATTTGAAAGATTGAAGAGGGAGATAGCTACCCAACCTATTCTAGTTTTCCCAAGTTTTGACAAGCCATTCATAGTGGAATGTGATGCAAGTAACATATCATTAGGTGTTGTCCTAAGCCAAGAAGGCAGGCCAGTAGCATTCTTTAGTGAAAGGTTAAATAAAGCAAAGTCTAGGTACTCATCCTATGACTTAGATCTATATTCTTTAGTACAATCTCTTAAGAAGTGGAGGCACTACCTATTGTCCAAGGAATTTGTGGTATACACCAACAATCAGGCCTTAAGTTACATCAATACTCAGGAGAAACTCAGTTTGAGGCATATCAAATGGATGGATTTTTTTCAGTCATACACCTTTACCATCAAGCATAAGAAGGGGGTTAACAACAAGGTTGTTGATGCTCTTAGTAGGAGGTTTCTTACTATCCAAGAGATAAAACTACAAAGCACAGGGGTTGAAGGATTCAAAGATTTATATGAAGGATATTCTGATTTCTCAGTGATCTACAAGGTATGTTCTGATTTTGAGAACCATTTTCACAGTGAATATGCAGATTATACTTTGTAGAATGGTATATTGTTATGGGGGAAGCAATTATGTGTTCCTAGAGGTTCCATGAGGGAGAATCTTCTCCAACAAAAGCATAATGGTAGTTTGAGTGGTCACTTTGGTTTGAACAAGACACTAGACTTAGTGGAGAGGTTCTATTAGTGGCCTAAAATGCAAAGGGATGTAAGAAGGTATGTTGAACAATGTGGAGTATGTCAAAAGGAAAAGGGAACATCAAAAAATTCAGGTCTTTATTAGCCATTACCCATCCCAAATAGACCATGGGAATGCATAAGCATGGACTTCATACTAGGTCTACCTAGCACACCGATTGGTCTAGACAGTGTGTTTATTGTAGTGGACAGATTCAACAAGATGAGCCATTTCATATCATGCAAAACAACACATGATGCTAGTCACATTGCACACCTATTCTTAAAAGAGATAGTGAGGATACATGGGTTTCCAAAAAGCATAGCTGCAGATAGAGATGTGAAGTTTATGGGACACTTTTGGAAAACTCTTTGGAAGAGGCTAGGAAGCAACTTGTCTCATAGCTCAAAATATCATCCTCAAATGGATGGATAGATAGAGGTGATCAATAGGGTACTTGGTAACTTGTTGAGATGTTTAACTAAGGAGTATGGACAAGGATGGGAACAAGTGATTCCACAAGCAAACTTTACTTACAATGATAGCACAAATAGGACTACAGGTAAGAGTCCATTTGAGATAGTGTATGGCTTACATCCAAGGGGTGTACTTGAGCTTAGAGATCTGAAAGGTTATGAAGGAATCAGTGGTCATGCTAATTATTTTTCTTAGTCAATGAGAGAGGTGCATGAGTAGGTGAAGAAGACATTGATAGAGGCTAATCAAAAGTTGAAGGCTAAAATAGATGAAGGGAGAAGAGAATTACAATTTGAGATAGGTGATATGGTGATGGTATAATTGAACAAGAGAAGACTACAGAAAGGCATACCAAGTAAGTTTCAGATGAAAAGGATAGGGCCATGTAAAGTGTTTTCTAAGTATGGTTCAAATGCATACAAGGTGGAGTTACCCAAGGAGATGTCTATTTCTCCTATCTTCAATGTGAAGGACTTGGTGAAGTATAGAGGACCAGACATGGAAGAAGAATAGTACAATGCTGAGGTTAGTAAGGATGTGCAAAGACTCAAGGTATCTGATCAGATCAGGCCACAAGTGGATAGGATTTTAGACTCAAGGGTGAAGAAGAAGACTAGGCACAAGACATACATGGAGCACCTAGTGAAGTGGAGACATCAACCAGAGTCAGAGGCTACTTGGATAGCAGAAGGTGACTTTAAGAAGCATAGAATTAGTGAGGAGCTCTTGAAACCATAGGTTCCTTAACTTCTTTGTTGTAGGGGGAGAATGGTGCAGGAGCACCTCAAGGTTTTTTGGTGAGATCTTGGAAATTTTGGCTTGTAGGTGGTTCTAGCCAACCACCAAGGTAATAAGGACTAATTGATAAAGTCCCAAGGGTGAATTGATTATTGTGTATTGGCAAACTAGGTTAGTTTAGAGCCTTGAAGGCTGGAAAAGTCTCAATGAGTAGATTAGGCAGACCTAGACAATGTTGTCTTGGAAATTTGACCTAGAAGTTGGAAAATGGCTTAAATGATGCTCTATTCCTGACCCAAGGGTCCTAGCACGTGGGAGAAAGGTATATAAGGTCAAAAAAACCCTAATACCTATGTTGGAGGATTGATTGTACAGATTGAGATTTTAGAAGGAGATTTTGGGACTTGGAAGAGTGCAAATTTCATTGAATTTCTGTGTTTGAGCCTTCATCCAGTCAAGAACGTATTGAAAGGACTTGTCTAATGCTTTGAGTCTTCCATTTGAGTCATTTACATAGTGTGTGTAGCATTAGACTAGTCATCTATACAAACTAGTTTTCTATTTTGCAAGTTTTTGGTGTTCTTGGTGTCATTGCCGGTTTAGGCCAGTTTTTTGAAAAAATGACCCCCAATTGAATTCCCATGGAAAATATACCATGGCCACTTGTAATCAAGTAGGGGATTGTTTGTATAGTGTAAATACAATGTGTGGTGTCTTTGTTTGTAGGGGTGATGATGAATTCAACAAGCACTAGGCGAGTGCAAGTGCATTCTGGCTAGTGGCTTGGAGAGGACAACAGCAAGAAAAGTTGCAAGATGGATTGGTTTGAGCTAATAAATAGTATGGTAGTTTAGTAACATGTATCTTAGACATGTTTGTGCAAGGAGGAGAGTTGAGGAGGTCATTGATGCCCTCAAGGAAAGAAATAGATCCCAAAACCCTAGATACCCTTGAAAATAGGGGGTTTAAGGATAGTCCTATGTACGGACACTTGTGGGACCTAAGACCTATAAAATATTGAAGCCTAGGAGGTCACTAGAAGGAATTTACAAAAATATTTTGGTGTTTTTAGGACCATTTGTGAGAAAAGCCAAGAAAACTGGTTTTAAAAGGCATAATTGGCCAAGAAGGCTACAAGGCCTAAAATTGAGTTTTTCAAGAAAGTGATGGAACAAACGGTGAAAGAAACCACCTAGATGGATTAGTGAGGAGAAAAAACAACTAAGGGGTAGCTAGAATACCCTTCCCTAGCCCTAGAGTGTTTAGGACACATTGAGTCAATGAGGAGCCCAAGGAAGCCTAGTGGTGGAATGGGAGTGATGGTGAAGAATTTGAAATTGGTGGAGAGTCCTACGTGGTGAGAGGGGCTTAGGAATGATCCCTGAGTAGGGTAGAGAGGAATACCCTAGGAAGACCATAGAATAGTTCTTGGGAAGAGCAAGAGTGCTCTTGAGGGAGAGGACTCCCCATCTCTTTTCAAGGAAATGGAGTGCATAAATGTGAGGTAATATGCAATGTAATTTATCATTTCCTACCTTCTACATTGATGGGAAATATGTCAAGATTGAAAGAGATTCTAAAGTGCATCATATGATTGAGCATGATCCAACTGAAAATTTGACATGTTTTACTAACAATGGCATAGATGAATTCACAACTAAGGAATCCCCTAGTAATTGTGATAAAGCATTGCATCGATTGATACAGAACTAAGATATTTGTTAGAGTCTAATGACTTGTGGACTATCTATTTTGATGGTGCAAGTTCAAAGAAAGGATCTGATGCAGGTGTGTTGCTAAGGTCTATGAGTGGAAAGAAATTTAGGTTTTATTTTACTTTTTTATTTGAATGCACCAACAATGTGGCCGAATATGAAGACTTGTTACTAGGTCTGAGATTGGCTCAAAAAAATGGGATCACGAAGCTCTAAGTGATTGGAGATTCTGAGCTTGTGATTTACCGAGTCAAGTCTAGATATGTGTCAAAGAATAAAAGGTTGAAATAGTATAGAAATGTTGTTTGGGATGAATTGGAGAACTTTGATGCTTTTGGTATAAATTGGATGGAGAGAGGCCACAATAAGGTGGTAGATTTGCTAGAAAATATTGCATTGAAACCAAATGACATGACTTATGCTGGAATTTCAAAGGTTGAAGTGCAAACCAGACCATCTATTCCTGATAATATGAAAAAATGACAAGTTTTTGATAGTGATGATGATATATTGAGGTTCTTAAATTGTGTGGATGACTATGAAAGTCAAGAAATTGATTTTGGAGCTTTCATTGAAAAAATTGATGGTAAGGATACTGTGTCTGGGAATGAAGTTATCCAGTTAAAGACCAATACAATTCTTAAAGGTTTAGTTGTTCTTGAAAGAGTGTTTGATAATTAGGATAGGATGAAGGATAATTGTGTTTCTTCCCATCCTGATGACTTATAGGAAATAAACCTTGGATCAAAATAATCACTGAAAAAGGTGTATATTGGAAATAAATTATCACCAAGAGTGAGAAGGATGTTAGTTGATTTGTTAAGGAAATTCAAACATGTGTTTTCTTGGTCTTATGATGATCTCAAGGCTTATAGGGAGGATCTATTTCAACATGAAATTCCTTTGAATGATGATGCTAAGCCATTTAGGCAAAAGCAAAGGTCTATTAATCCTACCTTGGACCCCAAAATGCAAGAAGAATTAATGAAGTTGAGAGATGAAGGGACTATCAAGCCAATCAGACATTCATCTTGGGTATCAAATTTGGTTCCTATGAGAAAAAAAATGGAGACATTAGGTTAAGTGTGGAGTTTAGAAATTTGAATGTGTCTTCATTAAAGGATAACTACCCATTACCAAATATGGAAGCCATGTTCCAGAGAGTGACAGGATGCGAGCTAATGTCTATGATGCATGGGTTTTCTGGCTATAACCAAGTCATTGTTAAGGATTCTGAACAGTTTAAGACAACTTTCACTACACCTTGGGGAACTTATGTAAATGTGAGAATTCCTTTTGGTCTAACAAATGCAGGGGCTACTTTCTAGAGAGCCATGGATGTGGCATTCTCAGATTTCATTTACTTGTTTTTGGTGATTTATCAAGATGATCTAATAGCATATTCCAAGAAAGAGGATGACCATTGTGAACATCTAGAGAAAGTATTTGGTAGGGAATTGGAATATGGTATTTCCTTGAACCCAAAGAAGTGTGCTTTTGGTGTCACTGAAGGAAAGTTATTGGGACATATTGTTTATAAGGATGGGGTCAAAATTGATCCAGAAAGGGTAATTGCAATAGATAGGGTCCCACAACCCTAAAAGGCCAAGGGAATACAATATTTCTTTGGACAGATTAACTTCCTAAGAAGATTCATAACAATTTTTATTGAGATAGTTTGCCCTATTTCTAAAATGCTTAAGAAAGGGGCCAAAGTTGAATGGGAAGAAGAGTCAGTACAGGCTTTTCAGACCATTAAACAAGCTATAAAGGAAGCTCCTATGTTAAAAACCCCTGATTTTTCCAAGCCCTTATATATTTTCTCATTTGCTTCATTCCACACAATTGCAACTGTGTTGTTACAAAATAATGTTGATGGTTTTGAACAGACTATAGCCTTTTTCAAAAAATCCTTGCAGGCTGTAGAACTCAAGTATGAAATAAATGAAAAATAGGCATATGCACTAGTAAAAGTAGTAAAAGTTTTCAAGACATATCTGATGGGAGCTACTGTAATTTTGTATGTACCTAGTGCTGCTATGAAGGACATTTTCACATAGGAGGAAGTGTTAGGAAGAATATGTAGATGGATCAACAAGATCCAAGAATTCAACATTAAAATCTGGATTACTAATCTGGTGAGAGGACAAGGATTGGCCACGCTTATGGCCAAGAGTAATCTCGAAGCAAATCAGATAAATTTGCTTGTAGAAGAGGATAGATCACACATATGCGATATTGAACATTCTAATTTGTTCAAAGGTGTGATCTATTATTTACAAAATATGAGATGTCCTAATGATTTGAGTGAAAATGAAAAGAGGACATTGAAGTTGCATGCTATTAAATATGTTATCATAGCAGGAAAGCTCTGGTGGAGAAACAAAGAAGGTGTTATGTTGAAATGTGTTGACCAAGATCAAGCACAAGAACTCTTAAATGAAATGCATAGTGGAGTTTGTGGAGGGAATTATATGGCCAAAACAACTGCAGACAAAGTGATGAGGGTTGGATTTTGGTGGCCTTCTACTTTTAAGGACCCACATCAATTAGTGAAGACATGTGATTCTTGTCAATGTTTCTTTGGTAAGTTGAAATTCTCTGATAACTTACCTTTAAAACTAGTTACAGTGAAATCTCCATTCCAACAATGGGGTATTTATTTTATAGGAGAGGTAGCATGTAAATCAAGTGGAGGCCATTCATGGATATTGTGGCCACTAATTACTTTACCAAGTGGGTGGAACCAATTCCAACAAAGAAAGTGGCTAGTAAGGTGGTGATTGATTTCTTAATGAGTACATAGTGACTAGATTTTGATGCCCAGAGAGGATAGTGTCAAACAATGCGATGTGTTTCAGGTCTGAAGAATACTTGGAGTTCCTGTGAGAAGCATGGCATCCAAGTCTCTTAATCATCACCTTACCACCCACAAGGAAATGGACAAGCAAAATCAAGCAATAAAAGCTTGATGAAGATTATTAAAAGAATCCTAGATCAAAATAAGAAGGCATGGGATTCTAAATTGAGATTAGTAGTCTAGGAAGATAGGGTGACTATGAAGAAAGCAATAGGTTGTGCCCCATTTGACTTAGTTTATGGGATAAATGCAAGGTTACCCCAGAATAATCTAATGGAAATGTATAAGTTTGTCTAGATGTATGATAATTAAATAGAAGATGAAATATAGTTGAGGGTGGAAGCTCTCATAGAATTGGATGAGACCAGGAGGGAAGCTTAAATGAAAAATGCCAAATTGCAGTTGCAAGTAAAAAACTTTTATGACAAAAGGACAACTTTAAGGATTTTTGAAGATGGAGATATGGTTTTGATGTGGAATTCCAGATTGCAGGAAAAAGGAAAACATGGTAAATTTGATGCAATTTGGCTAGGTCCATTCTTGATAAGAAGTAAATGGGGAGATGATTCATACTTTCTTAAGGATTTGATAGGTGACATTCTAGAACTGCCTGTTTATGGACAATTCTTGAAATTATACTTCAATTGAAGTATTGTTTTCCATGAATAGTAGCTTAGGTTTGTATATATCTTAGCTATAGGTTTCCTTCTTGTTGGATTGTCTTGTCTGGACAATCCTTTTTGGTTGTCTCTACAACTGGTCTGCTCTACTTGAGATTCTGAATTTTTGTTTCATTCCACTAAAATGAAAGTCCCCAACTGGAGCCACTGATGGAGCTTCACATTTTTTTCTTTGAATTCCATTGTTATCTTGCCTTTGTACAGGTTTTTCATGCTATTCGGAAGAAACCTAGGTTTGGGGGGTTTTATTTTTGCCTTCATACAAATCCTAACATTCTATCTAATACCTTGGGTAGGATCTATTTCAGCATTACCTTTTTGAAGGAGGTTTTAAAATGAATTATGTCCTATTGACTCATCTAGGTTAGGCCCCTTTTAATAAATAGTGTTAAATATTTCACCTAAGATTATTATCTCCTAAGTTTAGGTTGGCCCATGACCCATTTTTAAGAAAAACATTAAGCCATCGTCTATCGTACACCTAGGAGGTGTCCCCTTGTCCCTTTAATAATTGTTTTATATTTCGTAGGGAACATTTTTGGTGACTGTCGATCATCCAACAGTTGATCCTGACCATTCGCCGTGACCCCGTGATGGCCTCACTACTAATTTTCAAGCAATTATGATATCATGGGCATGCACCATGTGTCTCAGCCACCGACACCGAAATTTTTTAACAAAGCATTTTGAATTTTATGTCAGGTTTTAATACGTTATATAGTGGGTTACTAAAACAGCTGTGAGATGCACATGCTCAAGATCGACGGTAGTGTTATAATCTTCATGAAAATTTGATCGATGGTTATGTTCAGTACTAGTGATGGCTATGAATGAACATGATTGTTGATGGTGGCAATCAACGGTTTCCCGGCATCGCGTGATCCAAACATGCAAGATGTTTAGTGATTACGATATCATGAGCGGGCACCACATGTACATCCTTGGTATTGCATACTATGGTGGGCCCTTGATGCTGAGATGGAGCTTGCATCAGCCTTTTCAAAGTGACCGTTTGATCATCTAACAAAGGTAAAGGATCAAGGGTAGGAATTTAAATTCACATCAAATGTGATTGGAGCCATTGACACAACATGTAAATGAGCTTTGATGGTGGATGAGATGTTTACTGGCTCAATTCGATTAACATAGAGTATCTTCCTTCATTCTATTTTACCACAAAGCATTCAAGCACCTTGGCAAAGTAGATTCAGAGTAGAGACAAAGTTTTGAGTAATCAAAGCAGGAGTTTGGTTCTCTACAAGGTGTGAAATTTGTGAGTTGTTTTCTATACTACTTGGGTAATTTGACTGTGATTTTGTGAAGAAAATTGTGGTGTGTTGATCAAGGGGTTTTTTTATTATTGTCGTATGGTTACTGGTTTGTTTAATTGAGGGAAATTGCAAGGTTTTGTTGTAGTTTCGTTTTATGGGTAGCCCTAGTTTGTTCAAGATTTTGAATTATTTAAAGAAGACCTAGTTCATTTGTGATGGCACCACCAAAGCAGCATTCCGGCCATATTGATTATTTACAAAGGAATTTGTATGATGATTTTATGGATCAACTCCCATTATCAATAAATGATAGGAAGAAGGGATTAGTTCTGATGAGTGGAAGAACCCTAGGCGAAAGACGAGTATGCAAGAGTTATAACATTGCAGATGCTAGGGTTCCTATGACTAGTTTCGAAATGTTTAGGTTGTTGTATGGACAGCGAAACTTACCTCACCCCTTTTATAATGGCTCGAGATATGACATGGGGAAGCTAGCAGTGCCAAATGTGTTCCTTGATGTAGACCTACTTAGAGTGGTGGCAACACGATATGACCCTATTACAAGAGTAATAAGGGATAATGATGGTGGGATTTTCTGAGCATAAATGCAGATGAAATTCAACAAGTGTTTGATTTGAGTGAATCTAGCTTGTTTTTGGTTCCAGTTGATCTTTAGGAGATGAAGCAAGAGTATGCAAGATCGAAGCCCCTTTTCAAGTTGAAGTTGCTTTCTCCTCATCTAGCTAGGGCAGACAGTTCAACAATTCATATCATCCCAAGTGATCAAGAGCCTTTCAGGTGGAGTTTCTTTGCCAATCACTTTTTGGCTACATTTTATTCATTGTGCCAGATTTTGGGATTCAACCCTAATACTGTAATTCTAATTGCATTCATGTTCATGGGGGCCCAAATTCAGCATCCCAATTTCTTTATGGTGTATGACTTTGCATCTTTTCTAGTAGAAAAGATACATGAGGGATTGCTGAAGTTGCAGGTGGGGGATACTGGCAGTCCTTTCTTTTGGTATTCTCTGTTAATGCACATGTTCTTGTATAATATGTTGACTTATTCTTAGAGAAGATGGAGTTGATGCAAGATGTAAATGGAGAAAGATTACCAGTACAGGTTTGCAGTGTTGATATATCATACAACAGGGGAGGTGCCAGTTTTTTTACAATTTGATAATTGCTTTGCCTCTAGACTCAGGGCTCAGTTAGTAGTGAATATTCCTAGAATCCCTAAAGACCTACATGACTTCCTCAGACCAAAAGTGAGGAAGACTAATTTAAAAATTTGCCACAATTGGGGTGACATCATCTTGTACCCTGTACGTACTGTTCTAAGAGAATATGGTTTCCTGGTGTTGGGTCTCAAAAATTTTGGTTTGAATGAACCATGAGAGGTCGCCACACTCTCACTACATGAATGGCCAACTAACAAGGCCAACCAATATGATTGAACCCTCTACTCTTAAGGCTCTGCTAAACCTAGGCGGGTGCACCTATACGAATAACAAAAATTTTGAATTATGTTTCCTACTCGACCTAACTATCCACAAATGGAAATTTCATAGTGGAAAGATATGATCCTAATTTGGTATAAATTGTATATGCAATATCTAGGTGTGAATTAATATGTTAAATTAAGAGATGTCAAATGAAATGAATAAAATTGATGTAAAATAAGGGAGACCAATGCCTTATTGGGTGGAACAAAGTCAAATGAAAGCCTCTAATGAATGGTTTCTATCTAGCAAATTCTCTAATCATTTTTCATATAATTATGAGTTTATAACTGGTATAAACATACAAGGATGTAATTGATAAACCCTACTTGAGGAAGAATATCAAAATCTAATTATCTGATTCTTCTTACTGATTCAAATAACATTCCCAGATTACTATAATTGATTGAAAGGAATTAAATTCTTCATTAAAGAATCCAATAAATCAAATCACACAAAAACAACAAATGTGCACTGATAAATCGAAAATATACTTGATATTTCAATTTAAACAACCAAGAAACATCAGATTGGAGACAATCAAATAATCGTAGGAACTCAACAAACAATTGATACAAGAATGAAACCACTAAATCAATAGTCTTTCATTATCTTCTTCAAAATTCATACATGCAACATAGTCTCCTTGAATGCCATCATTCTGAAAATATAGTGCTTCCAGTAGTCTATCCTATTCTAATTCTATCTTTTTTGAATATTATCCAACAATGGATACATATACATTTAGTTTACAAAAGGACGTGCCTTTTTGAAAAGTCTTAAGCATAAAATGTTAACAAGTTTATCATTAACTAATTTTTGTTAAGCCACAAATGAACTGCAGACATGTTCTCTGTATAATCCTAGCACTTATGTGTGTTTGCATCTACTAACACATCACGGATCACGATCTCCATCATCATCATTCATTCATTTTGTTCACATGCTTCATCTAATGTTATGTCCTTTGCAGTGGGTGTCTTCAATATCTCTTGGAGTATCAATTCACATTCTCCTTTCCATGTAGTCACTTCTTTCATTTTTCCTTCATCATCGCATAACTTAGTCAATCTATCATTAGCAACTTCAATCAATCCCTGCACATCCCCTTGTGATTCCTCAAAGAATTCCTTGTGCTTATCCATGATACAATTGGAATTTTCAATTCCTGCAGCATTAGGAGTACCACTTTTCATCTCCTCAATTCTCTCTTTCTGTCATCCACTCTTCTATGTTCTTTTATAGCATCCACGTATTGTGAATTTTTTCCCCAAAGTTTATTTAATCAAGTGTTTAAAGCAACCTTCCCCTTTTTGATTATTGCAGTGAGTGTGTCCACTTTCCCTTGTGAGTATGCACTTGACCCCTCCCAATGGTCCCTTTCATGTGAAATTTGACTTTGGGAGAGCATCTTTGTTGGTCCTGTTATAGCACCTACCAAGTCCTTTAAATGTTCATTCTCTCTCAGCATTCTCTCATTATTGGTTTTATACATTTCTCTCTCTCTGATCAATGCTTGGATCTGGGCTTTATTCAACTTTGCTATATTGATCCCAATTTCTGCAATTGCAACAGGATCAACCTCTCCACCCTTCAGAGCCATGACATGTCTAAATGCCTTCTTAGTATCAATAATAATTGACTTCTTGTGAGGGGGATACAAATCCCAAATCATCAAGTTTTCATCATCAAGATTGTATCTTGATCATGTATACACCTCTATCACCTTCTCTATGCTGAGCTTGTGGGTAGCATTGTTGTCCTTAAGAAAACTGTCGAAAACTAATGCAGAATTGAGATCCAACCCTGGAAAAATCATAACACATGCCTTTTCTAGCATTTCTCTTCCCTTTTCAGGGGTCATGTTTGTCATCTCTTTATCCACCTCATCCCTTAAGCTCTTTAACAATTGGTCCTCATTTCCTGGTGTGACATTTTCAACCAGTCCTCTTATTTCTTTTCCTTTTTGTTTGTATAAAAACATTTTAAACTCTGAGGTTTTTACAAATTCATCATCTACTATAAAAGATCTATAATCTTCATGTCTCATATCCACATCCATAGTTTCCTCAACATTTGTTTCTCTGCCAGCATAGGCATAATCCTGAGTCCTTATTCTCGATACCTTCCTGGATGGGCCTTGTGATCTATCAACTTTTGATATTCCTTTAATGGAGGATAATAACTCAACATCTACCAACTCTTGATCATGCTTCTTAATCACCATTTATGCTTCCTCTGCCTCCAAGTTTCTGATTGTGTCATTAGATTGATAGGGCACATGCTGGTACCCTCCAAAATTTATTCTTTGTCTAGGAAAATGGATATATCCCTCTGGATCAAAGTTTTTTCTTGATGGTGCTCTTCTCATTTTGTAATATAATAACTTATCCAGAATCAGATTGTAGCCCTCCTTTGCCAACATAGTAAAATCACCAAAACACAGTGTACTGGGCATAAAATCCTATTTCCCATATGAACGTAAGTTCATGACACTTGAAAAATTCATTTTCCTAACAATCTCTAAGTATGAAATTCTATCTGGGACTGTTCTAGGCAAAGTGAATGGTGTATCCTCAAAACCATAAACCCTAATCATAGTGGCATTTTCTAAGCAATACCAATCCCCCCAGTTGTGGTTGATTGGTCCATTATAATCCCTAGGCCTAAGAAACCTCTTTACTTCTTCATATAAGGAATAATCACAAGGATGATTAATATATATATATAAATGCTTCAATAAGAATTCTTCAAAATGCAAGAAATTGGAATTAGCAAAACTGTTGTTCCGAACAACAGTCAATAACTGAACAGGCAATGGCCTACCTTCCTTATCATATTGTGAAATCCTCAGCTCTTCGGGCCACAATCCTAACTCTTGTCCAAAATATAGCACCAAGTGCATCAACAGTGAATAATTTTTGAGGTGTAGGACAGAGGTACCATTCTTTATTGCTATCAACCCCGCATCTAGCTCCTTAAATACATGTGAAGCATAATCAAAAGATCTGGAATTATGATACTGAATATCCACATCAATCACCATGGGCACAGCTGTCATATGCTCTGGGACTTCCATCCCCAATACCTATCCCATTGAAAAAATAAGTGTTCTTCAAGTAGGGTTCAAAGAGATCCACATGAAGTGGTGGTCCCTCACTGTCTTCCATCAGAGTAGGTTTTCCATGACACCTAATTCTATACAAGGGTAATCTCTAGCCTTTATAAATGGTGTCCATTCTTCTGAATTCACTGTCGAGCTCCTCACTTATTATCTTCTCACTGCATATTCCTTCCAATTTGAAAACCTCAGCTATTGTATTCTCAGATAGATGTATCAATGAATTCCCTAACAAATCACTTATGCCTTTATTCTTTGGGTTATAATGACCAGCCAAAAATTTTACTAGTTTGACATCAACAAAGACATTAGGGCACACCAATTTTCCCAAATTGAGCCTCCACGGACTGCATACTGGCTCGAAGTGATTTCTCCTATGATAATGGAAATTGAACAACTCATACCCTCTAATTGGGGTCCATACATCACCTATGAATTTGCATTTGTCATCCAAGTTATCAATTTCCTCTTTGAGTTGCGCAAAACACCTAGATTTAGGCCCTAAACCAGGTAACTGGTCTATGAGGTCTTGATTTAACTTCCTTTCAATGCCCTCTAGTTGCAGTTCATTTTTTTGCATTTTTACCTTTGATTGACTACCCTCCCCATGTTTTCTTCCTTTCATCTTTTCTGAACTAGTGCCCTCCATTTTCAAAATTCACGAATTCTGAGAGGGTGAGAAACTTACTGTATTTTTCCTGCAAATCCAAGTCAGATCAATGCCCTAATTGTTCTGCTAGTTCCCCTGCTCTCCTTCACTACCAATTCCATGAAACAATGATTTCAATTGAGCACACCCTGATATGCAAAATATTTTATGCTTCGTGGCACCATTAATGTCTTTATTGAGACATGAATGCTGCAAGTTTTTTGAAATTCTCGCTATCACATCAAGGATCATATCAGCAAGACATTTCAAATCTCTGGCCGATTCATCTGTTCAACGTTCACCCATCTGCTAGGACATATTGTAGTTTCCCCTACATCACAAGTCTCCCCGATAGTTATTTTCTTTTTCTTTTTATATTGCCGTGACCTTCACCGAAGTAAAATATTGCCCAGACTTAACGAATCAGGCCAATGATTCTTCACCTTACTCCAAAAGCTTTCCGTCTCATCGAGATGTTCACTTTGTCAACCTAAGTCACCAAGACCAAGTAATTGTTCTGCTGAAAAAATGATACTCGCCATGATGTCTCTTAGATCTCTCTATTGAGACTTATCTCACCGATACACTTTTTCTTCAGTGAGACCACACACATTTTCTTCTCAATATCCTTTATCTCTGCATGCTTAGTTTTGTCAGTGTAACCTGAGGGGTCGGTAAGACTCCCCAAACTCTCCCCGACATCATTTGTCTTAACGAAATAGTCTTCCCTCTGCTTTATCGGCAAGACTAGTAACGCTTCAGGCAGTGCTTTGAAAACTCACTCTGATGACATAGTCTCTCCAATAGACGTTATTTTATTCCAATCGATAAAAGGTAACCTAGCTTGATATGACCTTACATCATCATGTCAATACCTTTTGTCTTGCCGATAAGAAATAAAAACCCGCATTCTCTTGGTGTATAAATTTATCAGAATGACCCCTCTTATGTCTTGTCGATATATTGAGGAAATGTATATTATCATTGATGAAACTTGCATCTACTTATGCTGATATTTTCAAATGTTAAATATTTAATGGGAGATGAAATTTATGGGGCTTTATGGCAAAATTTAATCTAGACTTTGGTAAAAAATGCTATGTGAGGATTTTTATGTCTATATTATGAACCTCATGAAGGGTTAATGAGGTTGTCAAAATTTCATAGCTCCAACAGTGGCTCCATCTAGGGATGAGTGATTGTGAGATCATTGCAAGGATCTAGATCTCTGGGTGAGTAGACCAAACAATATGGATGAAAACAAGTGGAGATGAATATGATCCTAAACTACTGTACATGGAGAAAAGATCAAATAAGGATTTCCAGGATTGTCCATGTACAAGAAATTTCATGTATCCTTTACTTCCTATACTACTATGAATGGAAATTTTATGAGAAGTTTTCTTCAAGAGTTGTCGATGCACTAGAAACCCTTGATCCTCTGTGACTTTTAAGAGAAAAAGATTTTTAGAAATTGCCCATGTATAGGCAACTCCTGTTCTTCACCACTCATATTTTGAAAATAATATGAATCCTCTCCTTTCTTGCCATTAATAACAAAAGGTCCTAACCATAATGCCTCAAATTTTCCATGTTTTCCCTTCTCCTGGCACCTAGCATTCCACATCAATACCAGATCATCTTTTCCAAATTTTCTATCCTTTGCTTTTTTATCAAACAAATACTTCATTTATGCTTGCAATTTCGTGTTCTGGTTTTGAGCTATTCTTCTTATTTCATCAAGTTCTACAAGTTTCTCCATTCTCTCCTCCATTGGTTCAGGAACATCTATATCTTCTTGAATGATAAATTTGTAAACTGGCAATAAATTTTGTAAAGGCATCCTAGCTTGTATTCCATACACTAATTCATATGGGGATTTTCCAATTGCCTTTTTGATAGTAATCCTATCTGCCCATACAGCCAATCTTAACTTTGAATCCCAAGATTTTTTGTTCTTACCGAGCATCCTTTTTGTGATTTTTAAAAGACTATTGTCACTAGATTCTTCCTGACCATTGGCTTGTGGATGATATGGGGCATAATAAGAAACAGTAATACCATATGTTCTACAAAAATATTTGAACTCATCAGACCTGAAACACATCCCATTATCTATAATCACTCTCAATGGTGTACTGAATCTAGTAATAATGTTATCCATTAAAAATTTGATTACAACTTTACTTGTTGCTTGCTTGGTTGGGATTGCCTCCACCCATTTGGTGAAGTAATCAGTGGCCACTAGTATCCACCTATGTCCTCTACTCGATTTCTCTTGTATTTCCCCAATGAAATCAATCCCTCACTGATGAAAAGGGGATTCAACTTGCATAGGTCTGAGTGGTAGAGCTCCCTGATACTTCATTTTTCCTGAGAAATTTTGGCATGCTTCACATCTCCTTACATATGAAAATGAATCATTAAAAAATTTTGGCCAATAATAACCTACCCCAAGGATTTTATGTGTAGTTGTTTTTGCGGAATAATTCCCTCCACAAACCCCTTCATGCATTTCTTTCAGAACATGATTAGCTTGTGACTCATCCAACCATAACAAAAATATTCCATCTATGTTTTTATAGAGTAAATCACCTTCTATAAATATATATTTAGAGGCCTGTAGTTTCAAAGTTATTTTCTAGTTATCATTGAATCCTTCTGGGCACTTTGTGTTCCTGAGGTAATGCATGATGTATGTGTACAAGGGTGTATGCTCAATACTTGCAATTGCATTTCCTTCTTCTTGTACATTGCAAATTTGATTTTCCTCAATGTTTGTTTCAGCCTTTAATTTGGCCAATCCTTGGCCTCTTATCAGTTTAGTAATCTGTATTTCCATATCAAATTCCTAAATTTTGTTAATCCACTTGCACTTCTTCCCTGTCACTTCTGATTGTGTCAAGATGTCCTTGACTGCTGTGTGAGGAACATATGCAATCACTTTGGCTCCAACAAGATATGGTCTAAAGGATTTTGTGGCCTTTACCAGTGCAAAGGCTTGTTTTTCCATTATGTCATACTTTAACTCTGATCCCTATAAAGATTTACTAAAGAAAGACACAGGTTGCTCTTGACCATCCTCATTTTTTTGTAACATGACAACAGCTATTGTGTGCAGGGAAGCAAATGAAAATATTTGAAAAGGTTTTGTGAAATCAGGAGACTTGAGGACAAGGGCTTCCTTAATGGCTCTTTTAATGGATACAAAGGCTTCTAATGCTTCTGGGGTCCATTCAATTTTTTTTCCTTTCTTTAGCATTTTTGATATGTGTTTGACAATTTCAGCAATGTTGGACACAAACCTCCTAACAAAATTAATCTGCCCAAAGAATGATTGGATGGATTTTATAGTTTTAGGGATAGGAACCTTATCTATAGCCTCAACTCTCTCAAGATCTATCCTAACTCCCTCTTTTGATACAATGTGTCCTAAGAGTTTTCTTTCTGTAGCAACAAAATGACATTTCTTAGGGTTCAAACTAATGCCATATTCTAAAGCTTTCATAAATATTTTTTCAAGATGTTCTATATGATCTTCAGCCTTTTTTGAGTAAGTCGTAAGGTCATCTTGATACAACACCATTATAGCATTGATCAGGTTAGCAAATGCTAAGTCGATAGCCCTTTGAAAATTTTCTCCTGCATTAGTGAGACCAAAAGGCATTCTCACATATACATATGTTCCCCATGGGTTTGTGAAAGTTGTTTTGTACTGCTCACATTCTTTGACCTTAACCTAGTTATAACCAGAAAAACCATCCATCATAGACAATAACTCACACTCAGTTACCTTATGAAGTATAGCTTCCATGTTAGGTAGAGGGTAGTTATCTTTGAGAGATGCTACATTTAGATTTCTGAAATCTACACATAGTCTGATATCTCCATTTCTCTTTCTAACAGTAACAAGGATTGACACCCATGTTGAGTGCCTGACAGATTTAATGATACCTCTATCTCTAAGTTTGGTCGATTCCTCCAGCATTTTTGGTTCCAGTGTGGCGTTAATGGGCCTTTGTATCTATCTAAATGGCTTTGCATTTTCTTTCAATGAGAGTTCATGTTGAAATAAATCCTCCCTATATGCCTTGAGGTCCTCATAAGACCATGTGAACACATGTTTATACTTTCTTAACAATGAAATCAGCATTCTTCAGACAATAGGGCTTATCTTCTTCCCAATATATACCTTCCTGGTGACAGTTTAGTCCCTAAGTTTATTTCTTCAATATCTTCCCTTTTGACTGGTGTTTATTTCATAAGAGATCGATCACTTCCATCATATACTCTTTCCAATGCCACTAACCCCTTGGGAAGTTTATTAGTCTTAAGTTGTAGGATTTTCTTTCCGAATATTGTCTGTTCTCCATCTATCTCTTCCACAAAGGCGTTGAAATCAATTTCCTGAGCCTCATACTCGTCTATGCAGTGAAGGAATTTTAAAAGATCAGTATCATCATTAAAAGTCTTCCAACTATATACATTGTCTGGAACAATAGGTATTGCTTTGAACTCAACTTGGGACACTCCTACTAGCATGATATCATCTTGTTTTAGTGCTACATTCACCAAGAATTCTGCCATTATATTTTTTGATCTGTCCACCCAATCAATGGAGAAGTCATCAAATAGTTCAATTGTATCCCATATTACATTTCTGTATTGTTTCAGTCTTTTATTTTTTGCTACATATCTCGATCTGATCTGAGATACAACTAGCTCTGAGTCACCAAAACCTGTTAAGATTTTAATCTTCTGTTTAACAGCTAAATTCAATCCTGTCAACAAAGCTTCATATGCCGCTACATTGTTTGTACATTCAAATGCTAACAAAAATGAATATTTGAAAGTTGAACCATCAGGTGATATAAAAACTATCCCAGCTCCATTACCCTCTTGGTTGCATGCTCCATCGAAGTACATTATCCATATCCCTTGTTGATTTTCAAAAATATTTTTATTAATTGGATCTTTGCTTACCAACTCAGGTTGAGATAGTTCTACTCTAAAACTCCCCAAATCAATATCATAGAAGAAATTTAGTGGCTCTTGAGGAGCACATTCAACAATTTGATTCATTCTATGTTCTCTATACAGTTTTACCTCTTCTCCATTCACTAGTATGGTGGCATATGATAAGTCAAACTATACATTGCCTCCTACTGCTGCAGTCCACTGTCTCGACAGAAGCATTCCAAACTGGGGAGGTGTGTCAATTACGGTTATGTCAATAGTGTAAGCAGCTTGTGGGTAAATTGCTAATCTTACTTCCACATTCTTCATTATTCCCACAATTGGGACAAGCTTATTATCCATGGCATAGAATTTACCTCCTTCCACATCTATCCATAGACTGAGCTGCTTCATCACCCCTACCGGCATGATATTCATGGAGGCACCTGTGTCTATCATGCAATTTCTTACTAGTTTTCCGCTTATGAGTAAAGTGGTGAAGAATGGGTCAATTTGGGGTGTCTTCATTAGGCAGGCCTCTGGGATTTTTACCTCCTTCCTTTTATTATTTATTTCAGAAACATCTTTCTTTTTAGGGCTTATGTTTTGAATTCCATTAGAAATTAATTGAATGGTGCCTTCCTTATATTCCTTGATTTTCATCATTTCAATTAATGGGACAGACATCTTTAGTTGAGATAAAGCTTGTATAAAATCAAAGGATGTACCTTTAGTTCTGATTGCCTTTTTAGGTTCAATGAATTCTCCTTTGTTCTCTTCTTTTTTGCTTTTGGATGTTTGATCTTGCTTTTGCTTCTCAATGATAAATTTTTACTTTCCTCCTTAGAATATCCCTTATGTTCTCTTTTGTCTTGTTGTTTATCATCAGTCCCTTTTGATGTCTCAACTGATTCCTTTTTATTTTTTATAAATATCCCCCTTGGGACACCCTCATCTCTATTCACTGTCCTGTTTCTCAAACAATATTTGTTTTTGGCTTCTACCACTGCTGCAATTGTCAATCTTTTAATCTCTTCTTCACTTGGTCTTCTTCTATTGCATCTATTATTCTCATTTGATGCAATAGGGGGATCTTGCTCATTATCATTTTCTTCATGATTAGAGAAAACATGCTACTCTGCGAAGTGAATATTGCATTTTTGGTGATCAACATTATACCCATATCCTTCTGCCTCTAAAGATGCATATTTCTGCTCCAAAGAGTTAAGAGTGTGGGAAGTTAGGTAGACATTCTGGTCTTCACCATCATTATTTTCCAATGTGTCTTCTTCCGGTACTAACTGAGCTATTACACAATGCTCTGGGGAATGTGGTGCATAACAGACTGAGCAACAGGGACTCTTATCTACCATATATGTCCCTTTCCTTTTTAATGGATCTGGTGTTTCTTTATTTCTTGGCCTATCACTTACCGGCTTCCCATCCTTCCAATTGGTATTATAAGGCATATCATGTAGCCTTGGTCTTTCATTCCTATATGTGTTCTCTTGTCTGTTTGGGGGAGCATATTGGGGAACCCATGGTTTTCCCTATTAGAAAACATCCCTGCATCTTTCCTATTATTTTCAATAGTTAAGGCTATCTTTTGGGCCTCAGCTAGATTCCTACGACCTCTATTTCTCAATTCATATCCTATCTTGGGGTCAAAGGCTTTCAAATAGATACTCAGCGTAGCAGGATCAGCCAACTTGGATGTCTGAGGTATTTTATTATGTAATTTAACAAACCTTTGGTTAAAATCAAAGGCTGACTCATTCTGATGCTTTTGGATAGTCACTAACTCATGCAAGGAAAAATCTAATGCACACCGATTCCCATATTGTTGAAGAAACTATTCATGGAATACCTGAATGGAATAAATGGATGCAGTTGGTAGATTGTTAAACCAGTCTCTAGCATCCTCAATCAGTGACATCATAAATAGTCTAATTTGTACATCCTCATACTGCATGTCCAAGTCCTGAATGACTACTTTAAAATTTCTCAGATGTTCCTCAGCTGTAACTACATTACTTCCTGTGAATTTAGGGACTAAGTTCCTCCAGTTGTTGTCTAGAGGATAAGGGTAGATCTAAAATCCAACAAGATCAAATTGTCTAATCATAGTTGTGCATTGAGGGGAATTTTGGAAATGTTGATGCTGGTAGAGTGGGCTATTATTTGCCATATATTGTGGACCTTGTGGGGGTACATACTGATGATGAGGTGGTGGAGCATTTGTGTTCCTATATTGATTTATAGGCTGACTTCGGTGGACTTGAGGGGAATTTGATGGCTTCATATTGTTTTTTTTATGAGGGGGTGTATATTTGGGTGAATCAGCCACTAATGTTTTGATTTGAGCTTTGTGTAATTTCATATTTCTTAATTCTTCCATTGCTTGAAGTTGTTGCTCGTATTCTACCCTTAGTTTTTCTGCATGTTGCCTCATTTACTCCCACTATGTATCTTCTTCATTTTGTGTCATGAGTTCATGGTTTTCTTCAGATGATGCCTCATATTCAAGTCCTTCCTCAAAAAGTGCATTTCTCTGATCACATTCAAATTCTCTCCTTTTCTCAGCTTCAAATTTAGCCATGAACTCTTTGTCTTTATCATGGTTTATTTGATGGAAAGGATTTCTCTTCTCTTCAGGGGTATGAAGCTCTTTAGATGGGCTATTCTCAATTGTTAATGCCTCATATGAATTGTGTGTTTCCATAGGTGGTTTTGATATTATATTTTTTGTGGCTGGATCTAGGTCATTGAATACCTTCTTGGTTTGATCAGTTTTATAAGTTCGTTTACCCTTGTCATTAGGACCATCTCCCTCCTTGTACAAATATCTCCTTCCTTGCATGTTGTGAGAAATTATGATGGTTTGAACTCTAGGTCGATTCCTTTCTGATTTGTATCTTATTGTATCAGTCTCAATGCTTTTGTTCATTTAGAGTCGCCACCCACTTTTTCTAAAAGAGAAAATATTTTGTGGTTATTTTACCCAGCGGAGTCAATTTTTCAAATTTCAATTATGGTTTTTTATTAGTGACTTTATATGGAAAGTTTTTCTACTACCAGACTTCTCTCTTAGTTTTTTCCCTAGCAGAGTCACCAATTTGTTGGGTCTCAAAAATTTGGTTTGAATGAACCACGAGAGGTTTCCACACTCTCACTATGTTAATGGCTAGCTAACAAGGCCAACCAATATGATTGAACCGTCTACTCTTAAGGCTCTGCTAAACCTAGGCGGGTGCACCTATATGAATGACACAACTTTTGAATTATTTTTCCTACTTGACCTAACTATCCATAAATGGCAATTTGACAGTGGAAATATATGATCCTAATCTAGTATAAATTGTATATGCAATATCAAGGTGTGAATTAATATGTTCAATTAAGAGATGTCAAATGAAATAAATAAAACTAACATAAAATAAGGGAGACCAGTGCCTTATTGGGTGGAACAGAGTCAAATGAAAGGCTCTGATGAATGGTTTCTATCTAGCAAGTTCTCTAATCATTTGGCATACAATTATGAGTTTATAACTGGTATAAACATGCAAGGATGTAATTGATAAACCCTACTTGAGGTAGAATATCAAAAAATATTTATCTAATTCTTCTTACTAATCCAAATAACATTCCCAAATTAGTGTAATTGATTGAAATGAATTTAATTCTTCATTAAAGAATCCAAGAAATCAAATCACACTGAAACAAAAAATGTGCGCTGATAAATCAAAAATATACTTGATATTTCAATTTAAACAACCAAGAAACATTAGATTCGCCTTTCCATGTAGTCACTTCTTTCAGTTTTCCTTCATCATCGCAAAACTTAGTCAATCTATCATTAGCAGCTTCAATCAATCCCTGCACATCCCCTTGCAATTCCTCAAAGAATTCCTTGTGCTTATCCATGATACGATTGGAATTTTCAATTCCTGCAGCATTAGGAGTACCCCTTTTCATCTCCTCAATTCTCTTGGATTATGTCATCCACTCTTCTATGTTGTTTTATAACATCCACGTATTGTGATTGTTTTCCCCAAAGTTTATTTAACCAAGTGTTTAAAGCAACCTACCTCTTTTTGATTATTGCAGTGAGTGTGTCCACTTTCCCTTGCGAGTATGCACTTGACCCCTCCCAATGGTCCCTTTCATGTGAAATTTCACCTTGGGTGAGCATCTTCATTGGCCCTATTACAACACCTACAATGTCCTTTAAACATTCATTCTCTCTTAGCATTCTCTCATTATTGGTTTTATACATTTCTCTCTCTCTAATCAATGCTTGGATCTGGGCTTTATTCAACTTTTCTATATTCATCCCAATATCTACAATTGCAACAGGATCAGCCTCTCTAGCCTTCAGAGTCGTGACATGTTTGAATTCCTTCTCAGTATCAATAATAATTGAATTCTTGTGAGGGGGATACAAAGCTCAAATCATCAAGGTTTCATCATTAGGATTGTATCTTGATCCTGTATACACCTCTGTCACCTTCTCTATGTTGAGCTTGTGGGTAGCATTGTTGTACTTCATAAAACTGTCGAAAACTAATGCAGAATTGAGATCCAACCTTGGGAAATCATAACAAATGCCTTTTCTAACATTTATCTTCCCTTTTTAGGGGTCATGTTTGTCATGTGTTTATCCACCTCATCCCTTAAGCTCTTTAACAATTGTTCCTCATTTCCTGGTGTGACATTGTCAACCAGTCCTCTTATTTCTTTTCCTTTTTATTTGTATAAAAAAGTTTTAAACTCTGAGGTTTTCACAAATTCATCATCTGCTATAAAAGATCTATAATATTCATGTCTCATATCCACATCCATAGTTTTCTCAACACTTGTTTCTTTGGCAGCATAGGCATAATCCTGGGTCCTTATTCTCGATACCTTCCCGAATGGACCTTGTGGTCTGTTAGCTTCTGATATTCCTTTAATGGAGGATAATAACTAAACATCTACCAACTCTTGATCATGCTTCTCAATCACCATTTCTACTTCCTCTACCTCCAAGTTTCTCTTTATGTCATTAGATTGATAGAGCACATGCTGGTACCCTCCAAGATTTATTCTTTGTCTGGCAAAATGGATATATCCCTCTAGATCAAAGATTTTCCTTGATGGTGCTCTTCTCACCTTGTAATGCAATAGCTTATCCAGAATCAAATTGTAGCCCTCCTTTGCCAACACAGTAAAATCACCAAAACACAGTGTAGTGGGCATAAAATCCTGTTTCCCATATGAACTTAAGTTGATGAAACTAGAGAAATCCATTTGCCTAACAATCTCTACGTATGCAATTCTATCTGGGACTGTTCTAGGCAAAATGAATGGTGTATCCTCAAAACCATAAACCCTAATCATAGTGGAATTTTATAAGCAATATCAATCCCCCCAGTTGTGGTTGATTGGTCCATTATAATCCCTAGGCCTAAGAAACCTCTTGACTTCTTTAGATAAGGAATAATCACAAGGATGATTAAAAAATATATATAAAGGCTTCACAAATAATTCTTCAAAATGCAAGAAATTGGAATTAGCAAACCTGTTGTCCCAAACAATAGTCCATAACTGAACAAGTAATGGCCTACCTTCCTTAACAGATTGTGAAATCCTCAGCTCTTCGGGCCACAATCCTAACTCGTATCCAAAATATAGCACCAAGTGCATCAACAGTGAATAATTTTTTAGGTGCAGGACAGTGGCACCATTCTTTATTGATATCAACCCTGCATCCAACTCCTTAAACACATGTGAAGCATAATCAAAAGATCTAGAATTATGATACTGAATATCCACAGTAATCACTGTGGGCACAACTGTCATATGCTCTGGGAATTCCATCCCCAATACCTATCCCACTGAAAAAAAAGTGTACTTCAGGTAGGGTTCGAAGAGATCCACATGAAATGGTGGTCCCTCACTATCTTCCATCGGAGTAGGTTTGCCATGACACCTAATTCTATATAGGGGTAATCTCCAACCTTTATAAATGATGTCCATTCTTTTTAATTCACTGTCGAGCTCCTAACTTATTATCTTCTCACTGCATATTCCTTCCAATTTGAAAACCTTATATATTGCATTCTCAAATATATGTATCAATGAATTCCCTGACAAATCATATATAGCTTTATTCTTCAGGTTATAATGACCAGCCAGCAATTTTATTAGTTTGACATCGACAAAGACAATAGGGCACACCAGTTTTCCCAAATTGAGCCTCCACAAATTGCATACTAGCGCGAAGCGATTTCTCCTATGATAATGGAAATTGAACAACTCATATCCTCTAATTGGCATCCCAACATCCCCTATGAATTTGAATTTGTCATCCAATTTATCAATTTCCACTTTTAGTTGCATAGAATACCTAGCTTTAGGCCTTGAACTGGGTAACTGGTCTATGAGGTCTTGATTTAACTTCCTTTTAGTGCCCTCTGGTTGCAGTCAGTTTTTTTCTTTTTTACCTTTGATTGACTACCATCCCCATGTTTTCTTCTTTTCTGAACTAGTGCCTTCCATTTTCAAAATTCACGAATTCTGAGACAGTGAGCAACTTACTATATTTTTCCTATAAATCCAAGTCAGATGAATGCCCTAATTGTTCTGCTGGTTCCCCTTCTCTCCTTCGCTACCAATTCCCTGAAATAATGATTTCAATTGAGCACACTCTAATATGCAAAATATTTTATGCTTCGTGGCACAATTAATGTCTTTACTGAGACATGAATGCTGCAAGTTTTTCAAAATTATTGCTGTCACATCAAGGATCATATCGGCAAGACATTTCAAATCTCTGGCTGATCCGTCTATTCAACATTCACCCATCCGCTAGGATGTCTTACAGTTTCCCCAACATCACAAGTCTCCCCGATAGTTCTTTTCTTTTTCTTTTTATATCGCCATGACCTTCACCAAAGGAAACTATCGCCTAGACTTAATGAATCTGGCCAAAGATTCTTCACCTTACTACGAAAGCTTTTCGTCTCACCGAGATGTTCACTTTGTCAACCTACCACCGAGACCAAGTAATTGTTCTGCAGACAAAATGATACTCGTCGTGATACCAATACACTTTTTCTTCAGTGAGACCATGTGTATTATCTTCTCGATATCCTTTATCTCCGCATGCTCAGTTATGTCGGTGTAACCCAAGGGGTCAGTAAGACTCCCCGATTTCTCCCTGACATCATTTGTCTTACTGAATGAGTCTTCCCTTTGCTTTATTGTCAAGACCAATAACGCTTCAGGTGGTTCTTTGAAAACTCACTATGATGACCATAGTCTCTCTGATAGACTTTATTTTATTCCAATCGGTAAAAGGTAACCTAGCTCGATATGACCTTACATCGTCACTTTGATACCTTTTGTCTTGCCAATAAGAAATAAAAACCCGCATTCTCTTGGTGTATAACTTTATTGGTATGACCCCTCTTATGTCTTACCGATATATTGAGGAAATGTATATTATCATCAATGAGACCTACATCAACTTATGCCAATATTTTCAAATGTTAAAGATTTAATGCCAGATGAAATTTATGGGGCTATATGGAAAATTTAATCCGGACTTTGGTAAAAAATGCTATGTAAGGATTTTTATGTTTGTATTATGAACCTTTTTGGGAGACTAATAAGCATGAAGGGTTAATGAGGTTGTCAAAATTTCACAGTTCCAACACCCGGGAGCCCCACATATCCTCCCATTTAATTTACCATCAAGAATGGGGTTTTTTAAGGTCATGTGGCAAATAAGTTGTATTCATGAGGACAACCTGACAGGGAGGGGAAAGGGAACTTTATTCCCTGATTACACTGTTGTTTTATTTTGTTTTATCCAAGGGAGGATGGGTCCACTTTGGAAGATATTTTGATGACTTTCATTTGAGGAGTGGTCCTAGGAGGCAGCATGACCCTGAGGGCTTCTTTGCCTTGTTTAGGCAATGAATTAAAGGTGGAAGGTTTGTACATGAGTTCAATTTTCCTAAGGGCCTAATCAGAAATGAATTTGTTTTAAATAGAAAGAAGTTCATGAATTTTCCATTAATGAAGTTCACTCCATTCCACAAGAGAACTAAATTCTTGATGGATAATTTCAAAGAGATCATGGGACCCTTTATGACCAAGAGGGTCAATTTGGAATTATATTTTGGTATACAAAGACTAGAGGTGAGGCTTGAAGAAACAAGGCCCACTTATGAACCCTCAATGAATCGACCTCTTTACAAGAGAAAGAGGAATGATAGTAGTTATTAGGAGGAGGGGGATAGAAAGGAAAAAAAATAATGAAGTCATCATCAGAGCCAGATCCAAGGATCAAAGGACCTGGAGGGATAAAATTTATTAATTTGGATTCACCACTAGAGAATAATCCTGCATTATGATCGTCAGAGCCAAGTCCTAAGAGGTAGAGAGTTGAGGAAGCACATGAGACTTTGACGGATGAGATAATTGTTACAGATCAAGACATGCAGGTTGGTATTCCTTCCCCTCCTAGATCAACACAGCTGGTGCTATCTGATATGGATGTGAAAGGACAATGTGTACAAGATGCCAGAATGGAGGCCTATAAGGCATTCTTGGATGATGATGCATTTGTGAAGACTCCAGTATTCTCGCAATTGGTGTGGAGGATGAAGTGAGAATAATACCAGGCCAAATGCAAGGAGAGAAGAGAATCAAGGCCTGATAGGCCTGATTAAGAAAATGATGATGAGGTAAAGGTTGAACTCATGAATGAGTTTAAAAACATCACTCCTGAGGAGGGAAGGAAGTTGGTGACTTCGGCTGGTGTCCTAATTTTGCTTAAGTGGGACATAGTAGATGTAGTGGAATTTAATGCCATTCTTAAGTCCAAGCATCCCATACAGAACAGTGAGGAAGAGGTTAAGGAAGCCCTGCAGGATTCTACCTTTAGTGAGGAATATGAAACTCTCACAATTTGGGCATTGGCACCCTAGGGAAGAAAGCCAAATGTGACTAATATTAGCCCAAACCTAAGGGGAGGGTTAATAATCAAGAGAGATTTTGAAAATTCAAATAAAAAAGCTACAAACTTCACTGTAAATGTGGCCAAATTGGCCTAGAAGATAGCTGAAAGAGAATAAGCTGAGAAGAAGAGTTTGATGCACAATTATAACACCATAATTGGAGAGTATAGTAGAATGCAGCAAGGAAATGTTGAGTTATAGACTGAGGTAGATAGGTTGAAATATAGGCAAGTGGGGGAGTCTTCTAGTGCTCTTGGTACCTTGACCTTACATTCTACATCAGTTTCAATACCTCCAACTTCTCCAATTGTTTTAACTCCAAGATCCCCCATCTAGACACCTGCTCCCAGTCCTTCATTAGAGCCAGTTGAAGAAGTGGTTGAATACTCTATGGATCCCACTAAAAAGAAGATGTTAAATGGGATCACAGAGTTGTAGGCTGCTCTAAATGCAAGTGAGGAGGGCGTACTTCCCAATAAGATTGAGGTTGTTGATACAATTTTGAGGCACCTGAATGAAAAGGTTGATATAAGATTACCATTAGTACATTCTTTATATTCTTTATTCTTGGATGAAATAAGAAATTGTAATAGGGAATGGGAAATAGTTTTTCCTTTCGCTGAGAAGTGGATCCCTAGGGCCAATGATCTAGATATTATGTATAAGGCCTCTAGATTTGATGTAGATAACATGCACCAATCATTAGGGCTTACTCATTTTTTTGTGAAATCACTGAAAGGTTTCCAGGCCCTACCTGATGATTTGAGTAGGAGAATTAAGAAAATGGTAAAGAGTTTTGATGATTGGAGTGATACATTTTTTCCAGATATAAGATGCACAAGGAAATGTTAAATCACTGCAACAGTGGCAAGATAGAGTGGATGAATTCATCAATGGACAAATCAATTTTACTTGTGATGATTCAGACTATGATTTGTTGGTGAGTATCATGGATAAGATAACTAACACCAGCACATTTTTGGAGTCTTTTGAAAAAAAGGCCAATCAGGTAGTAGTGGAATACACACCTTACAATACTAAGGTGAATGAGGTGGTGAATTTTAATTGGCCAATAGATGAAGAATATCAGAGGTGGGTGGACATATATTTAACCGAGGAGTAGGACAAAGTCTACTTCTGGTATTTAACAACTCAACGGTTATGATTAAATCAATTTTTTTATATGTCTCGGTGGCATTTTTTGGCATAGGTTTTGAGGTTTGGAAAATGAAACAGCTATTCTCTAATGAGTGGTATTAACAAGAATATTCTCAAGGGACTCAGTGGTTGTAATCATTTTTGTGAAGTGTCGTAGAGTAGTCCAATTGACCAATGACATGTGTATTTTTTCGCTAGATGCTTGTTTGCTCCTTGACTCTCTATAAGAAGGATTTCAAGGCTAGAAATACGAGTGAGAAAGTTAGATGTCTTTGGGTAGAGTCTAAGGAAAGTTGCAGAGTGAATTGTAAAGAGCCTGATGTAATAGTGGAAATGCTACTCTTCGATTTTGTGTTATTTTTTTGTATGCTTTAGTTTTATGAGTGTTTGATGTTCTTAGGGCAGTACTAGCATCTGAATGAGAATTACTCATTTCAAGCTCATGTCTCTCCATTGTATGAATATATCATTATCTTGAATAGAATGATCAAGGGTTATTTTGTTCATCTCACTGTAGTGGTGTGTATGATTCTCATTTTAGCTTTAATTCAATTAATTTATTAAAATTCTTAAGTGAGGTTATAGATGGATATGTTCATGTAAGGATTTGATAAGTAGTATTGAGTTAGAATAGATATTGATAACATTGTAAGGAAATATTATCTAAGATTTTATATGCTATGTGTCTAAAATCTGTCATGGATCCTTAAATGCTTATGAATTTGACTCCTCCAATGGTATATGGCACTGGTCTAAGTTGTAATCATTTGTAAGGTTCTATATTCATTTTGCTTGGCTTAGAGCTTGCTACAAATTGTAACTTAATGACTATGTTAAGCTGTGTAATATTGTTGTACTATCTCATGCTACAAGTAGTTGGTATTATTGATAAATGGCCTATTCATTTCAATCTTATCCTATTGTGTTGAGATATTAAGTGAGATAGTCTGTTATCACTGATGTTGTTTATAAGTTTGGTGCAGATATTATAAACACATTAAGGGGATCACCCTCCCAGGTCTTGCAAAGCCCAAAGTGTAGGAGGTTTAATAAAACCCTCATCAGTTCTTCCAAGTCCTTTGAGCTTCCCCTAATTGGGATTGGAAATTCCATAGGTAGATTAGAAAAGAAACTTGGTTATAGTAAAAACAACCAACAAAATGGCAACTCTGTTGGGGATGTTAATTTGACTATTTCTTGTCAGTGGTCAGTTTCACATTTTGCAAAGAGTTATCATAGTATTTTTGTGATTTGAAAGGTCAAGACCATGGTTTATTATGTTTCTATTATCCATTTCTTCGGTCGTTAAAAAGGTTTGTGTTATCCCCTGAAGTACATTGTCAGTACAAGAAGTTCTAAAGGTCTTTCAAAATTCCACCAAGTGTTTCTAGATAGTTGGTATTCCCAAGATAATTGGATGGTGACTCTGAAGTCTCTGCACCAGTGTGCATTTTATTTAAAAATGTAATACCAATTAAAAGATATTTGGACAAGCATGAAGAATAAACATTAGGTCATTAATAAAGAATCACCCATAATAGAAACTGGAGGGTGAACTCCCTAAGATGAAGAGGAAGTACTGGATAAAATAGAATCTAGAGTCTAGTAATGCTACTCCCGCATCACAAAATATTGTACACCAAGGTACAAGTAAGCCTTTACATCCTATCCTTGAGACTTTTGAGAAAATTTCTAGACATTCAGAGTCAGATAGTTGTGGATTTCTTGATGCATTATTTAATACACCTGTCTAAGAGGATGTAGCATGTCATAATAAAGGGCCTGTTAGTGTCCAATATGTTGAAAAAAGTAGGAGTAGAAGGTGAAGCCATCAAAGAGAATACACCAATGATGTGCCTCTTCCTCCTGTTGAAGATGATGGAACTCCTTTATTATCTAGGTATGAAGTAAACCTAATAGACCTAAGTGATACATCAAGTTCTGAAATGACCCTGCCTAACCCAGATGATGTTTTTGGAGATATTGATTCTCTGAGATAAGAAATCCAAAAGCAAGCTAAACTTAGAATGAAAAAGGACAAGGAGAAGGAAAAAAAATTGATGCATGTTGTAATTGAGAGGGATAGATTAATAACATAATTGGCAACATTGAGACTCCTGAACCAAAGTAGACCTGAGCCAGAAGAGGAAGGTCCTATTGTATAGGAATTTTTTGATAAAGGGGAAAAGCTAGTGTCTAAAGTGAGTCTTTTAGGATAGAGTGATTTCCAACAAAAGCCTACAGACACAAAACCCTTGAACCCTATTAAGCCCCAACCAAATAATCCAGATCCTAAACCTATTTTGGATAAGGGAAAATAGAAGGCTAAAGGGATTAAGATAAATGAGAGGGTGGATTCTCACCATCCTAAACAAGATCCCCTTCAACATGTGTCATCACAAGTATAGACTACCTTGGAAAAGGTTAGGAGGCAATGGGAAGCTCTAACAGAAGAGCTAGAGAGGACTAAAATTAAGGCTGCAAATTCAAAAAAGAGAAGAAAAATAAGTTTCCTAAGAATGTCAAGTGTGGATGAGGTTACACAAGCTACAACTTCATCAGGTCACCAAGATGTTTTGAAGAATGATCATAAAACCTATTTGGAAAATACCACAAATAATTTTGGCCCAAAAGCTCATGCAACTAAATTTGTACATTTACATCAAAATGGTCCTAATACTCAAAATACACGGACTAGTGATGACTCTCAAAGGACTAATGGACTATTTCAAAGGAGACCTATACAATTGGAAAGGTATAGGCAGTTACTCTTTGATGGTATTTTGGGTTACCCAAATCCCATTCCTGATGAGCTAAGATAAAAGATGAATAAGTTTGCTAGAAACAATGCTTTTTTAGTAGAGGAACATTTGAAAGCCTTTATGGATATGTTAAATGACTATTAGGTAGAGCATGAAGATGTAGTAATGAAATTATTTGTACAATCTTTGATAGAAGATGCAAGGGATTGGTACAAAGGTCTAATGAATGCTAGTATTGGTTTATGGGAAGAGTTTGAAAAATGCTTCAAAGAACAATATGGTGATAAGAGTAATTCTAGTTTCATGCTAAATGAATTCAAAAACTGATCAGTAGACACCAGATTCTATGCAAAAGCATTCTATAAATTTGGTACAAGATAGACCATGGTGTGAGGTGTGTGAACACCCATATGATCAAAAGTATTGTGGCATTTCTTAGTTGCTTGTGGCTAAAGGAAAAGAAGAGGATGCTTATGAGAAAACCCCTCATTATGAGCAGGGTGATGTAAATGTATGTATGGAACGGTCATCTATTGATGAAGTTGAATGTTCTTCTGATGAGGAATTGCAAGAAGTTGATGTGAATAATCAATCGTAGAGAAGTGAGATTTATCATCAATAAGTTTTCTCTGATGAGGAGGGTGATTTTGACCGTCGTGCTTGCAATATGGAGCAGGCTGAATATTCAGTGTCTCTAAGGAGACCATCAAAAGATGAGATTGCCCGATTGACTGAGGAGATAGCTGCTCAGATGAGAAGTACACTTTTGATAAGAAATAGAACTGTGGGTGGTGACCAGGGTAAACCTGCTAGCCTTTTTATTAAAGAACATAAAGATAAAAACAAGGGTGTTAAAGTAGATAGAAAAAATGCTACTGTCAAAATCAAGGAGGTCAAGAATGACAAGATATGGGTGAAAAGAACTTGAATCCCAAAGCCTCGTGAAGATGTTACTCCTTTATTGGTAAGGACCAAAGTGATTACCAAGTCTGTTGAATCTTCTCTAGAAGAGAAGCAAAAGAAACCTGAAGGAAATCAGCAACTGGAGAAGAAAGAAAATAATGAAGGAATGATTCATGACCTACCTAAGTACACACCCTTAGACATGTTTCAAGTACTATCCTAGATTAAAGTTATTGTGACTTTGCTGGAGATGATGAGAATAGCTGAGCATAAGGAAAAAATAATAGCCTTGATTATAGGAGTTTCTAGTAGTAAAATTGAACAAGGAAATTGTAAAAAAACAAAGGACAAAGAAGAAATAAAAGAGAAAGAAGTTGAGGGAATTGTGACACAGATTCCCCTTGTGTATCTAGGGAATTCTATCAATATGTGCTTTGAGAATATAACCCCTTTTTTCCTCAGTGTTGATATATATGGGAAGACCCTGAGAAATGATATGATAGACTTAGGGGCATTAAACAATGTTATGCCAGTCAAGATCATGGAAGCAATGGGCTTAACAATAGACACTACTGAAGGTAAATACTATGCATTAGATTCAAGAGAGGTTCTAGCTAATGGGACTATTAAATAATTTCCTTACAAATTGACCCAATACCCTGAGAAGGTTTTCACCATGACTGTTTTAGTTGCAGACATCCCACCTCATTTTGGGATGCTCTTTTCAAGGAAATTGAGTGCATCAATGGGAGGTACTATGCAATTTGATTTATCATTTTCTACATTCTACATTGATGGGAAAGATAGTCTAAAGTGCCTCATATGATAGAGAATGATCCAACTGAAAATTTGACATATTTTACTGACAGTGGCATAAATGAATTCATGGCTGAGGAATCCCCTAGTAATTGTGATAAAGCTATTGCACCAATTGATATAGAAGTAAGACATTTTTCAAAGTCTAATGGCTTATGGACTATGTATTTTGATGGTGTGAGTTCAAAGGAAGGATATGGTGTAGGTGTGTTGCTAAGGTCTCTGAGTGGAAAGACATTTAGGTTTTCTTTTACTTTGTTATTTGAATGCACCAACAATATGGCTGAATATGAAGCCTTGTTACTGGGGCTGAGACTGGGTCAAAAACATGGGATCAAGAAGCTAAAAGTGATTGGAGATTATGAGCTTGTGATTTCCCAAGTCAAGTCTAGATATGTGTCAAAAAATAAAAGGTTGAAATAGTATAGAAATGTTGTTTGGGATGAAATGGAGAACTTTGATTCTTTTGGTATAAATTGGATGGAGAGAGACCACAATAAGGTGGTATATTTGCAATGAAAATATTGCATTTAAACTAGATGACATGACTTATGCTAGAATTTCAAAGGTTGAATTGCAAACCACCATCTATTCCTGATAATATAAAAAACTAGCAAGTTTTTGATAGTGATGATGATATATTGAGGTTCTTACATTGTGTAGATGAGTATGAAAGTCAAGAAATTGATTTTGGAGCTTTCACTGAAAAAATTGATGGTAAGGATACTGTGTTTGGGAATGAAGTTATTCAGTTAAAGACCAATATAATTCCTAAAGGTTTAGTTGTTATTGAAAGAGTGTTTGATAATCAGGATAGGATGAAGGCTAATTGTGTTGCTTCCCATCACGATGACTTAGAGGAAATAAACCTTGCAACAGAAGAATCATCGAAAAAGGTGTATATTGGAAAGAAATTATCACCAAAAGTGAGAAGGATGTTAGTTGATTTGTTAAGGAAATTCAAACATGTGTTTGCTTGGTCTTATGATGATCTCAAAGCTTATAGGGAGGATTTATTTAAATATGAAACTCCTTTGAATGATGATGCTAAGCCATTTAGGAAAAAACAAAGGCCTATTAATCCTACCTTGGCCCTCAAAATGCAAGAAGAATTAATGAAGTTGAGAGATGAAGGGATTATCAAGCCAATCAGGAATTCATCTTGGGTATCAAATTTGGTGCCTGTGAGAAGGAAAAATGGAGACATTAGGTTATGTGTGGATTTTAGAAATTTGAATGTGTCTTCATTAGAGGATAACTACCCATTACCAAATTAAGCCCTAACCAAATAATCCAGATCCTAAACCTATTTTGGATAAGGGAAAATAGAAGGCTAAAGGGATTAAAATAAATGAGAGGGTGGCTTCTCACCATCCTAAACAAGATCCCCTTCCACATGTGTCATCACAAGTAGAGACTGCCTTGGAAAAGGTTAGGAGGGAAAGGGAAGCTCTAACAGAAGAAAAATAAGTTTCCTAAGAATGTCAAATGTGGACGAGGTTACACAAGCTACAACTTCATCAGGTCACCAAGATGTTTTGAAGAATGATCATAAAACCTGTTTGGAAAATACCACAAATAATTTTGGCCCAAAAGTTCATGCAACTAAATTTGTACATTTACATCAAGATGGTCCTAAGAATCAGAATACATGGACTGGTGATGACTCTCAAAGGACTAATGGACTATTTCAAAGGTGACCTATACAATTGGAAAGGTATAGGCAATTATTCTTTGATGGTATTTCAGGTTACCCAAATCCCATCCCTGGTGAGCTAAGAGAAAAGATGAATAAGTTTGCTAGAAACAATACTTTTTCAGCAGAGGAACATTTGAAAGCCTTCATGGATATGTTAAATGACTATCAGGTAGAGCATGAAGATGTAGTAGTGAAATTATTTGTACAATCTTTGATAGAAGATGCAAGAGATTGGTATAAAGGTCTACCGAATGCTAGTACTAGTTTATGGGAAGAGTTTGAAAAATGCTTCAAAGAACAATATGGTGATAAGAGTAATGCTAGTTTCATGCTAAATGAATTCAAAAACATCAAGAATTCACTGAATGAGCCTACTTTAGAATTCAACCTTAGATTTCAAAAGGCAATGTACAGGCTATTTCAGGTGATGAGACTTGATGAAAATGTTTGTTTAACCACTTATTTCACTGCTTTTGATGCCAAAATGGCATATCTCCTCAGAGATAAGGGCCCTCAAACCATGAAGGATTCTTTCAAAGAGGCCATTAATATTGAAAGTAATAGGAAGGTGTTGATGGTGAAGATGACACAAACAACATTAAAACAGAATATTTCTACTCTATTTCTCTTGAAAAAAGAAAGACAACATATAGTAGCCTAACTCCCAAGGTCCTGGTAGTTGGTTCTCAACTATCTGGTACCACTCAATCAGTTCATGCAACTATAATATTCAAGGGGCATGTGCTAGTAATAAAAGGTTCAAGCAATGACTCATTTTTACCAACTGCTTTAGTAGATCAATGGGGTTTTTCAAATAAAAGAAAAAGATAGGACAAAGGGGTAAAACAATAAGTATGAATCGAATTTATCTGGTATCTGGACATATACCTTCAATAATGAATGTTTCCTAGAAAATCATAAAAACCATAAGAAGATACTGTCTATAGCATAATCTATACCACTGCATACATTTTAGGTGCTTAATAAACTTCGCAATTACTCTTCACAAATATTTCAAGGGTTTCAAAACAACACACATTCATTCATCATCAAAATTATAGATCAACAGACTTTTTAATAACCTCAAGTCAATGACAATCTAATAAGATGATCCTTAAATCTGATTCCTTCAAATGACTTTCATCATTCAAGAAACTCTTATGTTCAGCACAATCACTGCATATAGATAGATCATAACCTATCAGCCTTATCATACAAACAATTTAATTCCAAACACCATATTTTGAGTAAACCTGTAATTCTATTAACTTTCAAAGATCAAGTACACTATATCTCTATAAAATCACTACAAAATTCTATATCCTAGCATTAGGTTAGCCAATCCAATTCTCAATTAGCCGACCTTTGCAATATGATACCCATCTGGTATTTATAGATATACAAAAAGTCTGAACTTCACTTCTATTTTAGGCTTTCCACCTTTTTAGGAATTAGACTCTCTTGGAAACTCAGATCAATTTGATCTTGAGTTCTTACATTTAAACATTCAGTCTTAAATAAAAATAGAAGATAGAAGAAAAGAAAAGAAGTCATGCGCCCCTCAAGACTGTCAGTGTTGCATGAATGCAACATGCAAGGAAGATAAAAATCATGCATGCGAAGCTGGATCTACTCTGAACTCATCATAGCTGGTGAAGACTTGCTATAAAGTATCCATCTCTAGCCCATCAATCCAGTCATCTTCAAATTTGATCTAATCCAACTCAGTTGCAGCAAACTCCTTCATACTTTTTACCTTTGTCAATTCTCTTCCTATAACCTTTACTTCTTCTTTAACATCTACTAGTCGATCTAACATCAACTCTCTGCCATCATCTTCTTTTTCCATAAGTCCTTTGAACCTTTCATCCCACTTTTCCTTTATTTGATTAAAAGGCATGCCCTCTTTTGTAAATGCATTGATATCTACAATAATGGCAATAGCTACTTCTAACTCTTCCAATTGCTCAGTCAAATTATTTACAATCTCTTGAATCTCATTCTTATGCTTACACAAAAAGTCAGTCCTAAACCGGAGTATACGAGAAGTTTTCTCTACAAAATCCTTGTTATCTTCCTCAAGTATAGATTGTTCCAGAAGAGTTGTTAGAGGCAATTCACTCACATTCTCTAACTTCTGAATATATTCTTTGTATTCCTCTTCTTTCTTTTTGGATGCCTCAATGTATTGATACATCTCTTTAATCAGCCCTTCAATATCCTTGTAGGCTTCAAATCCTTTCACTAAAACCTTTCCTACCTCTTGGTTCAATTTATCTATCCACCTGTCTACCATCTCTGCCTTTCCTCTAACCTACACCAAATCATCTACCTCCTTTTTGCTTAACAAAATAGGAGTCTCAATGGCTGCTATCTTTTGTGACCTTGGAGAGGAGACACTCTTCAAGAATGAATGCAACTGATCCAATTGAGCTTTAAGCTCATCCTTCTTTTGCTTGTCCTTAATCATTCTTGACTTAGTCGTTGAAGCCACCACATCAATTGAATTCATTTGCTGATTTCTAGCGGGTCTTCCCAAATTGACCGTACTCAGCTGATAATCTGTTAATTGCATATCCCCTACCTCCTTTTCTATCATTAGCATGGCACATTCAGCAACAATTTCTCCTTTGTCTGTGAGTCGAGTAGAATGTAGAATTTTAGCCTTCTTTTTAGGCCTCTCCTGCTCAATTCCCTTCATCATATCCTCCCAATTAAGAGGTCATGAAGGTATTAATACTCTCTTTTGCAGGTCTAATTTTAGCCATGTAGGTGCACTTGGAGTAGTAGTCATCATAGAGGAAGAGGGAGCAATAACTGTAGAAGGTGGCTGCATACTTACTTGAGATTGGGATTCAACCCTTTCTTTCTCTTGTTGCTCTTGTAGTATATGCATTTGCACAAGTCTTTCAGCCTCTTCTCTATCCTTCTGTTCTTGTATTTTCTTGTCTTCTTCTTCTTTCCTCAATCTCTCTTCTTCCAACCAATCCTTCTCCACTTTTTCCTTCTCTAACCTTTCCTTTTCTAATTCTTCCCTCTCTATTCTTTCTCTTTCTAATTCTTCCTTTTCTAAAGCTTCCCTTTCTAGAGCCTCCCTTTCCAATTTCTCTTTTTCTAAGGCCTCTAGCTTTTCCCTTTCTAACCTTTCTGCCTCCAAAGTCTTAAGTTTTTCAGCTTCTGCTTCTTCTTCCTATTGTTTCCTAATCAGCTCTTTGGCCTGTCTTTCCTTCCTGATCCTTTCTAATTCTTCCTCTTTTTGTCGAGCTTCCTTTGCTTGTTTCAACCTAGCAACCAGAATTTCATTTTCCCTCTGGTTTCTTGCTTTCTCCTCCTCAAGATCATGGATCTTTTGTATCAACTCTAACTTTTCATTTTCTTTTAACTTTATGCTCATATTCTTGATGCCTCCTTTGCTTCTCTACTTCATCATCTATTGCCTTAACTTCAACTTGTTTTGACTTTAATTATTGTTGGTGAAGTAGAGCATCAACTTGTACCTTTGCCTCCATTTCTTTTTGTCTCTCCACTGCAGCCCTTGCATCAGACTTCCTTTTTTCCTCTTCAAAAATTTTCCATTGCTCTTCTTGTGTTAGAATCTGCTCAATAGTCCCCTTTAAAGGCATTTTTTCTTGCAAATCCATTTTTGACAGAGTTTCATCTGAATCAGTCTCAACTTCTACAAATTCTTCCTCCACTTCTTTTCCTTTAGCAGCTTCAACCATGGTATGAAGAGCTCCTTCTTGAACCTCTTTACTCTTCTTTCTTGTAAGTGGGGGTTGGGTGGATGATTCACCTAAAGTAGGTGTTGAACCAGTAGATCCCACTAGAACATCTCCTTCTTGAGTTTCCTCTCCATCATCCACCACCTCAAGTTCTATTTCTTCAATGTCCAGAGGAAGGAATTCTAATGGCTTCTTGGGAGGTGTCTTTCTCTTAATTCTCTTGTATCCTTTACCCTTTTTAAGAACTGGTCCTTGAGAAGCTTGAGTCCTTAGCACTAACCATTGCACACTTCTATCCAACACTGTCCTTCCAATCTTCTTGATATCAATTGTTTCTTCAACATCCCAATCAATCGGATCCAGGTTCTTGGTGCCAATATTCAATGCTTCATAAAATGGATCCAACATCATTCCATCCTCCACCATGGTGTCAAGAATGTTTTCTTTAATACCAAGTTCTGACATGAGTGAGACTGATAATCTTTCATAATTCTTCTTTCTCAAGTCATACTCATCTTGCCTATCACTCCAAAAGTCTTCTAACAAATTAAAATGTCTTGTGAACATCGAAGGTAATAAATCATACATCTTCTTCTTTGGATCAAAATACTTACGAGCTGTATACAATCCCAATTTTAATTGTATCAAATCATTACAGATCACCTTTGCTCCTTGCAAGTGTTGACAGCTATATTCACCCAATTTCATGGGAAATTTATGACATCCAGTTTTATGCTTAATCCCGAACCGAGCATTAACTCCAATGGCTTTATATACAAACTCCATTAGCACCATCTTGTTACTGCAACACCTTGGAAGTAAATGTGGGTGGCCTTCAAAACCAAATAACCTAAAGTATGTAAATTTAGGGTATTGGATATACCAACTTCCCCATTCAGCAATGAATGCCATAGCTTCTTGACTTAACCTGTATCCTGCATCTCCATTCAATTGATTGATAACCACATATAAAAATGCATCATTGACTCTTCTAAAATGAGTCTCAACAACCTGAAGAGATAATTGATCATAGTGCTCCCATACCTTCTTTTGTCCATCCAAGGCTCCCATTATGCCCACTCTATTCAAACCTGGGAAAACACCCACTCTTGCTACTGCATAAACAATGTAAGAGGTCATAAAGAAACACTTGGTTTCTCTGATCCTGGTTAACTGATCATGTATGGCATCAGAAACAATCATTGTCCAATCAAACTATTTTTCTCCTTTTAAGATAGTCTAAATAAAAGGAAACATCCACTCCTTGAAGAAAAATGCATCTCTCTTTCCAAACACCCTAGATAACATCACAATCAACCTTGCTACCTCTTCATAGAAATCTGCCCTCTTTGGTTGATCTGTAAGTTTACTTAGAGATTTATTTTATGTTTTCAACCACTTCTTGTTCAAGTGAGATTTATTCATTCCCTTATGCTTACTATATTGCTCCAAGGCCTCTGCCTCATTTAATTGCACCAAGCTCTTTGCATCTGGAACATCAAATATAGTCTGAAATGCTTGAGGAGTGAGATTAATAATCACATTGTCTTGTGAATCCATACATAATCTTGTAGCAGGATTGTAAGCACTGGCTACTGTCATGATTAACTCCGAGCACTGGACAGATATAGGAAATAAGGTGATATGAGCTAACCTAGAACTGACAATTCTTTCTGTAGTCAATGTAATATCCTTGTCAAACACTTCTAAATACCATTCCTCAAAATTGTATTGACCTAAATTAGTGTCATTGATATCTGACCAATGTGATTCCACCCTGCTCATCTTCACAACTGGACTCCTATGATTATACCTTAATGTATAAGGCAGTTGTTTTGGCTTTAACTTCTTTGGTTTTGATGCTACCTTTGATGTTTCTGCAGGTTGATTTCTCAGAGCATCTTCCCCCGATGTTCCTGACATCTTTCAACTTTCCTATAAGCAAAACCTTTAATTATATCTTTAGATATTATCATAAAACATACTTTAAAACTATACCTTTCATATATGCACCAGAGGCAGAACCACAACCTAAAATAATCTCTTTTCACAACACTGCCGAACTCGGAGCAAAAACCGATACAAAAATTTCACTAACAATAAATGGGCTCGGAGTCGGAACTGGGATTGGAATGGAAAACAGATTTGATTTTCTTCGAATTTTCATTTTTTTCATATCCTATTTCCATTCTGCCTCCGCCTCTGATTTGGTCATCGTTACTTTGAAGAAAGATTTTCTCATTATGCGCGGAGCTGGAAACGGGATGAAACATGGAATCGATACCTTTTGCAAAACAAAACTTTCAAGTTCAAGATCGATTTTGATCCCGTCTCCACCTAGATTGACCATGATTTCCAAAGAACACTTCTTGCTATACATGGAGCCGGAAAAGAGATGAAACATGGAATCGATAACTTTTGTAAAATGAAATTCTCAAGTTCAAGATCGATTCTAATCTCGCCTCCGCCTAGATTGACCATGACATCATCAAGTATTTTGTTTGTTTTAACATATAACTTCATGATTAAAACCGAGGTCACTTTAAAATGAAAAAGGGGCTTTAAAAACACTACATTCATATGACCATGGGGAACGACTGAATCCTAAGGTATCATATTTTAATTATTTAAAGTGATTACAAAGCACAATGAAACCCTAATCTAACAAACCCGATAAAAACTAGGGCACAGATTTTAAACCTTGCCATTTTTACCAGACCAAATGGGATGAAACCTTGAGTAAAAACAATGAATCAAGTTACCCTAACTCACTATAAATTTATAATCTACCTCACTATAAACTTCTAATCTAACTAATCACCATTTAAAATTTAAACCTAATCTAACTCACTGCAAATCCAAAACAACACGACACAATCACGATTAAAGCGTGAAAGCGACTATGCCCTAAAATAGAAAGAACTAAAAACAAAAACAACCAGACCAGCAAAATAAAACAACCATTCAAACAAACATGCCAAGAATCATGAACCTTTAAAATGAAACGATAACAACAATGTGATTCAAAGCACGGGAAAACATATATACAAAACATGCAATAGTAAACAAAACGAAGAACAATACTAAGAAAACCTACCTCAAAACACAATGCAGCTAACCTTCTGAACTAATCCATTCGCAACAATCCTCTCCTCTTTCAATCTTTTCACTCAAATGAACTTTGTCGCTGCTCTTTCGTGCTCTTCAATCTTCTAATAATGATAATAATGACTCATTTAACCCTTATATGAAGATAAACATGCAGATTTCTACCTACACGACCAATGTCATTAATGCATTAACACACAGTTAAGGCAGAGTCGAAACTAAAAGTGAACCAACACTTCACAACAGTGCGACTTCAGTCAAAAAGTCAATGATCTAGACAACCAGTGGGGGTAGAACAAAAATAGAAACTGATTCAAAACTTTCTGAGAAATTTCCAAACTTCATTCCAATTCTAGTTCCGAGTCTACCAACTAAACATAAAACAAAAAAAAAAAACAAAAAGTAAAACAAAGACTAACATAATAAAGCTAAACAAAAAGTCAAAACAGCGGAGGCAGGGTCGGAGTTGATTATGATTTTGCAATTTTCGGTAAAGACTAAGTTAAACCCCACTCCGACTCTGGTTCCGCTGAAGACAAAACAAGAGAGACAAAGAAAAGGTTGTAGCGATTGAAACCAAAACAAGTTTCAAAAGAACTTTCAGAACCCGAATCAGTTCTGGTTCCAATTCCGACAGAGAAACCAAAGAAAAACAAAGTATTGGCCAAACTAGACTCCAAACTTTGTTTCAAAAACAACTAAGTACAAAAATAACAAAAAAGGGGACCCATTTTGACCAAGGAAAAAGATGGGGTGGTTATACAAGGCATAACAAAAGGCTTCTGGAAAATATGGTAGGAGGGAGGAACCTACTATTTTAAAAAATCCTAGGGATAAGACTAGGAAGGTCTCTATTGCAAACACTAAGGATGATAAAAAGTGGGATAAGGTCCTCAACACTCTAAATGACATAAAGTATACTATTGCTAAGCAAGATAAGGGTCTTCGAAATGATAAGCAGGAGTATAATAAAAATGAAAGACCTCCTAAACATCAAAATTATCTTTACAATAAAAGTTGGAAGGATGCAAAACCAATACTACCGACCTAGAAGCCTAAAACTGATCAACAGACAACAGATCCTCTATAGAAGCATTCTATAAATTTGGTACAAGATAGACCATGGTGTGAGGTGTGTAAACACCCATATGATCAAAATTATTGTGGCATTTCTCAGTTGCTTGTGGCTGAAGGAAAAGAAGAGGATGCTTATGAGAAAACCCCCGATTATTAGCAGGGTGATGTAAATGTTTGTATGAACCGGTCATATATTGATGAAGCTGAATGTTCTTCTCATGAGGAATTGTAGGACGCTGATGTGAATAATCAATGACAAAGAAGTGATTTTTATCATCAATAGGATTTTTCTAATTAGGAGGGTGATTTTGACCATCATGCCTGCAATATGGAGCAGGCTGAATATTCAGTGTCTCTAAGGAGACCATCAAAAGATGAGATTGCCCGATTGACTGAGGAGATAGCTGCTCAAATGAGAAGTACACTTTTGATAAGAAATAGAACTGTGTGTGGTGACCAAGGTAAACCTGCTAGCCTTTTTATTAAGGAACATAAAGATAAAAACAAGGGTGTTAAAGTAGATAGCAAAAATCTTGCTGTCAAAATAAAGGAGGTCAAGAATGATAAGATATGGGCGAAAAGAATAGAAATCCCAAAGCCTCATTAAGATTTTACTCCTTTATTGGTAAAGACCAAAGTGATTACCAAGTCTGTTGAATCTTCTCTAGAAGAGAAGCAAAAGAAACTTGAAGGAAATCAGCAACTGGAGAAGAAAGAAAATAATGAAGGAATGATTCATGACTTGCCTAAGTACACACCCTTAGACATGTTTCAAGGACTATCCCTAGTTAAAGTTATTGTTCCTTTATTGGAAATGATGAGAATAGCTAAGCATAAGGAAAAAACAATAGCCTTGATTATAGGAGTTGCTAGTAGTAAAAATGACCAGGGAAATTTTAAAGAAGCAAAGGACAAAGAAGAAATAAAAGAGAAATAAGTGGAGGGAATTGTGACACAGATTCCCCCTATGTATCTAGGGAATTCTATAAATATGTGCCTTGAGAATGTAACCCCTTTTCTCCTGAGTGTTGATATAAATGGGAAGACCCTGAGAAATTATATGATAGAATCAGGGGCATCAAACAATGTTATGCTAGTCAAGATCATGGAAGCAATGGGCTTAATAGTAGACACTACTCAAGGTAAATGTTGTGCATTAGATTCAAGAGAGGTGCTAGTTATTGGGACTATTAAAGCATTGCCTTACAAATTGACCCAATACCCTAAGAAGGTTTTAGCCATGACTGTTTTAGTTGTAGACATCTCACCTCATTTTGGGATGCTCTTGTCAAGGAAAGGAGTGCATCAATGGGAGGTAATATGCAATGTGATTTATCATTTGCTACCTTTTACGTTGATGGGAAAGATGTCAAGATTGAAAGAGAGTCTAAAGCGCCTCATATGATTGAGCATGATCTGATTGAAAAATTTGGCATGTTTTACTAACAGTGGCATAAATGAATTCACGGCTGAGGAATCCCCTAGTAATTGTGATAAATTTATTGCACCGATTGATACAGAAGTAAGACATTTTTCAGAGTCTAATGGCTTATGAACTATGTATTTTGATGGTGCAATTTCAAAGGAAGGATTTGGTGTAGGTGTGTTGCTAAGGTCTCTAAGTGGAAAGACATTCAGGCTTTATTTTACTTTGTTATTTGAATGCACAAAAAATGTGGCCGAATATGAAGCCTTGTTACTAGGGCTGAGATTGGCTCAAAAAAATGGGATCAAGAAGCTCAAAGTGTACAAGATTCCAAAATGGAGGCCTGCAAGGAATTCTTGGATGATGATGCATTTGTGAGGACTCCAATATTCTTGCAACTAGTGTGGAGGATGAAGTTAGAAGAATACTAGATGAAATGCAAGGAGGGAAGAGAATCAAGGCTAAATAGGTCTGATCAGGAAAATGATGATGAGGTAAAGGCTCAACTCATGAATGAGGTTTAAAACATCACTCCTGGGGAGGGAAGGATGTTGGTGACTCAGGCTGGTGTCCTAATTTTTTCTGAGTGGGACATAGTAGATGTAGTGGAATTTGATGCCATTCTGAATTCCAAGCATCCCATAGAGAATAGTGAGGAAGAGGTTAAGGCAACCCTGCAAGATTCTGCCATTAGTGAGGAATATGAAACTCTGGAAATTTTGGCATTGGCACCGCAGGACAAAAAGCCAAATGTGACTTATATTAGCCTAGACCTAAGGGGAGGGTTAATAATCAAGAGAGCTTCTGAAAATTCAACTACAGAACCTACAAAACTGACTGTAAATTTGGCCAAATTGGCCTAGAAGACAGCTAAAAGAGAAGAAACTGAGAAGAAAAGTTTGATGGAGAAGTATAACACCATAATTTGAGAGTATATTAGAATGCAGCAAAGGAATTTTGAGCTGCAGACTGAGGTAGATAGGTTGAAATATAGGCAAGTGGAGGAGTCTTCTAGTGCTCCTCGTACCTTGACCTTACCTTCTACATTAGGTTCAGTACCTCTAGCTTATCCAATTGTTTTAACTCCAGGATCCCCCATCGAGACTCCTGCTCCCAGTCCTTCATTAGAGCCAATTGAAGAAGAGGTTGAATACTCTGTGGATCCCACTAAGAAGTTGATGTTAAATAGGATCATAGAATTACAGGCTTCTTTAAAAGCAAGTGAGGAAGGAGCAGTTGCCAAACATGAATGAGGTTGTTGATATAGTTTTGAGGCACCTAAATGAGAAGGTTGATGGTAGATTACCATCAGTACATTCTTTATACTCTTTATTCTTGGATGAAATAAGAAATATTAATAGGTATCAGGAAATAGTTTTGCCCTTGGCTGAGAAGTGTATCCCTAGGGCCAATTATCTAGATATTATGTATAAGGCCTCTAGATTTGATGTAGATAATAGGCCCCAATCATTGAGGCCTACTCAATTTTTTGTGAAATCACTAAAAGGTTTCCAAGCCCTACCTGATGAATTGAATAGGATAATTAAGGAATTGGTAAAGAGTTTTGATGATTGGAGTGATACATTTTTTCCGGATATAAGATGCACAAGGAAATGTTAAATCACTGCAATAGTGGCAGGATAGAGCGGATGAAGTCATCGACACACAAATCAAGTTGATTTGTGACGATAAGGACTATGATTTTTTGGTGAGTAGCATGGATAAGATAATTAACACCAGCACATTTTTGGAGTCTTTTGAACGAGAGGCCAATCAGGTAGCAGTGAAATACACACCTTACAATACTGAGGTGAATGAGGTGGTGAATTTTGATTGGCCAAAAAATGAAGAATATCAGAGGTGGGTGGAAAAATATTTAACCGAGGAGGAGTAGGACTAATTCTACTTACAACAGTTAAGAGCTCAACGGTTATGGTTATAATAGTTTTTGGATAAGTCTCGGTGGCATTTTTGGCACAGGTTTTGAGGTTTGGCAAGTGTCATAGAGAATTCCAATTGATCGGTGACATGTGTATTTTCTACCCCGATGCTTGTTTTCTCCTTCATTCCCTATAAGAAGGATTTCAAGGCCAAAAATATGAGTGAGCAGGTTAGATGTCTTTAGGCCGAGTCTAAGTAAATTTGCAGAGCAAATTGTAAAGAGGTTGATGTAATAGTGGAAAAGCTACTCCTAGGTTTTGTATTATTTTGTTGTATGCTTTAGTTTCATGAGTGTTTGATGTTCTCAGGGAAGTACTAGCATCTGAATGAGAATTACTGATTTCAAGCTCATGTCTCTCCATTGTATGAATATATAATTATCTTGAATAGAATGATCAAGGGTTATTTTTGTTCATCTCACTGTTGTGGTATGTATAATTCTCATTTTAGCTTTAATTCAATGAATTAATTAAAATGCGTAAGTGAGGTTATAGATGGATATGTTCATGTAAGGATTTGATAAGTAGTATTGAGTTAGAATAGATATTGATAATATTGTAAGGCAATATTATCTGAGATTTTATATGCTATGTGTCTAAAATTTGTCATGGATCCTTAAATGCTTATGAATTTGACTCCTCCAATGGTATATGGCACTGGTCTAAGTTGTAATCATTTGTAAGGTTTTTTATTCGTTTGTATTGGCTTAGAGCTTGCTACAAATTGTAACTTAATGACTATGTTAAGTTGTGTAATATTATTGCAATATGTCATGACTATGTTAACGATGTCCTAAAGCTCTAAAAATGACATGGATACACATTGAGATGGGGAGAATCTGGAACATCAATCATTTTGTCATGAAACCCTTTCAATTGCTTAATATTTATCCCCAAATTTGATCATTTTAATAGAATCTTCACTGTTCTGACAATAGATTTTCTCAAGAACCCTTGAACATGTCACTTTGAAACTTTGTCAAATTTGATTGTACAAAGCTGAAAACTGACGTGCATAGTTACATATGTTCGATGAACACACCTGCAAAATGATTTTGCATGAAACTAAGTGGTCTTCAAGTTATGATTTTTCAAAGTAGGCTCCTGAAGTGGATTAAACAGTTGAACATCTGAGTGCTGAAATTATTTTTTTATTATGGCACCTTCAAAAATTTCCAAAATTTGATGGTTCCAACAATGGCTCCATCTGGGGATGTATGCCCCCTATGGGCATACAAGAATCCAGGCCTCTAGGAGAGCAGACCAAGAGTTTTATTTACTGAGTAGCAAATTGAAATTATTTACTATCATGAAATGATATGGTTTCTTGAAGAAACCTCACCCAACTGATGGCACAAGGCCACCAAAAAAGAAATGGCAGTATCTTCCCCTGTCATACACCTTGTTTTTTTGTGATCTTATCGAATTCCTCCTGAGAATATTTATGTAATCTACCATGCTACTGTTATTGAAGATTTTTAGAAAGTCATTATATTTAGCTTGACTCATATTCCTTTCACCCTTATGCAGTTCATCATATGATAAATGTTTCTCACCTTTATGATACATAGTGTATCCACATCCAATGAAACATTTATAATCTTTCTCATTATCATATGTTACTGAATGATCCTGTAGCTGTACTAGGACCTGAAAATCTGACTGCTTTTCGTGGAAATCAAAATTTTTTGTCTTATCAACATTTTCTGAAACAATCAAATAAGAGCTTCTTTCTATTTCTTCCCTATCAATAGTTGGTATTGACACATAATTTTGATCCACATAGTCTTCTTTATACATACTCAAATCAATCAATGCTGAATACTCATCCTCAATGATGTGCAAATCAATATCTTTCTTTTGCAGACAAAAAATATTCAAGTCACATACCTCTTCTTGGACAGACAAGGATTCTTGATCAGCTTCAAGGATCTCTTCACTAGTCTGAGAAATACCCATGGAGTCATATGAATTGTTACACATAGTAACTTCACTGTCAAAGCAAATGTAGGCTAGACCCAAAACTTTAGAATCATCTTTGTGTGCATACTTCTGATATTCATGAGTTAACAAATCTAAAACTTGCTCACTGCTGAGTGAACAGGTCTCTGCTTCCATATATTCTACCATGTCTCCAACCTCTAGATCTTCATAAGAACTGAAAATATCTCCCTATTGTGAATAAAGATTCATGTGGTTTTCCTCAAACTCTTCTTCATTGTGGCATGATACACAATTTGCTTCAGTTTCAAATTCTAATTCATCAACACAACAATTTCCAACATCACCATAGTTATTCTCTTCACATGCTAATGCACTCTTGTCTTCATTTGAGAATGTTTTATCCTCATCATGGAGTGATTTCAAAAACACAAAGAAATCATTCTAAGGCACATCTTGGCAGGGTGTCATTTCTGATCCTTCTATTATTTTATCACACAATGGTTTTGAAAAAAATTCAAAACCATTTTCAAGTGTGCAATCTTTTTGTTCATCAATCATGTCCTCATGTTTATCTTCTATAGATGGATATTTCATGTGTTCTTTTTCAAGTGGATTTTCTTCTTTATTGACCTCTTCTATATTTTCATCATCTTGGCCCTCATAAAATCTTTCTCCCATGAGTTCTTCTTTATCATCAATTGTGTCATCATGGTATTGATCTGAAAATGAAGGTGCAATTTGTTCATCTTTGCTTGCTTTATCACCAATATACTCCTTATGAAGTGTATCTTCAAGAGAATCATCATCATTGTAGTCCTCTTCCAAGATGCATGATTGACCTTCCATATCATCACCATCTTCCAAATCTGAACAATTGTCATTGGAAATCTCAACTGCACAGTCATCCTCCATTGGCTCAATTATTTCATCATTCATGATATTTGTAATGCCCCGCCAAGTAACCTTAAAGGAAGTTGCAATTAACGTCTTAAGCGAACCAATTTTTTTTTTATAAAGTGCATTTAACATACACATTCACTTACTGATTAACAACAACCTCTAAGGCTACAAGGTTAGGATTACTTAAACCCACACATACATAATACATATAACCATAGCATTATAAACTTAATGAAATAAACATCATACATCATAAGAATACCACATAATATAATAAGATAAACAACCAAGATACAGTCTCATAAACATTATCTTAATCTAGTAGTTACATCACTCATTCCCAGAATGAGGCAATAGTATATAAGGTTACAATTATAGAATTCCACCTCATAAACATAAGAGGGATAAAATAACTTATATAAACTGAAATATTACAAAGCAAGAATAACACAAAAACTCGAGCCATCTATCTGGATGTCTCGCCACCAAGTACTGAAGATAGATGGGGATCCAATGGTTTTGATGCATGTTCTACCCAACCAAGTGGTACCCGAAGGCCCACCCCCCATGCTAGGAGATAGTAACCAAGTAACATGGACAAAGATTTACAACCACTAACCAAAGGTAGACTCATACTGACTCATACTGACATAACCAAACAAATAAACTAACAAGCACAACTCAATCACCATACAAGTACAAATCAAGTACAACTCCAACATCATTGACATAGGTCACATTGCTTCCAAACATGATATTAATCAAGTATGTTCACAGAACCATACACATAAAACAATTAACAACAGTTGTCCTAGATAGAGTGTCATCACATAGTAGTCATGAGATCTCCTCTGGGCATCCTTCATAGGCTCCGATAATCCTGGTGGCCTCAATAGAATCCCGACACTCATACTCACTCATGTGGCATCAAATACCTCTCGTACTGACAAGATAAATGACTATGCCATTCCAGGCCTTGTCACTCATCCCAAGTCTAAATGAGCCCTTGTGTTTATGAGTGAGGATTAAATTATCTTGATTAGTGTGAACTGCATCCTAATCATCTAAGTACATTAATTTAATTATCACTTGATTAACTCACTTCTAAAGGTTACCCGGTTTACCACTTTGGGCTCCAGCCCCTAACAAAAGCCACACTTCTATTCGACAACACACACCCAAAAAATCCACCAAAGGAAACACAAATGCATATCAACTAGGCATCATAATCCACTCCAAAACAATGAGTAAACAAAAGATAGAACTCACTCCAAACATCTTGGAGACAACAATCACGTAGTCCACTCCTTTCACAAGAGGTACAAAAGATCCCCATTCAAGGAAATCGAGTAAACTGAAAAGATGCCATGCACTACCCAAGGGAAAACAATTGGATGATATAAAGTTTCAACAACCCTCATCCTCTAAATTCTCTTGGAAGACTTATAATTTAGGACTAACACTAAATCCCAAAACCAACAATGCAACTTGACGACATAGCAACAAAAGCATTCAAGTCATTAATCAAATCTAATATTTGGATTTCTTAAATCCATACTCGTTCAATAGGTAGTGTTGACAAAGTCAAAGACACGATAATTAGATCATCTAAAATAATCATAACCCCTATTTCCCCTTTCATTATTGGAAATCTAAAACAATTAAACTTACTTCTCTTTACTGAATACAGAGAATTAAATCCTTTAAGATAATCATGAGGAAGATACTACTTTTGGATATACTAAATCCATATCTCTTTCATAATCCAATCACAATGATTCAATTAATCTAAATAGAAATTAATAAATAACATAGTTGATTGCCTCATCAATAAAACAACTTCTTAATTTACTTTTAAATCGACACAAATCCATGCAAGTAAACTCTTTCCATTTTCTAACCAAATCTTACATTTCATTCAATTTCCTATTTAGAACATGCAATCCACTTTAATATAATAAAATATCGTTTCTCTACCCATTTACCCATATACACTAATCAATCCATTTTAAATCTCTATTCAATAATATATTGCATACATCTTATTAAAACGAAATACGATAATGGATTTACCCTTAACATATTTTTATATGCTCCATATTATATATACACCAAACATATATATTAATAAACTCAATTATATAGATTCTTTAATATTCCAATCACAACGATTAATTTTCTCTATGGAAATAAAACATAATAACTATTGCTCTTTCAAAATGAATTGAAAAAAAAATTAAATAAGTGCCTTTATAATAAATGATAGACTAGTTCAAATAATTTAAGTCGAATGCATAGTTTTCCTTTAAACTTAACATAAATCTTCTACTATAATTCTTTCCAACTTCCTAACCCAAACCTTATATTTCTTCTAGTTTTCCAACAACACCCTATGTTAATCTCATCTAAAAGTTTCTCTTTCCAAACTCTTATTATATACATCCATTTATTCAAACCATAAAATATATATTCTCAACAAATAAATTGTTCAAATAGAAAATGATTAAATTAAAATAATTAATTGTCGCTTCATAATAATCAATTCCTGAATTTAGTTTTAAAACAACACGATCCTGTGCACTACCAAGAGAATTCACAATAGGTTGACATCACAACAACAACTTTCACAAACAACAGACCATCTGGAAGACTTATAAACTAACAGGTATTCAACCCATTCTCAAAGCATAAACACGAAAGACATAATCATTGAAGGCAATAGAAGAAACTAGATTTGGATACTCTAAATCCATTTCTCATTTCATTACGTAATTCATTATATCGATAAAACTGAATTAAGAATTCATCTTTTCAGATAGGGGAGAAATTACACTAATATTTTATTCCCTAATTGTTCTTAACAAAATAAGTATTTTCAACTATAACTCAAAACATTTCGCTTTAAATTAAATAACCAATTGCTCTTGCAAATTAAATCATTATAAAATTAATCAAATTAACATTTGGTCTCTTCCATAACTTATTATGTTAAAATAAGATCAATATTTGGACTATAACCCAATATCATATATATATTTTTCCAATTAAATCAAATTAATAATTGGACCTTTTACACATGAATTTAAATTCCATAATTAAATTTTAAATTATGCATTCTTTAAATCAAATATTTAACTCCTTCAATTAAACTTTAACATGCCATTTTAAAATAAACAATAATTTCCCCATATGTTTATAATTTTAATTCCACTAATCTAATATACAAATTTTATTTAAAATAATATCAATAAATATAATACTTTAATATTATAAATTATAATATAAAATATTATTAAATAATATTTTAATATTACAATAACAATACATAAAATATTAATATTTATAAATATCAATTTATTATTATTTTATTATCAGAGCCGCCATGGGAAAATAACTTAACAACAGTCTCATATTTCAAGCATAACTCAAAAACTACAATCTGGGTATTTGTGACTTTTTGACAGGGATAAGAAAATTCCAAGATGCAGAAACCCTTTAAATTTTCTAATAACCCAGTTTGTGTAAGTGGGGTTATATGTGACGCAACCAGACCATTTTACCATGAAAATTATAACTACCCTGCGGATTTTAAAATCCGATTTTTAATAATAAACAGAGGGTTTCATTTTCTAAAAACATTCTAAATGCATTGTTCAATCTCTATGTTTGATTTCAATAACAATATAATCGATTTCCCTAAATAATTTAAATTCAACTAAGGTTTTCACAATTTTCACTCAAGAATTTTCACAAGCAAAGGCTGTAAATTTATTTAATTCTTTTCTTCTAATATTAGATTTGTTTTCTAAAACAGATTTAACAAACAAATCTTTAATCACTACTATTTAAAAAAAAAATCAAGAATACAATAAAATACAAAGAGGAAAACCTGGTATAAGAAGCTACAGGAAGAGATGAATTTCTGATGCAAGCCTCCTCCAAAGATTTCCTGAATTTTCTTCAATCCTTCAATGAATCCAATCTAAAACCCAACAAATGCAAACAATCTTTCCTTCAATCAATTCTACAATCAAAAATTTCTTCAAACCCTTCTTGTGCAATTTTCCAAAATTTCTTCTCTGTTGTAAAAATGTATTTTTTTCTAAAACTTTTTCTCTGCCCTAAAATTAAAATATGCATTCATTATAAAACAAAAATACCTAATACAACCCTAATTCACATTACATGCAAATTAGATATTTCAATTTCAATTTCAATTTCAATTTCAAATTTTAATTTTCGAAAACCCACTTTCAATTTAAAATGCAATTTGAAATAATAAATTAATTTCCAAAGTTGCAACTAATTTCCCAAATAAACATTTAATTACAATTTCTAATTTAATTCCCACACGTTGAAATTAAATTCCAAAATTAATTTTAATTCTTTTATTTCCTTTCATTCTCTTGCATCACGTTTAATTAATTAATTTAATTATTTAATAACTAAATTCAACCCCTTTGGATTAAATTTAATTAATTAAATAATTTAAATATAAAATTAATTTAAATATAAACTTTTATCCACATTGCATTATTTAAATTAAATAACCATCAACATGATTTAAATGCAATTATTCTAAATATCTATTTCCAAATCAAGAATCCTTCAGAATTAAATAACATGAAAACAAGATAGACAATGACTCGACACACCCGACTGATGACACACTAAGGCTAGGGTGTAAACTTGACGCATGTTACCTAGCTACTATCTCCCATTCAACTTAATCGTTGGATCGACACGCTCAAACCTGTGAAACCAGGTGGAGTCGGTGTCATGTACCTGCAATCCTGCAACCAAGTAAACAACATCATACAATATATCCAGCATATAATACACACCGTGAAGAAGGAATTACGGATTCATAGGGTGCTCGCAAGTGAGTGATGCGAACCCGTCCTCTTCACCAATACACTCATCGAAACTGACACTTCCATCATAATCCAGTAATCTCATAATAACATCTCATGTTAACTCTACAACATCATTAATTCATAATGCATGTGAAACAATAATCAGATAGCTACATATCACAATAATAGTTGTCGCTCAATAGTAACAATCAAAACATCATAACAAAATGTATCCAGTATCAAAGTAACTACAACCAAACATAGCATAAAACAACTTGAACAAGAAACAAAATGGAGGGGTATTACAATATCACTATTAGATTCATTGTTGACAGTATCCATGTACATTGTCCCAAGCATGGAATCAATAAATTTATTTTCTGCATCCAAAGCATTCTTCTTTAATGATCTTGGCCAATAAGTTGATTCAGGCTCCGATGCTCTTAGAAATTGTGCAAAAAATAGGGGCTTTGTAGGCCTACAATGAGGAGGTAATTGCATATAGACATCTGTCATCCTGTTGTATAAAGATCTCGCAGATTCTCCCTTATCTCTCCTTATATCAAAAAATGAATCGAAGGGGGAAACTCCACATTCTGATTTTGTAATGGAGTTTTGGCTTTGAGTACGAATATCATTATCTTCTTCTTGATCGTCATCCTTTTCCTCATATTGGCTGAAGAATATTTCTTTCAGATCCTCCCATGAAAATATACTTTGCATAGGAAATTTTTTAAACCATTCTCTTGCACTATCCCTCATAGATCTTGAAAAACATTTCATAATGACATCCTTTGGATAAACTTGAAAGTTGACAATGACATCCCATAATTGTTCCATATACTCATAAGTTGATTCATTCAATTCTCCATGAAATTTAGGGATATGCATCAATGGTCTTGTCTCATCGTAGGGGTAAGGATTTGGGTAGCCTTGGACATTACTAAAGTTAAATGGTTTATCGATAATTGGGACAAAATTTGGAGGGCCATATGTGTTTTGGTAGATCATTGATCTTTTTTTAGGAAATGGACTATAATTCATTTGAGGTAAAGGTTGTGGTGTATAAGTGTTCTGCTATAAATAGCACATATTACCTTCATTGTCAAATTCAAGTCCCAGTTGCAAAATTTGTTGTCTCAATTGTATTTTTTTCTGTTTCTAGTATAACATTTGTTGTTTCATTTCTTCTAGTTCTTTCATTGTCCAATGTCTTTTTTCTGCCCCTGACATATTGACAAAAAGTTACTGCTCAACAATATCTATGCATTATTTATTGATGTTAAACAGAGTTGCCACCTACTTTTCCAAAAGTAGGAAAATGAAATGGATTGCTTTGGTTTTCCCCTAGCGAAATCTCCAAAAAAAATGTGAAACTTTGTTGACTCAATAAATGGAAAGGCTGAAAATCTTCTGAAGTAATCCCCATCAGAGTCACCAATTTGTTGGGTCTCAAAAATGCTAGTTTGAATGAACCACGAGAGGTTTCCAAACTCTCACTACATTATTGGTCAACTAATAAGGCCAATCAATATGGTTGAACCCTCTACTCTTAAGGCTCTGCTAAACCTAAGCGGGTGCACCTATATGAGTAACACATATTTTGAATTTATGTTTCCTACTTGATCTAACTATCCACAGATGGAAATTTAACAGTGGAAAGATATGATCCTACTTTGATATAAATTGTATACGCAATATCAAGGTATGAATTAATATGTTCAATTAAGAGATGTGAAGTGAAATGAATAAAACTAATGTAATGTAAATAGGGGAGACCAGTGCCTTATTGGGTGAAACAGAGTCAAATGAAAGCCTTTAGTGAATGGTTTCTATCTAGTAGGTTCTCTAATTGTTTGGCATATAACTACGAGTTTACAACTAGTATAAACATGCACAAATGTACTTGATAGACCCTACTTGAGGCAAAATATAAAATCTAGCTATCTGATTCTTCTTACTGATCCAAATGACATTCCTAGATTACTGTAATTGATTAAAGAATCCAATGAACCAAATCACACAGAAATAGCAAATGTGTATTGATAAATCGAATATATACTTGATACTTCAATTTAAACAATCAGGAAACATTAGATTGGAGACAATCAGATAATCACAAGAATCCAACAAACAATTGATACCAGAATGAAATCACCAAATTAACAGTTTTTCATTATCTTCCTTGAAATTTATACATGCAACATAGCCTCCTTGAATGTCATCATTTCTGAAAATATTAGTGCTTACAACAGTCTATCCTATTCTAATTCTATATTTCTACTTGATTCTTCATCGTACATTTATACATCATATTTTCAATAGTTGTAATCCTTCATTGTCTATTGGTTGCATCTCTTTGATATTCTTCCTCTTCGAAAAAAATATTTAATTAATTGAGATGTCCTTTAGGTAAAATAATTACCCACTTTGTAATCTTTGCAGTTTTCTTTTAATTTCCTCCGTGAAAATTAATCTTGATTATTCAATAAACTTCTCATGTCGGCAATTCACCTATTTGAAAAATACTCTTTGGGTAATCACAATTACCTACTCATTATTCCTTTGGTGAAAATATTCCACCCCTCCATATGAATATTTTATAAATCTTACCTTTCATACATTTGTGGATAGAATAATAATTCACCTTATAACTCCCTTTGTTAAAATATTTTATGTTTGGGTGAAAATATTTCACTTCATGAAGAAAATATCTTATGTTTCCACCTTTATTTGATAATTTTCACCCTTATGTCTTTTAGCATTTTCTCATTTCAAATTTTCCCGTCAAATGTTCATTTTTAATAAACCATTATTTATAATTCCATTTTTGATTAAATGCCTTTGGAAGATCAAAATGCTTTAATCTTCATCATCCATGAAACTCAATTTAGATAGTATTTCTCCTTCGCTGGGCTCCACCAATGACTATGAATTCTATGGATGAATTTTTTACATGGTTGTCGATAGGACTTTATTCCATCGGGGGGCTTCAAAAATTCTTCCACCGATATGGTATCTCTTGTCGATATGTTCCATCAGTGTGACATGTATCATCAGAGTGACTTATACATTTTCTTTTCAACAGTAGTGTTTCTCCCCAAAAAATTTCCATCGGCATGACCAAGTCTGTCAGGGAGAACAAAGGGGTTTACTCTGATTTCCCATGTCTCTGCGATGAATTGTTCTATGCACTATCATTGTAACAGAGAGACTCAAAATTAACTCCCACCAATATCTAATATCATGTCGATAGGGTTTCATTTTGTATTGTTTATTTTAGGGTTTCCTGTGGGTTGCTTTCAAAAAGTGTAGGGGATCATCTTTGCACCTCACAAACAAACAGTTGAAGATTTATCCTTTATTGCAAATGTGTAGATTGAGTAGGTTACCTTCGAATATTTCAATCAGATGGATGGAGCATCATTTTCCTGTCTTAGTTAAGCACTTCCAAAATAGTTTCTTGGAACTCATAGCATATCAGGCATGAGCACAGGCAATGATATTTTTCCAGTTTATCAGAGAATACTCGATCATCATTTTATTATACCCATAATCAACACTCTCAAATGAGATATCTTCATCTCATAATAACTTAGTGATACCTGACTCCAATGGATTCTTCTTCACAGAATATGAAGCCATAGAACTTTGTGATCTCATACCGATCTCAAGACCTTCGCAATTCTGGATTTCATCCACTTTCAGATGCCTTCTTAAAAAACCCACTTGGTGCATGCACATGGTGCGAGTAGGGTTACCTTCTATTCTGGATGAGCCTCTTGAAATGCCACGAGCCATCACTCATAATTTCATGCATCATTTGTTGGAACTCGATGCTAATTCTTGTTTTCACATTTTTTATCACGGTTATCCTCTGTAGTAAACTCCATCTCTATCATCATCAACTGCTACCGCATTTGTGAATTTTTCCATAATTTATCTGACATCTTTCTGATTTCTTTGTCGCATTTTCTTCTGTTCTTAGCTTCATTTAGGGTTGGCTATAAAAAATATGTGCTTCCTCTAGTGATGAAGCAAGCACACTTCGAAACATATTATAGTAATCTTCATTTTACACTTCTCTTTTATCACAAAAAGTCTCTGAGTGCTTTTGAATGAATAGTGTTGTTGGCTCAGCAAATTTATTTGAACTTACTTTGATGTTATAATTAAGGAGGTTGTTTTCCATTTTATTTTATTGCTTGTGGTTTCCTTAAGTTATGTTTTGCGTATTATAATACAAATCCAATGCCACTTAGTATCTCCTCTTGCCCATGTTCGCATAATTATGCATTTTTAGGATAATTACAATCACAACATCTGACAAATTTCCTCACTCCTTTATGTTTTGATGCATGTCTGCACACTATTGTTAGACATAAAATCCATAAAACATGTTTATTTTCCCCCTATGGTTTGGTATATTTTTTATAGCCTCTTATTTCCTCCTTGAGTGACATCCATGTGAGTGCAACTAGCTTTCTTATCTTCATCAATATTAAGTCTATGAAGAGCTCAATATTACAAAATTTAAATCATTCTTATTGGTCGGGTGTGTAGACATTTTTTTGACACTTCATATACTCTTGGAGATGGATTTATATGTATATAAATGAGATGCCCACAAGACAGATCAAAAAATCTCGAAAACACCTTTTCATAATATCAGAGATTGAGGCATTTGCAAGTTGTAGAAGGGAAGCTTTACTTGGGCAGTTTGTATAGGATAGCATTCCATATAACCTTTTTCATCTGTATTTGAAGAAGATTTTATTTCTGATGACTTTATCATAGAGTGACCTATCATTCTCATTTAAAGATCAGTGATGCATTCAATCTCCTTTGAAATGGTGGGAAGTCCAAATAGAGGATCATGGTACCTTCTCTTTGAGATACATATACTTAAGAAATTATGCAGTGTTTATTTATGGATTACTTGAGTAGGTATATCTTGAGGAATTTTTGACAAAATAATCTTATTTGTCAATAGGTAATTCACTTGTGGGTGTACTAGTCTAAATGACTTAGCTTCATGTTCCATTTTGCTTTATCAATCTTTCCTTGCATAGGATCTTGCATTTGTATTCTTAAATCTCGATAATTTCATCCCATTGTCTATCAAATACTAGTTATGTATGCATCTGAGGTGAATTTGAAGTGGGTATTTATCAGAATCTAATTTTCTAACATTTTGCCTTGTGATCAAAATAGGTCAGGTAGCATCCAGAATTGTTTCAGAAACTTAATTAGATGATCTTCAAAAGCCACAAAAATGCACCAGCATGTTGAGCTATGATAGGAGAGTATAGCTATCAACTGGATTGGCATGAACTCTTCAAAATTGAAAACTGTCAAAAGTCAAAGTAGCCTACTTGGCATTTTCTGAAATCTGCCACTATCAAAAATCACTTGAAACTCATCAAATTGCCCCCTTTTGGAAAAATATAAGACCTAATTTTTAGAAGTTTCCACCTTGGGGATTGGTCAATTTACCTCACATGGACATGTAGGAAAATGGGTTTTTCTTCAATCCTTTTCCTTTACAAGATATTAAAAATCAAACTTGACCACTTTGCATATGTTTTGGAAATACAGTTTTCAACTGGGTGAGACCCATCTGGTTTTCATTTTGAAAAAATATCAAACTATGTCCTAAAGCTCTGAAAAATGACATGGATACACATTGAGATGGGGAGAATCTAGAACATCAATCATTTTATCATGAAACCCTTTCAATTTCTTAACATTTATCCCCAAAGTTGATCATTTTAATAGAATCTTCACTGTTCTGACAATAGATTTTCTCAAGAACCCTTGAACATGTCACTTTGAAACTTTGTCAAATTTGATTGTACGAAACTGAAAATTGACGTGCATTGTTACATATGTTCGATGAACACACCTGAAAAATGATTTTGCAGGAAACTGAGTGGTCTTCAAGTTATGATTTTTCAAAGTAGGCTCCTAAAGTGGATTAAACAGTTGAACATCTGAGTGCTGAAATCAATTTTTTATTATGGCACCTTCAAAAATATCCAAAATTTGATGGTTCCAGCATTGTCCATGTACTAGCAATTTCCTGTATCCTTTACTTCCTATACTACTATGCATGGAAATTTTATGAGAAGTTTTCTTCAAGAGTTGTCCATGCACTGGCAACCTTTGATCCTCTGTGACTTTTAAGAGAAAAAGTTTTTTAGAAATTGCCCATGTATAGGCAACTCCTATTCTTCACCACTCATATTTTGCAAATAATATGAATCATCTCCTTTCTTGCCAATAATAACAAAAGGTCCTAACCACAATGCCTCAAATTTTCCATGTTTTCCCTTCTCCTGGCACCTAGCATTCCACATCAATACTGGGCCATCTTTTTCAAATTTTCTATCCTTTGCTTTTTTATCAAACAAATACTTCATTTGTGCTTGTAATTTCATGTTCTGGTTTTGAGCTATTCTTCTTATTTCATCAAGTTCTGCAAGTTGCTCCATTCTCTCCTCCATTGGTTCAGGAACATCTATATCTTCTTGAAGGATAAATTTGTAAACTGGCAATAAATTTTGTAAAGGCTTCCTAGCTTGTGTTCCATACACTAATTCATATGGGGATTTTCCAATTTCATTTTTGATAGTAATCCTATCTGCCCATACAGCCAATCTTAACTTTAAATCCCAAGATTTTTTTGTTCTTACCGAGCATCCTTTTTATGATTTTTAAAAGACTCTTGTTGCTAGATTCTTCCTGACCATTGGCTTGTGGATGATATGGGGCATAATAAGAAACATTAATGCCATATGTTCTACAAAAATCTTTGAACTCATCAGACCTAAAACACATCCCATTATCTGTAATCACTCTCAATGGTGTACCGAATCTAGTAATAATGTTATCCTTTAAAAAGTTGATTACAACTTTACTTGTTGCTTGCTTGGTTTGGATTTCCTCCACCCATTTGGTGAACTAATCAGTGGCCACTAGTATCCACCTATGTCCTCCACTTGATTTCTCTTGTATTTCCCCAATGAAATCAACCCCCCACTGATTAAAAGGGGCTTCAACCTGCATAGGTCTGAGTGGTAGAGCTCCTTGATACTTCATTTTTCCTAAGAAATTTTGGCATGCTTCACATCTCCTTACATATGAAAATGAATCATTAAAAACTTTTGGCTAGTAATAACTTGCCCCAAGGATTTGATGTGCAGTTTTGTTTGTGGAATAATGCCCTCCACAGACCCCTTCGTGCATTTCTTTCAGAACACGATCAATTTGTGACTCATCAAAACATAACAACAACATTCCATCTATGTTTTTCTAGAATAAATCACCTTCTATAGACACATACTTAGAGGCCTGTAGTTTCAAAGTTCTTTTTTGGTTATCATTGAATCCTTTTGGGCATTTTGTGTTCCTGAGGTAATGCATGATGTCTGTGTACCAGGGTGTATGCTTAATACTTGCAATTGCATTTCTTTCTTCTTGTACATTTCAAATTTGATTTGCCTCAATGTTTGTTTTTTCCATTAATTTGGCCAATCCTTGGCCTCTTATCAATTTAGTAATCTATATTTCCATATCAAATTCTTGAATTTTGTTAATCCACTTGCACCTCTTCCCTATCACTTCTAATTGTGTCAAGATGTCCTTGACTGCTGTGTGAGGAACATATGCAATCACTTTGGCTCCAACAAGATACGGTCTAAAGGATTTTGTGGCCTTTACCAGTGCAAAGGCTTGTTTTTCCATTATGTCATACTTTAACTCTGATCCCTGTAAAGATTTACTAAAGAAAGACACAGGTTGCTCATGACCATCCTCATTTTTTTGTAACATGACAGTAGCTATTGTATGCAGGGAAGCAAATGAAAATATTTGAAAAGGTTTTGTGAAATCAGGAGACTTGAGGACAGGGGCTTCCTTAATGGCTCTTTTAATGGATACAAAGGCTTCTAATGCTTCTGGTGTCCATTCAATTTTTTGTCCTTTCTTTAGCATTTTTGATATGGGTTTGACAATTTCAGCAAAGTTGGACACAAACCTCCTAACAAAATTAATCTGCTCAAAGAATGATTGGATGGATTTTACAGTCTTAGGGATAGGAACCTTATCTATAGCCTCAACTCTCTCAGGATGTATCCTAACTCCCTCTTTTGATACAATGTGTCCTAAGAGTTTTCCTTCTGTAACAACAAAATGACATTTCTTAGGGTTCAAACTAATGCCATATTCTAAAGCTTTAATGAATATTTTTTCAAGATGTTCTATATGATCTTCAGCCTTTTTTGAGTAAGTCGTAAGGTCATATTGATACAACACCATTATAGCATTCATCAGGTCAGCAAATGCTAAGTCCATAGCCCTTTGAAAAGTTGCTCCCGCATTAGTGAGACCAAAAGGAATTCTCACATATACATATGTTTCCCCTGGGGTTGTGAAAGTTGTTTTGTACTACTCACATTCTTTGATCTTAACGTGGTTATAACCTGAAAAACCATCCATCATAGACAATAGCTCACACCCAGTTACCTTATGCAGTATAGCTTACATGTTAGGTAGAGGGTGGTTATCTTTGAGAGATGCTACATTTAGATTTTCAAAATCTACATATAGTTTGATATCTCCATTTTTATTTCTAACAAGAACAAGCTTTGACACCCATGTTGAATGCCTGACAGGTTTAATGATACCTCCATCTCTAAGTTTGGTCGATTCCTCCAACATTTTTGGTTCCAGTGTGGGGTTAATGGGCCTTTGTTTCTGTCTAAATGGCTTTGCATCTACTTTCAACAGGATTTCATGTTGAAATAAATCCTCCCTATATGCCTTGAGGTCCTCATAAGGCCATGCAAATGCATTTTTATACTTTCTTAACAATGAAATCAACATTCTTCAGATAGTAGGGCTTATCTTCTTCCCAATATATACCTTCCTTGGTGACAGTTCGGTCCCTAAGTTTATTTCTTCAATATCTTCCCTTTTGACTGGTGTTTATTTCATAAGGGATCGATCACTTCCATCATATACTCTTTCCAATGCCACTAACCCCTTGGGAAGTTTATTAGTCTTAAGTTGTAGAATTTGCTTTCTGAATACTATCTGTTCTCCATCTATCTCTTCCACAAAGGCATTGAAATCAATTTCCTGAGCCTCATACTGGTCTATGCAGTGAAGGAATTTTAAAAGATCAGTGTCATTATTAAAAACCTTCCAACTATATACATTGTCCAGCACTGCAGGTATTGCTTTGAACTCAACTTGGGACACTCCTGCTAGCTTGATATCATCTTGTTTTAGTGCTACATTCATCAAGAAGTTTTCCATTATATTTTTTGATTTGTCCAACCAATCAATGGAGAAAGCATCAAATAGTTCAATTGTATCCCATATTGCATTTTTGTATTGTTTCAGTCTTTTATTTTTTGCTACATATTTTGATCTAATCTGAGATACAACCAGCTCTGAGTCCCAAAAAATTGTTAAGATTATAATCTTGTGTTTAACAACTAAATTCAATCCTGTCAACAAAGCTTCATATTCCACTACATTGTTTGTACATTCAAATGCTAACAAAAATGAATATTTGAAATTTGAACCATCAGGTGATATAAAAACTATCCCAGCTCCATTACCCTCTTGGTTGCATGCTCCATCGAAGTACATTTTCCATATCCCTTGTTGATTTTCAGAAATATTTTTATCAATTGGATCTTTGCTTACCAACTCAGATTTAGATAGTTCTACTCTAAAACTCTCCAAATCAACATCACAGAAGCAATTTAGTGGCTCTTGAGGAGCACATTCAAGAATTTGATTCATTCTAGGTTCTCTATATAGTTTTACCTCTTCTCCATTCACTAGTATGGTGGCATATGATAAGTCAAACTGTACATTCCCTCCTACTACTGCAGTCCACTGTCTTGACAAAAGCATTCCAAGCTAGGGAGGCGTGTCAATTACGGTTATGTCAATAGTGTAAGCAGCTTGTGGGTAAGTTGCTAATCTTACTTCCGCATTCTTCATTATTCCCACAACCGGGACATGCCTACTATCCATGGCGTAGAATTTACCTCCTTCCACATCTATCCACAAACCGAGCTGCTTCATCACCTCTACTGGCATGATATTCATGGAGGAACTTGAGTCTATCATGCAATTTCTTACTAGTTTTCTGCTTATGAGTAAAGTGGTGAAGAATGGGTCAATTTGTGGTGTGTTCATTAGGCAAGCCTCTGGGATTTTTACCTCCTTCCTTTTATTATTTATTTCAAAAACTTCTTTGTTTTTAGGGCTTATATTTTGATTTCCATTAGAAATTAATTGTATGGCACCTTCCCTATATTCCTTTATTTTCATCATTTCAATTAATGGGACATGCATCTTCAGTTGAGATAAAGATTGTATAAAATCAAAGGATGTACCTTCAGTTCTGATTGCCTTTTTAGATTCAATGAATTCTCCTTTGTTCTCTTCTTTTTCCCTTTTGGATGTTTGATCTTGCTTTTGCTTCTCAATGGGAAATTTTTTACTTTCCTCCTTAGAAGATCCCTTCTGTTCTCTTTTTTCTGGTTGTTTATCATCAGTCCCTTTTGATGTCTCATCTGATGCCTTTTTATTTTTTATAAAAATCCCCCTTGGGACACCCTCATCTCTATTCACCATCCTATTTCTCAAATGATATTTGTTTTTGGCTTCCTCCACTATTGCAATTTTCAATCTTTTAATCTCTTCTTCACTTGGTCTTCTTCTATTGCATCTATTATTCTGACTTGATGCAACAGGGGGATCTTGCATATTATCATTTTCTTCATGATCAGAGAAAACATGCTGCTCTGCCATGTGAATATTGTATTTTTGGTGATCAACATTATACTCATGTCCTTCCTCCTATGAAGCTGCATATTCCTACTCCAAAGAGTTAAGAGTGTGGGAAGTTAGGTAGACATTCTGGTCTTCACCATCATCATTTTCCAATATTTCATCTTCCGGTACTGACTGAGTTGTTACACAATGCTCTGAGGAATGTGGTGCATAACAGACTGAGCACTAGGGGCTCTTATCTACCATTTATATCCCTTTCCTTTTTAATGGATCTGGTGTTTCTTTATTTCTTGGCCTATCACTTACTGACTTCCCATCCTTCCAATTGGTATTATAAGGCATGCCATGCAGCCTTGGTCTTTCATTCCTATATGTGTTATCTTGTCTGTTTGGGGGAGCATATTGGGGAACCCGAGGGTTTTCCCTTTTAGAAAACATCCCTGCAGCTTTCCTATTATTTTCAATAGTTAAGGCTATCTTTTGGGCCTCAGCTAGATTCCTAGAACCTCTATTTCTCAATTCATATCCTCTCTTGGGGTCAAAGGCTTTCAAATAGATACTCAACGTAGTAGGATCAGCCAACTTGGATGTCTGAGGTATTTTATTATGTACTTTAACAAACCTTTGGTTAAAATCAAAGGCTAACTCATTCTAATGCTTTTGGATAGTCACTAACTCATGCAAGGAAAAATCTGATGCACACTGATTCCCATATTGTTGAAGAAACTATTCATGGAATACCTGAATGGAATAAATGGATGTAGTTGGTAGACTGTTAAACCAATCTCTAGCATCCTCAATCAGTGACATCATAAATAGTCTCATTAGTACACCCTCATACTGCTTGTCCAAGTCCTGAATGACTGCTTTAAAATTTATCAGATGTTCCTTAGTTGTAACTGCATTACTTCCTATGAATTTAGGGACTAAGTTCCTCTAGTTGTTGTCCAGAGGGTAAGGGTAGATCTAAAATCCAGCAAGATAAAATTGTCTAATCATGGTTGTGCATTGTGGAGGGGGATTTTGGAAATGTTGATGTTGGTAGAGTGGGTTATTGTTTGCCATATATTGTGGACCTTGTGGGGGTACATACTGCTGATGAGGTGGTGGTTGAATATTTCGGTGTTGTGGTGGAGCATTTGTGTTCCTATATTGATTTCTAGGCTGATTTCAGTGAGCTTGAGGGGAATTTGTTGGCTTCATATTGCTGTTTTTATGAGGGGTGTATATTTGGGTGAATTAGCCATTGATGTTTTGATTTGAAGTTTGTGTAATTTCATCTTTCTTAATTCTTCCATTGCTTGAAGTTGTTGCTCATATTCTACGCTTAGTTTTTCTGCATGTTGCCTCATCTGCTCCTACTGTGTATCTTCTTCATTTTGTGTCATGAGTTCATGGTTTTCTTTAGATGTTGCCTCATATTCAAGTCCTTCCTCAAAAAGTGCAGTTCTCTAATCACATTCAAATTCTCTCCTTTTCTTAGCTTCAAATTCAGCCATGAACTCTTCCTCTTTATCATGGCTTATTTGATGGAAAGGATTTCTCTTCTCTTCAGGGGTATGAAGCTCTTTAGATGGGCTATTCTCAATTTTTAATGTCTTTTATGACTTCTCTCTTAGTTTTTTCCCCAGTAGAGTCGCTAATTTGTTGGGTCTCAACAACGTTGGTTTGAATGAACCATGAGAGGTTGCCACACTCTCACTATGTTAATGGCCAACTAACAAGGCCAACCAATATGATTTAACCCTCTACTCTTAAGGTTCTGCTAAACCTAGGTAGGTGCACCTATATGAATGACATAGATTTTGAATTATGTTTCCTACTTGACCTAACTATCCACAAATGGCAATTTGATAGTGGACATATATGATCCTAATTTGGTATAAATTGTATATGCAATATCAAGGTGTGAATTAATATGTTCAATTAAGAGATGTCAAATGAAATGAATAAAACTAATGTAAAATAAGGGAGACCAGTGCCTTATTGGGTACAATGGAGTCAAATGAAAGCCTCTAATGAATGGTTTCTATCTAGCAAGTTCTCTAATCGTTTGTCATACAATTATGAGTTTATAACTAGTATAAACATGCAAGGATGTAATTGATAAACCTTACTTGAGGTAGAATATCAAAATCTAATTATATGATTCTTCTTACTGATCCAAATAACATTCCTAGATTACTGTAATTGATTGAAAGGAATTTAATTCTTCATTAAAGAATCCAATAAATCAAATCACACAGAAACAACAAATGTGCACTGATAATTTAAAAATATACTTGATATTTCAATTTAAACAACCAATAAACATCAGATTGGAGACAGCCAAATAATCATGGGAATTCAACAAACAATTGATACCAGAATGAAACCACTAAATCAATAGTCTTTCATTATCTTCTTCAAAATTCATACATGCAACATAGTCTCCTTGAATGCCATCATGCTGAAAATATACTGCTTACAACAGTCTATCCTATTCTAATTCTATCTTTTTTGAATATTATCCAACAATGGATACTTATACATTTAGTTTGCAAAAGGATGTGCCTTTTCAAAAAGTCTTAGGCATAAAATGTTAACAAGTTTATCATTAACTAATTTATGTTAAGCCACAAATGAACTACAGACATGTGCTCTATATAATCCTATCACTTATGTGTTTGCATCTCCTAACACATCATGGATCACGATCTCCATTATCATCATTCATTCATTTTTCTCACATGCTTCATCCAATGTTATGTCCTTTACAGTGGATGTCTTCAATATCTCTTGGAGTATTGATTCACATTCGCCTATCCATGTAGTCACTTCTTTCAGTTTTCCTTCATCATCACAAAACTTAGTCAATCTGTCATTAGCAGCTTCAATCAATCCCTGCACATCCCCTTGTAATTCCTCAAAGAATTCCCTATGCTTATCCATGATACGATTGGCATTTTCAATTCCTATAGCATTAGGAGTACCCCTTTTCATCTCCTCAATTCTCTCTTGGATTCTATCATCCACTCTTCTATGTTCTTTTATAGCATCCACGTATTGTGAATGTTTTCCCCAAAGTTTATTTAACCAAGTGTTTAAAGAAACCTGCCTCTTGTTGATTATTGCAGTGAGTGTGTCCACTTTCCCTTGCGAGTATGCACTTGACCCCTCCCAATGGTCCCTTTCATGTAAGATTTCACCTTGGGTGAGAATCTTCTTTGGCCCTATTACAACACCTACCATGTCCTTTAAATGTTCATTCTCTCTCAGCATTCTCTCATTATTGGTGTAACAGTAGATTAAAATAGATGATATTTCGAATGATGATGAATAATCTGCAACTAGAATAACAAAGTTAAATCCTAATCTAAAACAATCATCTAAAATATAACAAAAAAGAATGAGTAAATAAACTAAACAAACTTAAAAAAATTAATGAAAAGCTCTCACTAAATATGCGTTCACCCCTTCGAATTATCTTGATTGTTCTTCTCCATTTTGCCTTTTCAGTATTCTTGCCCTCAGATTTCTATGTTTGAATGCAAGTATAACTTCGTCGAGTGTCTAAGCAAAATATCAAAGATAAGTCTCTTCTCAAAAGTATATGATTTCGGGAGGAGGAATAATGATTATGACAGACCATTTTATAGATTTTGGGTTTTCGAACGATTAGCTCAGATTGAAAGAGAGATCGATGGATGAGATTGATGAATGCCATGTGATGTGAGTTTTGTTTCAGATAGAACGTGAGTTAGATCATGAGTTAGAACACGAGTTCAAGAAAGACTGAAGATAGAGACTAAGTTAGAACGTGAGTTAGAACACAAGTTCAGGATCTTAATCTCCAAAAATAGAAGAAATAGACTTTTTATGTCAAATACAAAGTTAGAAGTCTAAGAATAATGCATTTGAATGCAAACATGAGTTAATTAATTAAATAAAGATATTTAATTAATAAACACATCATGCATATGAGTTGGAACTAGTTAACTGACTAGTTGTGATAGAGAGTTCTCTCATAGAGATAATCAGATGTTAAACCCAGAGATAACTGGAGAACTAAAAATAGATCTCAAGTCAGAAGGTGAGTGAATGATTAGATAACTGATTGATAGAAGAATGTGACATAAATAGTTAAACATGAATTAAATGGTAATTTAATTCAACATTAAAAAATAAGAGACTTTAATTAAATAAATAAAGGTCATTTATTTAATTTGACTGTTGTAAAGGTGGAATTGAATAAATTAAATAATAAATATTTAATTATAGATAAAGGCGGTTAAATGAATAATTAAATAAATAATATTTAATTATATTTGAAATATAACAAAGGGGTAATTAAATAATAAATTATTTAATTAAGAAGGAAGAATTAATTAGTTAGCGACATAATTAAACAAATATGATTTATTTAATTAATCAAGGTTGAATAAAGGTCTCTTATGAATTAGTGAATTAATTAAAAAGGGTATTTAATTAATAGAGGAAATATGTGTTAGAAAGGATAATTAAATAATTAACATTATTTAATCATGACTATGGATAATAGAAAATTATGTCGAAAGTGGTGTTCACAGGCCTAGACCAATTTTTGGTATCTACAGTTTGCCCCTCTTTGATACAATGTTGGTACGGTGTTGTGTCAAAGAAAATATGCCCCGATCATGCCCCAGTATGAAATAGGTTAGGGTATGCCCCAGTGAAAGGGATAATGACGAGGAGGTAGTGGTATGCCCCCTCGAGAGGATAGGTGGGTTTGAAGAACACGAGTGTGCTCTCAAAATGGATGAGAAAACTAGAATATGAACGACAAAAGAATAGGGAAAAATAGATAAGGATGATGAAGATACAGACTAGAAGAAATGTTAGCATGCATAATTCAAAAAGTTAGTATTGAAAAAGAATGGTTATTGATTGAAAAAAACATCTAATCTTCGATATATTTCCAAATATGCTATGCTTGCTTGTTATCATCATTGGGCAGGACATGACACAAACGGATAGTACACACTATGATATGAGATAGACCATAGTGTACAAAGTCATCCATCTATGAAAAACAGATAGTCGTAGACAAGGAGTGTCTTAACTCATACTAAGGGCAAGATGCCCCATTCATTTTTTCTTAACAAACCATAGACAACAGAAAAATAAAAGATAGGTCATGAGACATCATTGCTCCTCTAAATCCTTGATGGGACATCCTTGAGGAAACTAGTAACATGACTCAAAAACCAATGTTTAAAAAGACAGTTGACGGACATCAGCCAAAGAAAAAGAATCCTGAGACATCATTGCTTCTCTAAATCCTTCAAGGGATATCCTCGAGAAAGCTAGTAACCAGACTAATTCACAAATAGATAATGAGATAATACAAAGTAAGATATAAAGTCATAAAGCCAAATAAATGTATTCACCAAAACTTGATCCTGTGGGATTGTTTGATGTTGATGTTTGACATAGTGTAATGTGAGAGAATGACACATACCGCATAAGATGTTGAGTCTGGTTTCGACCTGGTGACTTCTGTATAAGGCATGACAAAGCCTAGCTTCAGAAAGACACGTGTCGTATAAGACGTTGGAGTCTGATGACGTTGAAGTGACAAGCCACATGAGACTATGACAATTTGATGACATCTATTGACAAGAAATACATATCTTGTGTAAGACATAGGTTGATCACTTTGACAATGTGTTTGATATTGACTTGATGACTTTGAGATGTTTCACCTTGTTGTTGCATGAATTGTTTTGATTCCCTGACTGATAAAAAGTGTGTGTGTAGATAGTGTATGACATGAAATGATACCCTAAACTATGATATGCAACTTGTGTGATAGTGATTGTGAATGAACCCTATTGGACTGACCTAGTGTGGTCTCAGGAGCTCATCAATTGATTAGCCTTGCCTATGTTGTACATGTAGAGACCTCATAGTTTGACATGACCAATGACTTTGAATATACAGAGCGTCATGATTTGAATGTGTGTGTGATACACGACTAACCTAGACTGAAAGACCTAATTCCTCGGGGGAACATCGATTAATGGCCTTGCTACATCCCAGTCACAGAGGCAACATAGTTCGACTATGTCTATGAATGACTTAATATAATTGACTTGACATGACAGTTTTTGATTTTTTTGGATTTTTGAAGTTTTCTAATGTTTTTGGGATTTTTTCAAGACATTGTCCAATGGTGGTGACAAATACATGTAAATTATGCCTACACACAAGAATCCAAGGACAACCATGATCTTGCTCCTAGTCTAGCTTAAAACCAATTACTAGGTGATGATGATGATGACATTGTTTGACATGGGAAGGACATATCCTGAAACAATGTGAGGATGACAATAATGTGACTTAAAGATCAAGGTTTGCAGTAAGGCGAGAAACAAAGCCAAGGAATGTTTTGGATGATGCGTTAAAATGCCTAACGAGATTGTATGGATTGGGCTTGTTGCATTTGGAATGAATTGGATAGGACTAGATGGGATGATGGAAGGATGTTGGATTAAAATCCTTAGATGGTTGACAAGGGAAACTAAGATAGCTGATATGTATAAAAAGATGATGGGTGGTGTTGGTAAAAGATAGGAGACATGAGAATTATGGATGGGAGAATTATCATTTGGTATCCAAGGACAATGTTGCATAGGGATAATGAAGCTATGAAGGTAATGCCATGATGTTTCATGGATAGTGTATCACCAAAGGATATTCATGTCAAAAATTTTCCTAAAGCATGATTTATGTTTGTACCCCAGTCCTTATCAAGATCAAGGTAGGTGGAAAAATGGATGGGAATGATAGGGTTTAAATGGATAGATAGAAAGGTCATGAGGAAGACATGGGAGATGAGACAACTTTCCCCCAAGTGTAAATATCCACATAGATAATTTCTCTTACACATAATTCCTATTTGCCAGGTTTTCATCATGGTACTTATCCAAAGCGCCATAAAAATGGTTTTCACTATTGGATGAAATTTTTCTCTTTACTTTTTTTGTCATTTTATTTTTATTTTTGGGGTGTCACCATGATGCTTGTTTGCCAAGTTTTCATCAAGGTAACAATTTTTTCAAGATTTTCTCGATACTTTAGATGATCACTGATTGTGTTGAATCCATTGATGGTGTTGATGTAGAGACTGGAGCCATGATATGCCAATAATGACCTTTATGAAGTAGTTGTCTTGTTAGGATCTTAGCACTTGCATATAATTGATCGATGTCATTGTGAACCTTATTGATACTAGAGTTGGCCTTATCAAAATACACACATCGCAATAGAGTGCCATGAGAGTCCTTACAATAAAGAGTTGCTGCCGAGATGCGATGGATTTGTGATAGGGTATTTTTGGACTTTACACGAGATGTTGGATTATGACGGATGATGGTAGATATGGGGGGGTTGTTTAGAAGTTTAGATGAATCGCTTTTTATTTTCCAAACTTGGGATGTTGGATGGCGGAGTTTGGAATTTTGATTGGGATAGCGTTTGGAACCAACACTTTTATATGCCTTGCTTGATGACCATTGTGAAGGAGGTGGACATTTATTATATGTGGGAGTCCTCTTTTCTTGTGGCTCCACATTTTGATTGACTTTTGGATTTGAAATATTTTCTTTGCTTGATCCATTTTTCTTTGGGATCCATTTTAACTTCATTTGTCCACTCATATTTTTGATTGCTTTGATGGTCTTTGACATTTGATTTTGAACTTTGGATTTGTAATAATTTTTTTCTATTTGTTGGTTCCAAATGGAAGGTTTATTCATGTTAGAATGATAGTTTATGGTGTGGATGGAAGGAGTTTTGGCAGAAATCTTATGGTAATAACTACTCATGGCCCCCATTTTGATGTTTATAGCAGATAAAGTTTCCCCAATATCGAGGAGGTATCACTAACATCATTAGATTCTCTGACTGATGAATAACCAAGACCCTGATGTCTAGGATTTTCTTGAAGTTGTACTGGTTCTCGAATTCCTTGCTCATGTAGGCCTAGTCGTTTTCCTTGATACTATATGTTCTGACAGATTCTGTTTGCAATGGGGTATTTTTTGTTTTGAAAACAAGATGTTAGCCCATCATTGTGTATGTAGACACTGTTACTTGGAATCTTCTCTTCTGTAAGAAATCCTGCTCTGAAAAATATAGATGATCCTATCTAATAAGATGTTGTAGCTTCATTAACATGTTGGATGTATTTCTAATTAACATCTTTGGTTTGATTTTGTAATTCTGACTATTCTTCAAAAGATATAGGTTCTTCCATGTCGATGTAGAAACTGTCTTTATGGTAATTATCATGGAGTCCAGTCAATTTAGCTATAGCTTGATCATTTGAAAATATGTCTAGTGTAGAAGACTCTCGTTCTAGAGGAAGATCATCTATGTTTCCAAAGAGGCAAGTGTCTCATTTTGGAAAATGGCAGTGTTCAAAGTTTGGGTAGGATCAACCTCAAATGTTTGATCATGAATGGCATAAAGGTCGATAAGTGGATCATTTTGGATTTCTTGATCAATGGTAGTGTATTGGTCAAAGATAGGTTTATCTTGGATGACTTGATTGGGAATGAAATATCGATCAAGGATAAATTTATTTTGGCTGCCATGATTATATAGGACTTATTGGATAGACCTAAAGATAGGGTCATGGGATGGACTTCATTGATCTTGACATAAAGGTGAAGCCATGATGTCATGCTTTGGACTTTATTTTTGACATGTATCCTCAAGTGTAGGCAATGGGATGTGATTTTGGAGACCATGAATAAATGTATTTTCATGAATAAATGTAGGTTGGGATGGAGTGAGTAGGAATGGATTAGTAGATGATGGACTAGGATGGGATGTGGAGGGTTGGAATGGGTTGAGGGATGATGGACTAGGATAGGGTGTGGATGCATGACCAGGATATGACATGAATGGAGGATTAGGATATGATGTGAATGGAGGATTAGGATGAGATGAAGGACTAGAATAGGACATGGCTAAAGGATTAGGATAAGATGGAGGACTAGGATATGATGTGGATACTTGGAATGGATTGATGGATGGTTGATTTCCCTTGTCAAGGTTAGGGTTGGTATGACTAATGAAAGTTTCATGGATGGTGTTAGGGGACTCTTGATAATGAGGGTAGGTGGATGGAATACTAGAGTTTATGGGTTGTTGATAAGAGAGATATGTGTGTAGTTGACCATGGGTTGAGGTTGATTGGCATTTGAATTGGATAAATTTTCTTTTGAAGTCTATGGCTTGTTGGTATTGACCCATGTGGAGTAATTGGTATTCAACTTGACTAGAAAGCATATCAAGGTCAACATAAGACATGGTGATGGATGGTAATGCAAATGATATAGAATTATGTCTATAAATGATATTATTTATAGTCTATGTCTTTTTGCATTTTTTTGACAATAAAGGATGTTGTGAAAATGATTTCTAAAATGACATATACTAAGATGGTGTATGATAGGACAGACACTGTGCAAAATTTTGAGTAGACTATGACAATAAATGAGTCTAAGATGGGTATAACCTACCACATATGGAATAAATGCATGAAAGGATTTGTGTTTGACCGAGGAACCTAATTGTAGGACAAGGACAATTGACAAGGTGAATTTCCCAAACTAGACTGTTGAGGTGAAAATATCCACTAAATAGGACTAAAGTGACTAGGTTTAATGATTTTGACAAACCGTAACATGAACGTTTCCAATGACGAGGAAAGTTATCTATATGCATGCAACTTTGGATGACTATGACTAAGACTATATGAAACCCAATAATGCAAGGTTTTCGAGCAAAATTTACCAAGTCTTAATCTAAGGTTGATCTTAAGAACCTAAAGTAAATAGTGAAAATAATGTTTTGAACTCAACTCGCGGTTTTTGATGTTTTTCTAATGACAGACAAATGTGGGTCACCTAACAGTTGCAGTTCAAATGTTGACAAATGTGGTTTTTGACAGTGCATGTGATGTTTCTGATAGTTGAAATTTTCGTGAAAGTTGTTGACTGACTTTGTTTGTTTGATCAAATTTTTGAAGAATACAGCATAGAACAAACACATCAATCAATGTATTTTCAGTTTTTTTGATGAAAGGACTGTTAAGACTCGAAAAACATTTACAACCTAGGATTTTAGGACAATACTTGCTGAGTTCTTACTTGGATTTCTCCAGCTACGCATATTTATGGTGAATTTCTAGTATCTTGACCCCATCGACTCCCCTCCATGACACTCACTTATATGGGCTAGCCAAGCTACTGTATCCATGAAACTCCCATGGCATACATTTCATTTCCACACATAAACCATAAGAATGTAAGACGGCTTCACAGGGCCAACCCTGCTGCGCCAACAAGTAGGTAGGATTTTGGTAACTCTACAACAAGGTGTTTAATAAGGGAATTTCATTTGTGGGACACTATCCAACTTCGGCAAGATTCCATTTTTGTCCATCTTGTCAGAATAGTGTGCATGATTCATGGGCTTTCCCCAAGAATTCACTTTTATATACCGGGTGGAAGTTGCTTGGCTTTAGCGTGCTACTGGTCTGAGTCATCTTGGGGTGAGTAATTTTTCCCACCAAGACAAGAAAAAGTTCTAGAGTCAGTAACCATTTCTCTTACACCCAGGATCACATGACTATGCAAGGGGAGAGGATACTTCGATTACTGAATCGTAAGGGTGACATATACGTACGAAGCACCAAACAAAGAAGACAATGGTTCTTTTTTTAATCCAAATGACAATTTTCTATCTATCAAACAAAAAGTTCTTTTTAACCCACATGACAATTATCTATCTACCAAACAAAAGCTTTGCTTAAATAAATAAATTAACACAAAGGCATTAGGTCCTACATGCAAACTTATCAGTAGTTCATTGTTCTTCGGCTTTCGTCCTGCAGACAATTGTCTTTGGTTTTAATTATCTTCAATGCTTTGTCCTACAAACACTATGTTATTCCTCCTTAACACAATTGAAACAAACATTAGCAAAAATCCAAACAACCTAAAAAGAAAAAAATGAAAATATGGAATCACGGAAATCAATAAAAAAGTGAAAGTTTTACCAGCCAGATGCGGCTTTTGGACTCACAGATGTGGTTCGACTATTGATAGGTGGATGTGGTTCGCAAATTTTGTTGATAGGGGGATGCAGTGCACAGGTTCACATATGCGGTTCACTATGTTAGATGCGGCTCGCAAACAGTCAAATGCAGTGTAGAAAGCCACAAATGCATCACACAAAGTCACATGCGTCATAGAAAGTCAGATGCATAACATAAGAATTTTAAAAATAGGGAAAAAAAAATTACCAGTCAAATGCGGTGCAGAAAGCCTCAAATGCGTCACACAAAGTCACATGTGTCACAGGAAGTCAGATGCATAACATAAGAATTTTAAAAACCCAAAAAAAAAAAATTTACCAGTCAAATGCGGTGCAGAAAGCTGCAAATGCATCACACAAAGTCACATGTGGTGCAGAATGCCACAAATGCATCACTTCAGCTCACAACAACAAATTTCTTGTAAATAATGCTACCCTTAACGAAAATATGCAGCATAATATAAGAAAATTCATCTCTCGACCCTTCTGGATGCAACCATGCTATCTATTTGATCTCAAAATTCTCCCAAAAGTGATTGTTGACAGGTGGATGCAGTGCAAAGTACCATAGATGCGGTGCAGAATATAGCAGATGCAGTTCACGAAGGAAAATGCGTCATTTTTTCGATCAGATGTGGTGTGTCGTATGATAACTTGCAAAAAATGAAAAACAAAAAAACAAAAAGAGGTGCAAATTTGAAGCGTGTTCATGTCGGGTTTACCAAATGTAATAATAGATTAAAATAGATGATCTTTCGAATGATGATGAATAATTTGCAACTAGAATAAAAAAGTTAAATCCTAATCTAAAACAATAATCTAAAATCTAACAACAAAGAACGAGGAAATAAACTAAACGAACTTAAAAAAATTAATGGAAAGCTCTCACCGAATATGCATTCACCCCTTCGAATTATCTTGATTTTTCTTCTCCATTTTGCCTTTTCAGTATTCTTGCCCTTAGATTTATGTGTTTGAATGCAAGTATAACTTCATCGAGTCTCTAAGCAAAATATCGAAGATAAGTCTCTTCTCAAAAGTGTATGATTTCGGGAGGAGGAATAATGATTATGACAGGCCATTTTATAGATTTTGGGTTTTCGAAAGATCGGCTCAGATTGAAAGAGAGATCGATGGATGAGATTGATGAATTCCATGCGATGTGAGTTTTGTCTCAGATATAACATGAGTTAGAGCATGAGTTAGAACATGAGTTCAGGAAAGATTGAAGATAGAGACTAAGTTAGAACGTGAGTTAGAACACAAGTTCAGGATCTTAATCTCCAAAAATAGAAGAAATAGACTTTGTATGTCAAATACAAAGTTAGAAGTCTAAGAATAACACATTTGAATGCAAACATGAGTTAATTAATTAAATAAAAATATTTAATTAATAAACACATCATGCATATGAGTTGGAACTAGTTAACTGACTAGTTGTGATAGAGAGTTCTCTCGCAAAGATAATCAAATGTTAAACCCAGAGATAACTGGAGAACTAAAAATAGATCTCAAGTCAGAAGGTGAGTGAATGATTAGATAACTGATTGACAGAAGAATGTGACATAAATAATTAAATATGAATTAAATGGTAATTTAATTCAACATTAAAAAATAAGAGACTTTAATTAAATAAATAAAGGTCATTTATTTAATTTGACTGTTGTAAAGGTGGAATTGAATAAATTAAATAATAAATATTTAATTATAGATAAAGGGGGTTAAATGAATAATTAAATAAATAATATTTAATTATATTTGAAATATAACAAAGGGGTAATTATATAATAAATTATTTAATTAAGAAGGAAGAATTAATTAGTTAGCGACATAATTAAACAAATATGATTAATTTAATTAATCAAGGTTGAATAAAGGTCATTTATGAATTAGTGAATTAATTAAAAAGGGTATTTAACTAATAGAGGAAATTTGTGTTAGAAAGGGTAATTAAATAATTAACATTATTTAATCATGACCATGGATAATAGAAAATTATGTCGAAAGTGGTGTTCATAGGCCTAGACCAATTTTTGGTATCTACAATTGGTTTTATACATTTCTCTCTGTCTAATCAATGCTTGGATCTAGGCTTTATTCAACTTTTCTATATTGATCCCAATTTCTGTAGTTGCAAGAGGATCAGCCTCTCCAGCCTTCAGAGTCATGACATGTCCGAATGCCTTCTCAGTATCAATAACAATTGACCTCTTGTGAGGGGGATACAAAGCCCAAATCATCAAGGTTTCATCATCAGGATTGTATCTTGATCCTATATACACCTCTATCTTCTCTATGCCGAGCTTGTGGGTAGCATTGTTGTCCTTTAGGAAACTATTGAAAACTAATGCAGAATTGAGATCCAACCTTGGGAAAATCATAACACCTAACATTTCTAACATCTCTCTTCCCTTTTCAGGGGTCATGTTTGTCATCTCTTTATCCACCTTATCCCTTAAGCTCTTTAACAAGTTGTCCTCATTTCCTCAACATTTTTTTCTTTGGTAGCATAGGCATATTCTTGAGTCCTTATTCTTGATACCTTCTCGGATGGGCCTTGTGGTCTGTCAGCTCCTGATATTTCTTTAATGGAGGATAATAACTCAGCATCTACCAACTCTTGATCATGTTTCTCTATCACCATGTGTGCTTCCTCTACCTCCAATTTTCTGATTATGTCATTAGATTGATAGGGTACATGCTAGTACCCGCCAAAATTTATTCTTTGTCTAGCAGAATGGATATATCCCTCTGGATCAAAGTTTTTTCTTGATGGTGCTCTTCTCATGTTGTAATGCAATAACTTATCTAGAATCAGATTGTATTCCTCCTTTGCCAACACAGTAAAATCACCAAAACACAGTGTACTGAGCATAAAATCCTGTTTCCCATATGAACTTAAGTTCATGACACTGGAGAAATCCATTTTCCTAACAATCTCTAAGTATGCAATTCTATCTAGGACTATTCTAGGCAAAATGAATGGTGTATCCTCAAAACCATAAAACCTAATCATAGTGGCATTTTCTAAGCAATACCAATCCCCCCAGTTGTGGTTGATTGGCCCATTATAATCCCTAGGCCTAAAAAACCTCTTGACTTCTTCAGATAAGGAATAATCACAAGGATGATTAAAAAATCTATATAAAGGCTTCACAAAGAATTCTTCAAAATGCAAGAAATTGGAATTAGAAAACCTGTTGTCCCAAACAATAGTCCATAACTAAACAGGCAATGGCGTACCTTCCTTATCAAATTGTGAAATCCTCAACTCCTGGGTCCACAATCCTAACTCCTGCCCAAAATACAGCACCAAGTGCATCAACAGTCAATAATTTATGAGGTGCGAGATAGAGGCACCATTCTTTATTGCTATCAACCCTACATCTAGCTCCTTAAACACATGTGAAGCATAATCAAAAGATCTTGAATTATGATACTGAATATCCACAACAATCACCATGGGCACAACTGTCATATTCTTTGGGACTTCCATCCCCAATACCTATCCCACTGAAAAATAAGTGTACTTCAAGTAGGGTTCGAAGAGATCCACATGAAATGGTGGTCCCTCACTGTCTTCCATCCGAGTAGGTTTACCATGACACCTAATTCTATGCAGGGGTAATCTCTAGCCTTTATAAATGGTGTCCATTCTTTTGAATTCACTATCAAGCTCCTCATTTATTATCTTCTCACTACATATTCCTTCCAATTTGAAAACCTCAGCTATTGCATTCTCAGATATATGTATCAATGGATTCCCTGACAAATCACATATAGCTTTATTCTTCGAGTTATAATGACCAACTAGCAATTTTACCAGTTTGACATCAACAAAAACATTAGGGCACACCATTTTTTTGAAATTGATCCTCCATGGATTGCATAGTGGCTCGAAGCAATTTCTCCTATGATAATGGAAATTGAACAACTCGTACCCTCTAATTGGGGTCCAAACATCCCCTATGAATTTTCATTTGTTGTTCAATTTATCAAATTCTACTTTCAGCTGCGTAGAACGCCTAGCTTTAGGCCTTGAACCAAGTACCTAGTCTATGAGGTCTTAATTTAACTTCCTTTCAATGCCCTCTGGTTGCAGTTCAATTTTTTTCTTTTTTACCTTTGATTGACTACCCTCCCCATGGTTTCTTCCTTTCATCTTTTCTGAACTAGTGCCTTTCATTTTCAAAATTCACGAATTCTAAGAGGGTGAGGAACTTACTTTATTTTTCCTGCAAATCCACATTAGATGAATGCCCTAATTGTTCTGTTGGTTCCCTTGCTCTCCTTTGCTACCAATTTCGTGAAACACTGATTTCAATTGAGCACACCCTGATATGCAAAATCTTTTATGCTTTGTGGTTCCATTAATTTCTTTACTAAGACATGAATGCTACAAGTTTTTCAAAATTCTCGTTGTCACATTAGGGATCATATTGGCAAGACATTTCAAATCTTTGGTCCATCCATGTATTCAACATTCACCCATCCGCTAGGATGTCTTGGAGTTTCCCCAACATCACAAGTCTCCCTGATAGTTCTTTTCTTTTGCTTTTTATATCGCCATGACCTTCTTTGAAGCAAACTATCACCCAGACTTAACGAATCAGGCCAAAGATTCTTCACCTTAATCCGAAAGCTTTTCGTCTCACCGAGATGTTCACTTTGTCAACCTAAGTCGTCGAGACCAAGTAATTGTTCTACCGACAGAATGATACTTGCTGTGATGTCTCTTAGATCTCTCCGCTGAGACATATCTCACTGATACACTTTTTCTTTGGTGAGACCACGCGCATTGTCTTCTCGATATCCTTTATCTCTGCATGCTCAGTTCTATCGATCTAATCTGAGGGGTCGGTAAGACTCCCCGAACTCTCCCTCACATCATTTGTCTTACCGAATGAGTCTTCCCTCTACTTTATCAGCAAGACCAGTAACGCTCTGGGTAGTTCTTTGAAAACTCACTCCGATGACCACAGTCTCTCTGATAGACTTTATTTATTCCAATCCATGAAAGGTAACCTAGCTTGATATGACCTTACATCGTCATGCCGATACCTTTTGTCTTGCCGGTAAGAAATAAAAACCAACATTCTCTTGGTGTATAACTTTATTGGTATGACCCCTCTTATGTCTTGTCGATATATTGAGGAAATGTATATTATCATCGATGAGACTTGCATCAACTTATGCCGATATTTTCAAATGTTAAAGATTTAATGCTAGATGAAATTTATGGGTCTTTATGGAAAAATTTAATCCAGACTTTGGTAAAAAATGCTATGTGAGGATTTTTATGTCTGTATTATGAAGCTTTTAGGGAGACTAATAAGCATGAAGGGTTAGTGAGGTTGTCAAAATTTCACAGTTCAAACACCCGGGAGCCCCACATATCCTCCCATTTAATTTACCATCAAGAATGGGGTTTTCTAAGGTCATGTGGCAAATAAGTTGTATTCACGAGGACAACCTGATAGGGAGGCGAAACAGAACTTTATTCCCTGATTAAACTATTGTTTCTGATTTTGTTTTATCCAAGGGAGGAGGGGTCCAATTTGGAAGATATTTCGATGAATTTCATTTAAGGAGTGGTCCTAGGAGGCAGCATGACCCAGAGGGTTTCTTTTCCTTGTTTAGGCAACGAATTAAAGGTGGAAGGTTTTTACATGAGTTCAATTTTCCTGAGGTAATCAAAAATGAATTTGATTTAAATAGACAAAAATTGAATAAGGAAAAGTGGATTGCATATGAGAAGTTGTTGGCTATGGTTCATAAAATGGATCCAAAATATGATCCATTAATGAAGTTCACTCCATTCCACAAGAGAATTGAATTCTTGATGGATAATTTCAAAGAGATCATGGGCACCTTGATGACCAAGAGGGTCAATTTGGAATTAGATTTTGGTATACATAGACCAGAGGTGAGGCTTGAAGAAACAAGGCCAGATTATCAACCCTCAATGAATCAGCCTCTTTACAAGAGAAAGAGGAATGATAGTAGTGATGAGGAGGAGGGAGAGAGGAAAGGAAAAAAATAATGAAGACATCATCACAGCTAGATCCAAGGATCAGACGACCTGGAGGGATACAAGTTATTGATTTGGAAACACCACTGGAGAATAATCCTGCATTACGACCATCAGAGCCAAGCCCTAAGAGGTAGAGAGTTGAGGAAGCACATAAGACTTTGAATGATGAGATAATTGTTATAGATCAAGACATGCAGGTTGGTATTCCTTCCCCTCTTAGATCAACACAGCTGGTGCTATCTGATATAGATGTGAAAGGAAAATGTGTACAAGATGCCAGAATGGAGGCCTGCAAGGAATTCTTGGATGATGATGCATTTGTGAAGACTCTAGTATTCTTGCAACTGGTGTGGAGGATGAAGTGAGAATAATACTAGGCCAAATGCAAGGAGAGAAGAGAATCAAGGCCTGATAGGCCTGATCAGGAAAATGATGATGAGGTAAAGGCTAAACTCATGAATGAGTTTAAAAACATCACTCCTGAGGAGGGAAGTAAGTTGGTGACTTAGGCTGGTGTCCTAATTTTTCCTAAGTGGGACATAGCAGATTTAGTGACATTTAATTTCATTCTTAAGTCCAAGCATCTCATACAAAATAGTGAGGAAGAGGTTAAGGAAGCCCTGCAAGATTCTACCTTTAGTAAGGAATATGAAACTCTCATAATTTGGGCATTGGCACCCTAGGGAAGAAAGCCAAATGTGACTGATATTAGCCCAAACCTAAGGGGAGGGTTAATAATCAAGAGAGATTCTAAAACTTCAAATAAAAAAGCTATGAACTTGACTATAAATGTGACCAAATTGGCCCAGAAGATAGCTGAAAGAGAATAAGCTGAGAAGAAGAGTTTGATGAAGAAGTATAACACCATAATTGGAGAGTATAGTAAAATGCAGCAAAGGAATTTTGAGTTGTAGACTGAGGTAGATAGGTTGAAATATAGGCAAGTGGGGGAGTCTTCTACTACTCTTGGTACCTTGACCTTACCTTCTACATCAGGGTCAGTACCTCCAGCTTCTCCAATTTTTTAACTCCGAGATCCCCCATCTAGACACTTGCTCCTAGTCCTTCATTAGGGCTAGTTGAAGAAGAGGTTGAATACTCTATGGATCCCACTAAGAAGTGGATTCTAAATGGGATCACAAAATTGTAGGCTGCTTTAAATGCAAGTGAGGAGGGAGTACTTCCCATTAAGAATGAGGTTGTTGATATAGTTTTGAGGCACCTGAATGAAAAGGTTGATGTAAGATTACCATCAGTACATTCTTTATATTCTTTATTCTTGGATGAAATAAGAAATATTAATAGGGAAGAGGAAATATTTTTTCCCTTCGTTGAGAAGTGGATCCCTAGGGCCAATGGTCTAGATATTATGTATAAGGCCTCTAGATTTGATGCAGATGACATGTCCCAATCATTAAGGCCTACTCATTTTTTTTAAAATCACTGAAATGTTTCCAGGCCCTACCTAATGATTTGAGTAGTAGAATTAAGAAACTGGTAAAGAGTTTTGATGATTGGAATGATACATTTTTTCTAGATATAAGATGCACAAGGAAATGTTAAATCACTACAACAGTGGCAGGATAGAGTGGATGAAGTCATCAACAGACAAATAAAGTTTATTTTTGATGATTCAGACTATGATTTTTTGGTGAGTATCATGGATAAGATAATTAACACCAACACATTTTTGGAGTCTTTTGAAAAAGAGGCCAATCAAGTAGCAGTGGAATACACACCTTACAATACTAAGGTAAATGAGGTGGTGAATTTTAATTGGCCAATAGATGAAGAATATCAGAGGTGGGTTGACATATATTTAATCAAGGAGTAGGATAGAGTCTACTTCCAATAGTTAACAACTCAACGGTTATGGTTAAAATAGTATTTTTATATGTCTCGGTGGCATTTTTGGCGCAGGTTTTGAGGTTTCAAAAATGCAATAGCTATTCTCTAATGAGTGGGATTAATAAGAATATTCTCTAGGAACTTAGTGGTTGTAATCATTTTTGTGAAGTGTCGTAGAGCGTTCCAATTGACTGGTAACATGTTTAGTTTTTGGCCCGATGCTTGTTTGCTCCTTCACTCTCTTTAGGTAGAGTCTAAGTAATGATGCAGAGTGAATTGTAAAGAGGTTGATGTAATAGTGGAAATTCTACTCTTCAGTTTTGTGTTATTCTGTTGTATGCTTTAGTTTTATGAGTGTTTGATGTTCTCAGGTCAGTACTAGCATCTGAATGAGAATTACTCATTTCAAGCTCATGTCTCTCCGTTGTATGAATATATCATTATCTTGAATAGAATGATCAAGGGTTATTTTTTTCATCTCACTATTGTGGTGTGTATGATTCTCATTTTAGCTTTAATTCAATGAATTAATTAAAATTCATAAGTAAGGTTATAGATGGATATGTTCATGTAAGGATTTGATAAGTAGTATTGAGTTATAATAGATATTGATAACATTGTAAGGAAATATTATCTGAGATTTTATATGCTGTGTCTGAAATCTGTCATGGATCCTTAAATGCTTATGAATTTGACTCCTCCAATGGTATATGGCACTGGTCTAAGTTGTAATCATTTGTAAGGTTCTATATTCTTTTGTATTGGCTTAGAGCTTGCTACAAATTGTAACTTAATGACTATGTTAAGTTGTGTAATATTGTTGTAGTATCTCATGCTCCAAGTAGTTGGTATTATTGATGAATGGCCAATTTGTTTTAATCTTATCCTATTTTGTTGAGATATTAAGTGAGATAATCTCTTATCATTGATGTTGTTTATAAGTTTGGTGCAGAGATTATAAACACATTAAAGGGATCACCCTCTCAGGTCTTGCAGAGCCCAAAGTGTAGGAGGTTTATTAAAACCCTCATCAATTGGTCCAAGTCCTTCGAGCTTCCCCTAATTGGGATTGGAAATTCCATACTTAGATTAGAAGATAAACTTGGTTATAGTAAAAACAACCAACAAAATGGCGACTCTGTTGGGGATGTTAATTTGACTATTTTTTGTCAGTGATCACTTGCCCAATTTGCATAGAGTTATCATATTATTTTTGTGATTTGAAAGGTCAAGCCCATGGTTTATTGTGTTTCATTTATCAATATCTTCGGTTTTTCAAAAGCTTTGTGTTATCTGTTGAAGTACATTGTCAGTACAAGAAGTTCTAAAGGTCTTTCAAATGTCCACCAAGTGTTTCTAGATAGTTGGCATTCCCAAGATAATTGGATGGCGACTTTGAAGTCTCTGCACCAGTGTGCATTTTATTTGAAAATTTAATACCAATTAAAATATCTTTGGACAAACACAGAGAATGAAGAACATTAGGTCATTCATAAAGAATCACCCAGAATAGAAACTGGAGGGTGAACTCCCTAAGATGAAGAAGAAGGATAGGATAAAGAAGAAGCCAGAGTCTAGTAATGCTACTCCCATGCCACAAAATCCTGTACACCAAGGTACAAGTAAGCCTTTACATCCTATCCCTGAGACTTTTGAGCAAATGTCTAGACATTCAGAGTCAGCTAGCTATGGATTTTTTGATGCATTATTTAATACACCTGTCCAACAGGATGTAGCATGTCATAATAAAGGGCCTATTAGTGTACAATATTTTGAAAAAATAAGTAGGAGTAGAAGGCGAAGCCATCATAGAGAATGCACCAATGATGTGCCTCCTCCTCCTGCTAAAGATGATGGAACTCCTTTATTATCTAGGCATGCAGAATTAAACCTAATAGACCTAAGTGATACAACAAGCTCTGAAATGACCCTACTTGACCCAAATAATGTTTTTGGAGATATTGATTCTCTAAGATGAGAAATCCAAAAGCAAGCTGAACTTAGAATGAAAAAGGACAAGGAGAAGGAAACAAAATTGATGCATGTTGTCATTGAGGGATAGATTAATAAAATATTTGGAAACAATGAGACTCCTGAACCAAAGTAGACCTGAGCCAGAAGAGGAAGGTCCTATTGTATGGGAATTTTTTGATAAAGGGGAAAATCTAGTGTCTAAAGTGAGTCTTGTAGGTCAGAGTGATTTCCAACAAAAGCTTGCAGACATAAAACCCTTGAACCCTATTAAGCCCCAACCAAATAATCGAGATCCTAAACCTATTTTGGATAAGGGAAAAAAAAAGGTTGAAGGGATTAAGATAAATGAGAGGGTGTCTTCTCACCATCCTAAATAATATCCCCTTCCACATGTTTCATCACAAGTATAGACTACCTTGGAAAAGGTTAGGAGGGAAGGGGAAGCTCTAGCAAAAGAGCTAGAGAGGACTTAAATTGAGCCTGCAAATGCAAAAAAGAGAAGAAAAATAAATTTCCTGAGAATGTCAAGTGTGGATGAGGTTACACAAGCAACAAATTCATCAGCTCACCAAGATGTTTTGAAGAATAATCGTAAAAGCTGTTTGGAAAATACCACAAATAATTCTAGCCCAAAAGTTAATGCAACTAAATTTGTAAATGTATATCAAGATGGTCCTAAGACTCTGAATACAAGGTCTGGTTATGACTCTCAAAGGACTGATGGACTATTTCAAAGGAGACCTATACAACTGGAAAGCTATAGGAAGTTATTCTTTGATGGTATTCCAGGTTACCCAAATCCCATCCTTGATGAGCTAAGAGAAAAGATGAATAAGTTTGCTAGAAAAAATGCTTTTTCAGTAGAGGAACATTTGAAAGACTTCATGGATATGTTAAATGAATATGAGGTAGACCATGAATATGTAGTAATGAAATTATTTGTACAATCTTTGACAAAATATGCAAGGGATTGGTACAGAGGTATACTGAAAGCTAGTATTGGTTAGTGGGAAGAGTTTGAAAAATGCTTCAAAGAACAATATGGTGATAAGAGTAATGCTAGTTTCATGCTAAATGAATTCAAAAAAATCAAGAAGTCACTAAATGAGCCTGCGAGAGAATTTAACCTTAGATTTCAAAAGGCAATGTACAAGTTGTTTCAAGTGATGAGACTTGATGAAAATGTTTGTTTAACCACTTATTTCAATGCTTTTGATGCCAAAATGGCATATCTCCTCAGAGATAAGGACCCTCAAACCATGAGGGATGCTTTCAAAGTGTCCATTAATATTGAAAGTAATAGGAAGGCTTCTGAAAAATATGGTACAAGATAGAACATGGTGTGAGGTGTGTGAACACCCATATGATCAAAAGTATTATGGAATTTCTCAGTTTCTTGTGGCTAAAGGAAAAGAAGAGGATGCTTTTGAGAAAAAACCTGATTATGAGCAGGGTGATGTAAATATTTGTATGGACCGGTCATATATTGATGAAGCTGAATGTTCTTTTGATGAGGAATTGCAAGAAGCTGATGTGAATAATCAATGGAAGAGAAGTGAGATTTATCATCAATGGGTTTTTTTTTATGAGGAGGGTGATTTTGACCATGATGCCTACAATATGGAGTAGGTTGAAGATTCAGAGTCTCTAAGGAGACCATCAAAAGATGAGATTGCTCAGTTGAATGAGGAGATAGCTTCTCAGATGAGAATTACACTTCAGTTAAGAAATTGAACTGTGGGTGGCGACCAGGGTAAACTTGTTGGACTTTTTATTAAAGAACATAAAGATAAAAACAAGGGTGTTAAAGTTGATAGAAAAAATGTTGCTGTCAAAATAAAGGAGGTCAAGAACGACAAGATATAGGCCAAAAGAAATTAAATCCCAAAGCCTCATGAAGATGTTACTCCTTTATTGGTAAAGACCAAAGTGGTTACCAAGTCTATTGAATCTGCTCTAGAAGAGAAGAAAAAGAAACTTGAGGGAAATCAGCAACTGGAGAAGAAAAAAAATAATGAAGGAATGATTCATGACCTCCCTAAGTACACACCCTTAGACATGTTTCAAGTACTATCTTAGATTAAAATTATTGTGCCTTTGTTGGAAATGATGAGAATAGCTGAGCATAAGGAAAAACCAATAGCCTTGATTATAGGAGTTTCTAGTAGTAAAATTGAACAAGGAAATTATAAAAAAACAAAGGACAAAGAAGAAATAAAAGAGAAAGAAGTGGAGGGAATTGTGACATAGATTCCCCCTATGTATCTAGGGAATTCTATCAATATGTGCCTTGAGAATATAACCCCTTTTTTCCTGAGTGTTGATATAAATGGGAAGACCCTGAGAAATTATATGATAGACTCAAGGGCGTTAAACAATGTTATGCCAGTCAAGATCATGGAAGCAATGGGCTTAACAATAGACACTACTCAAGGTAAATTCTATGCATTAGATTCAAGAGAGGTGCCAGTTATTGGGACTATTAAAGCATTTCCTTACAAATTCACCCAATACCTAAGAAGGTTTTGGCCATGACTTTTTTAGTTGCAGACATCCCAACTCATTTTGGGATGCTCTTATCAAGGAAATGGAGTGCATGAATTGGAGGTACTATGCAATGTGATTTATCATTTTCTACCTTCTACATTGATGTGAAAGATAGTCTAAAGTGCCTCATATGATAGAGCATGATCCGACTGAAAATTTGACATGTTTTACTAATAGTGGAATAATTGAATTCATGGCTGAGGAATCCCCTAGTAATTGTGATAAATTTTTTGCACCGATTGATATAGAAGTAAGAGATTTTTCAGAGTCTAATGGCTTATGGACTATGCATTTTGATGGTGTGAGTTCAAAGGAAGGATCTGGTGCAGGTGTGCTGCTAAGGTCTCTGAGTGGAAAGACATTCAGGTTTTATTTACTTTGTTATTTGAATGCACCAACAATGTGGCCGAATATGAATTCTTGTTACTGGGGTTGAGATTGGCTCAAAAACATGGGATCAGGAAGCTCAAAGTGATTGGAGATTCCAAGCTTGTGATTTCCCACGTCAAGTCTAGATATGTGTCATAAAATAAAAGGCTGAAATATTATAGAAATGTTGTTTGGGATGAAATGGAGAAGTTTGATGCTTTTGGTATAAATTGGATGGAGAGAGGCCACAATAAGGTGGTAGATTTGCTAGAAAATATTGCATTGAAACTAGATGACATGACTTATGCTGGAATTTCAAAGGTTGAAGTGCAAACTAGACCATCTGTTCTTGATAATATCAAAAACTAGCAAGTTTTTGATAGTGATTATCATATATTGAGGTTCTTAAATTCTGTGGATGAGTATGGAAGTCAAGAAATTGATTTTGTAGATTTGATTGAAAAAATTGATGGTAAGGATACTATGTTTGGGAATGAAGTTATCCAGTTAAAGAACAATACAATTCCTAAAAGTTTAGTTGTTTTTGAAAGAGTGTTTGATAATCAGGATAGGATGAAGGCTAATTGTGTTGCTTCCCATCCTGATGACTTAGAGGAAATAAACCTTGGAATAGAAGAATCATCGAAAAAGGTGTATATTGGATAGAAATTATCACCAAAAGTGAGAAGGATGTTAGTTGATTTGTAAATGAAATTCAAACATGTGTTTTCTTGGTCTTATGATAATCTCAAGGCTTATAGGGAGGATTTATTTCAACATGAAATTCCTTTGAATGATGATTCTAAGCCATTTAGGCAAAAACATCCACATGTGTCATCACAAGTAGAGACTTCACTGGAAAAGGTTAGGAGGCAAGGGGAAGCTCTAATAGAGAAGCTAGAGAGGACTAAAATTAAGGGTGCAAATGCAGAAAAGAGAAGAAAAATAAGTTTCCTAAGAATGTCAAGTGTGGATGAGGTTACACAAGCTACAAATTCATCAGGTCACAGAGATGTTTTGAAGAATGATCATAAAACCTATTTGGAAAATACCACAAATAATTTTGGCCCAAAAGTTCATGCAACTAAATTTGTACATTTACATCAAGATGGTCGTAAGACTTAGAATACACAGTTTGGTGATGACTCTCAAAGGACTGATGGAATATTTCAAAGGAGACCTATACAAGTGGAAAGGTATAGGTAGTTATTCTTTGATGGTATTCCGGGTTACCCAAGTCCCATCCTTGATGAGTTAAGAGAAAAGATGAATAAGTTTGCTAGAAACAATCCTTTTTCAGTAGAGGAACATTTGAAAGCCTTCATGGATATGTTAAATGACTATGAGGTAGAGCATTAAGATGTAGTGATGAAATTATTTGTACAATCTTTGATGGAAGATGCAACGGATTGGTACAAAGGTCTACCAAATGCTAGTATTGGTTTATGGGAAGAGTTTTAAAAATGCTTCAAAGAACAATATGGTGATAAGAGTAATGCCAATTTCATGCTAAATGAATTCAAAAACATCAATAATTCACTAAATGAGCCTACTTTAGAATTTAAGCTTAGATTTCAAAAGGCAATGTACAAGTTGTTTCACGTGATGAGACTTGATAAAAATGTTTGTTTAACCACTTATTTCAGTGCTTTTGATGCCAAAATGGCATATCTCCTTAGAGATAAGGGTCCTCAAACCATGAGGGATTCTTTCAGAGTGGCCATTAATATTGATTGTAATAGGAAGGCTTCTGAAAAATATGGTAGGAGGGAGGAACCTACTCTTTTAAAAAATATTAAGGATAAGACTGAGAAGGTCTCTACTGCAAACGCTAAGGATGATGAAAAGTGGGATAAGGTCCTCAACACTCTGAATGACATAAAGTATACTATTTCTAAGCAAGAGAAGGGTCTTGAAAATGATAAACAGGAGTATAATAAAAATGACAAACCTCCTAAACTTCAAAATTATCCTTACAATAAAAATTGGAACAATGGAAAACCAATACTACCGGCCCAGAAGCCTAAAACTGATCAGCAGACACCAGATCCTTTTCAGAAGCATTCTATAAATTTCATAAAAGATAGACAATGGTGTGAGGTGTGTGAACACCCATATGATCAAAAGTATTGTGGCATTGCTTAGTTTCTTGTGGATGAAGGAAAAGAAGAGGATACTTATGAGAAAACCCCTGATTATGAGTAGGGTGATGTAAATGTTTGTATGGACTAGTCATATATTCATGAAGCTGAATGTTCTTTTGATGAGGAATTTCAAGAAGCTGGTGTGAATAATCAATCATAGAGAAGTGAGATTTATCATCAATAGGTTTTTTATAATTAGGAGGGTGGTTTTGACCATCATTCCTATAATATGGAGGAGCCTGAAGATTCAGTGTCTCTAAGGAGACCATCAGAAGATGAGATTGCCCGGTTAACTGAGGAGATAGCTGCTCAAATGAGAAGTACACTTCAGCTAAGAAATATAAATGTTGGTGGTGACTAGGGTAAACTTGCTAGCCTTTTTATTAAAGAGCATAAAGATAAAAGCAAGGGTGTTAAAGTAGATAGAAAAAATCTTTCTGTCAAAACCAAGGAGGTCAAGAATGATAAGATATGGGTGAAAAGAACAGAAATCCCAAAGCCTCATGAAGATGTTAATCCTTTACTGGTAAAGACCAAAGTGATTACCAAGTCTATTGAATCTTCTCTAGAAGAGAAGCAAAAGAAACTTGAAGGAAATCAGCAACTGGTGAAGAAAGAAAATAATGAAGGAATGATTCATGGCATGCCTAAGTACACACCCTTAGACATTTTTCAAGTACTATACCAAATTAAAGTTATTGTTCCTTTGCTAGAAATGATGAGAATATCTAAGCATAAGGAAAAAAAAATAGCCTTGATTATAGAAGTTGCTATTAGTGAAATTGAAGAAGGAAATTATAAAGAAACAAAGGACAAAGAAGAAATAAAAGAGAAAGAAGTGGAGGGAATTGTGACACAGATTCCCCCTGTGTATCTAGGGAATTCTATCAATATGTGCCTTGAGAATATAACCCCTTTTTTCCTGAGTGTTGATATAAATGGGAAGACCCTGATAAATTATATGATAGAATTAGGGGCATCAAACAATGTTATGCCAATCAAGATCATGGAAGCAATGGGCTTAACATTAGACACTACTCAAGGTAAATACTATGCATTAGATTCAAGAGAGGTTCCAGTTATTGGGACTATTAAACTATTTCCTTACAAATTGACCCAATACCTTGAGAAGGTTCTGGCCATGACTGTTTTAGTTGAAGACATCCCACCTAATTTTGGGATGCTCTTATCAAGGAAATGGAGTGCATCAATGGGAGGTAATATGCAATGTGATTTATCATTTGCTACATTTTACATTGATGGGAAAGATGTCAAGATTGAAAGAGAATTTAAAGTGCCTCATATGATTGAGCATGATCCGACTGCAAATTTGACATGTTTTACTAACATTGGCATAAATGAATTCATGGCTGAGGAATCCCCTAGTAATTGTGATAAATTTGTAGCATTGATTGATACAGAAGTAAGACATTTTTCAGAGTCTAATGGCTTATGGACTATGTATTTTGATGGTGCGAGTTCAAAGGAAGGATCTGGTGCAGGTGTGTTGCTAAGGTATCTGAGTGGAGAGACATTCAGGTTTTCTTTTACTTTGTTATTTGAATGCACCAACAATGTCGCCGAATATGAAGCCTTGTTAATGGGGCTGAGATTGCCTCAAAAAAATGGGATCGAGAAACTCAAAGTGTACAAGATGCCAGAATGGAGGCCTGCAAGGCATTCTTGGATGATGATGCATTTGTGAGGACTCCAGTATTCTTGCAGCTAGTGTGGAGGATGAAGTTAGAAGAATACCAAGCCAAATGCAAGGAGAGAAGAGAATCAAGGCCAGATAGGTCTGATTAGGAAAATGATGATGAGGTGAAGGCTCAACTCATGAATGAGTTTTAAAACATCACTCCTGGGGACAAAAGGATGTTGGTGACTCAGGCTGGTGTCCTACTTTTTCCTGAGTGGGACATAGCAGATGTAGTGGAATTTTATTCCATTCTAAAGTCCAAGCATCCCATAGAGAACAGTGAGGAAGAGGTTAAGGCAACCCTGCAAGATTCTGCCTTTAGTGACGAATATGAAACTTTGGCAATTTTGGCATTGGCACCCCAGGATAGAAAGTCAGATGTGACTGATATTATCCAAGACCTAAGGGGGAGGTTCATAATCAAGAGAGCTTCTAAAAATTCAACTACAAAATCTACAAACCTGACTATAAATTTGGCCAAATTGGCCTAGAAGACAGTTGAAAGAGAAGAAGCTGAGAAGAAGAGTTTGATGGAGAAGTATAACACCATAATTCAAGAGTATATTAGAATGCATCAAAGGAATGTTGAGCTACAGACTAAGGTAGATAGGTTGAAATACAAGAAAGTGGATGAGTCTTCTATTGCTCCTAGTACCTTGACCTTACCTTTTACATTAGGGTCAGTACCTCCAACTTATCCAATTGTTTTAACTCTGGGACCCCCCATCTAGACTCCTGCTCCTAGTCCTTCATTAGATCCAGTTGGAGAAGAGGTTGAATACTTTGTGGATCCCACTAAGAAGTTGATGTTAAATAGGATCACATAATTATAGGCTGCTTTAAAAGAAAGTGAGGAAGGAGCAATTGCCAAACATGAATGAGGTTGTTGATATAGTTTTGAGGCACTTGAATGAGAAGGTTGATGGTAGATTACCATCAGTACATTCTTTATACTTTTTATTCTTGAATGAAATAAGAAATATTAATAGGGATCAGGAAATAGTTTTTCCCTTGGCTGAGAAGTGTATCCCTAGGGCCAATTATCTGGATATTATGTATAAGGCCTCTAGATTTGATGCAGATAATAGACCCCAATCATTGAGGCCAACTCAATTTTTTGTGAAATCACTGAAAGGTTTCCAGGCCCTAGCTAATGATTTGAGTAGGATAGTTAAGGAATTGGTAAAGAGTTTTAATGATTGGAGTGATACATTTTTTCCAGATATAAGATGCACAAGGAAATGTTAAATCATTGCAACAGTGGTAGGATAGAGTGGATGAAGTCATCAACACACAAATCAGGTTGATTTGTGATGATAAGGACTATGATTTTTTGATGAGTAGCATGGACAAGATAATTAACACTAGCACATTTTTGGAGTCTTTTGAAAGATAGGCCAATCAGGTAGTAGTGAAATAGACACCTTACAATACTAAGGTGAATGAGGTGAATTTTGATTGGACAAATAATGAAGAATATTAAAGGTGGGTGGACAAATATTTAACAGAGGATGAGTAGGAAAGATTCTACTTACGAGAGTTAAGAGCTCAACGGTTATGGTTATAATAGTTTTTGGATATGTTTCGTTGGCATTTTTGGCCCAGGTTTTAAGGTTTGGAAAATGCAACACCTATTCTCTAATGAGTGGGATTAACAAGAAGATTCTCAAGGGACTTAGTGGTTGTAATAAATTTTGTGAAGTGTCATAGAGAATTCCAATTGACCGGTGACATGTGTATTTTCTACCCTGATGCTTGTTTTCTCCTTCATTCCCTATAAGAATGATTTCAAGGCCAAAAATATGAGTGAGCAGGTTAGATGTCTTTAGGCCGAGTCTAAGTAAATTTGCAGAGCAAATTGTAAAGAGGTTGATGTAATAGTGGAAAAGCTACTCCTAGCTTTTGTATTATTCTGTTGTATGCTTTAGTTTCATGAGTGTTTGATGTTCTCAGGGAAGTACTAGCTTCTGAATGAGAATTACTCATTTCAAGCTCATGTCTCTCCATTTTATGAATATATAATTATCTTGAATAGAATGATCAAGGGTTATTTTGTTCATCTCATTGTTGTGATATGTATAATTCTCATTTTAGCTTTAATTCAATGAATTAATTAAAATGCGTAAGTGAGGTTATAGATGGATATGTTCATGTAAGGATTTGATAAGTAGTATTGAGTTAGAATAGATATTGATAATATTGTAAGGCAATATTATCTCAGATTTTATATGCTATGTGTCTAAAATATGTCATGGATCCCTAAATGCTTATGAATTTGATTCCTCCAATGGTATATGGCACTGGTCTAAGTTGTAATCATTTGCAAGATTTTGTATTTGTTTGTATTGGCTTAGAGCTTGCTACAAATTATAACTTAATGACTATGTTAAGTTGTGTAATATTATTGTAGTATGTCATGCTCCAAGTAGTTGGTATTATTGATGAATGGCCAATTTTTTTCAATCTTATCCTATTGTGTTGAGATATTAAGTGAGATAATTTGTTATCATTGATGTTGTTTATAAGTTTGTTGCAAAGATTATAGACACATTAAGTGGATCACCCTCCCAGATCTTGTAGAGCCCAAAGTGTAGGAGGTTTATTAAAACCCTCATTAGTTGGTCCAAGTACTTCGAGCTTCCCCTAATTGGGATTGGAAATTCCATAGTTAGATTAGAAGATAAACTTGGTTACAATAAAAACAACCAACAAAATGGCAACTCTGTTGGGGATGTTATTTTGACTATTTCTTGTCAGTTATCGGTTGCACATTTTGAATAGAGTTATCATAGTATTTTTGTGATTTGAAAGGTTGAGCCTGTGGTTTATTGTGTTTCATTTATCCATTTCTTCAGTCATTCAAAAGGTTTGTGTTGTCCCATGAAGTACATTGTCAATACAAGAAGTTCTAAATGTCTTTCAAAATTCCACCAAGTGTTTCTAGGAAGTTGGTATTCCAAAGATAATTGGATGGTGACTCTGAAGTCTCTTCACTAGTGTGTAATTTATTTGAAAATTTAATACCAATTAAAACATATTTGCACAAACACGGAGAATGAAGAACATCAAGTCATTTGTAAAGAATCACCCTGAATAGAAACTGGAGGGTGAACTCCCTAAGATGAAGAAGAAGGACTGGATAAAGAAGAAGCCAGAATCCAGTAGTGGTGCTCCCGCGACACAAAATCCTATACACCAAGGTACAAGTAAGCCCTTAGATCCTATCTCTGAGACTTTTGAGCATGTGTCTAGACATTCAGAGTCAGATAGCTATGGAATTTGTGATCCATTATTTAATAGACATGTCTAAGAGGATGTAGCATGTCATAATAAAGGGCCTGTTAGAGTCCAATATGCTAAAAAAAGAAATAGGAGTAGAAGTTGAAGCCATCATAGAGAATGCACCAATGATGTGCCTCCTCCTCCTGCTGAAGATGATGGAACTCGTTTATTATCTAGGCATGAAGAAGTAAACCTAATAGATGTAAGTGATACATCATGTTCTGAAATGACCCTGCCTGACCCAAATGATCTTTTTGGAGATATTGATTCTCTAAGACAAGAAATCCAAAAGAAAGATAAAATTAGAATGAAAAAGGACAAGGAGAAGGAAACAAAATTTATGCATGTTGTAATTGAGAGGGTTAGATTAATAACAGAATTGGCAACAATGAGACTCTTGAACCAAAGTAGACTTGAGCCAGAAGAGGAAGGTCCTATTGTATGGGAATTTTTTGGTAAAGGGGAAAACCCAGTGTCTAAATTGAGTACTGTAGCCCAAACTAATTTCTAAAAAAATCTTGTAGACACAAAACCCTTGAATCCTATTAAGCCCCAACCAAATAATCTAGATCCTAAACCTGTTTGGATTAGGGAAAACAGAAGGCTGAAGGGATTAAGATAAATGAGAGGGTGGTTGCTCACCATCCTAAACAAGATCCCCTTCAACATGTGTCATCACAAGTAGAGATTTCCTTGGAAAAGGTTAGGAGGGAAGGGGAAGATGTAACAAAAGAGCTAGAGAGGACTCAAATTGAGGCTGCAAATGTAGAAAAGAGAAGAAAAATAAGTTTCCTAAGAATGGAAAGTGTGGATGAGGTTACACAAGCTACAAATTCAACAGGTCACCAAGATGTTTTGAAGAATGATCATAAAACCTATTTGTAAACTACCACAAATAATTCTGGCCCAAAAGTTCATGCAACTAAATTTGTAAATTTACATCAAGATGGTCCTAAGACTCGAAATACACAGTTTGGTGATGACTCTCAAAGGACTGATGGACTATTTCAAAGGAGACCTATACAATTGGAAAGGTATAGGAAATTATTATTTGATGGTATTCCAAGTTACCCAAATCCCATCCCTGATGAGCTAAGTGAAAAGATGAATAAGTTTGTTGGAAACAATGCTTTTTCAGCAGAGGAACATTCGAAATCCTTCATGGATATGTTAAATGACTTTGAGGTAGAGCATGAAGATGTGGTAATGAAATTATTTGTACAATATTTGATAGAGGATACAAGGGATTGGTATAGAGGTCTACCGAATGCTAGTATTGGTTTATGGAAAGAGTTTGAAACATACTTCAAAGAATAATATGGTGATAAGAGTAATGCTAGTTTCATGCGAAATGAATTGAAAAACATCAAGAAGTCAGTGAATGAACATGTGATAGAATTTAACCTTAGATTTCAAAAGGCAATGTACAAGCTATTTCAAGTGATGAGACTTGATGAAAATGTTTTTTTAACCACTTATTTCAATGGTTTTGATGCCAAAATGGCATATCTCTTTAGAGATAAGGACCCTCAAACCATGAGAGATTCTTTCAGGGTGGCCATTAATACTGAAAGTAATAGGAAGACTTATGGAAATTATGGTAGGAGGGAGGAACCTATTCTTTTAAAAAATCCTAGGGATAAGACTAAGAAGGTCTCTACTACAAATGCTAAGGATGATGAAAAGTGGGATAAGGTCCTCAGCACTTTGAAGGACATAAAGTATACTATTGTGAAGCAAGAGAAGGGTTTTGGAAATGATAAGCAATAGTATAATAAAAATGATAGACCTCCTAAACTTCAAAATTATCCTTACAATACAAATTGGAAGGATGGAAAACCAATACTATTGGCCCAGATGCCTCAAACTGATCAGTAGACACCAGATCCTTTGCAAAAGAATTCTATAAATTTGGTACAAGATAGACCATGGTGTGAGGTGTGTGAATACCCACATGATAAAAAGTATTGTGGCATTTCTCAGTTGCTTGCGGCTAAAGGAAAAGAAGAGGATGCTTATGCACAAACCCTTGATTATGAGCAGGGTGATGTAAATGTTTGTATGGACTGATCATATATTTATGAAGCTGAGTATTCTTCTGATGAGGAATCGCAAGAAGTTGATGTGAATAATAAATGATAGAGAACTGATATTCATCATCAACATGTTTTTTCTGATGAGGAGGGTGATTTTGACCATCATGCCTACAATATGGAGCAAGTTGAAGATTCGGTGTCTCTAAGGAGACCATCAGAAGATTCGATTGCCCAATTGACTAAGGAGATGGTTGCTCAGATGAGAAGTACACTTCAGCTAAGAAGTAGAACTATGGGTGTCGAGCAGGGTAAACCTTCTGGCCTTTTTATTAAAGAACATGAAGATAAAAACAAGGGTGTTAAAGTAGATAGCAAAATTTTTGCTGTCAAAATCAAGGAGGTCAAGAATGACAAGATATGAGTGAAAAGAATTGAAATCTCAAAGCCTAATGAAGATGTTACTCCTTTATTGGTAAAGACCAAAGTCATTACCAAGTCTGTTGAATCTACTCTAGAAGAGAATCAAAAGAAACTTGAAGGAAATCAGCAACTAGAGAAGAAAGAAAATAATGAAGGAATGATTCATCACCTGCCTAAGTACACACCCTTAGACATGTTTAAAGTACTATCCCATGTTAAAGTTATTGTGCCTTTGGTGGAAATGATGAGAATAGTTGAGCATAAGTAGAAAAAAATAGCCTTGATTATAGGAGTTGCTAGTAGTAAAATTGAACAAGGAAATTGTAAAGAAGTAAAGGACAAAGAAGAAATAAAAGAGAAAGAAGCGGAGGGAATTGTGACATAGATTCCCAATGTGTATCTAGGTAATTCTATCAATATGTGCCATGAGAATATAAATTTTTTCTTTTTTTCTAAGTGTTGATATAAATGGGAAGATCCTAAGAAATTATATGATAGACTCAGGGGCATCAAACAATGTTATGCCCATCAAGATCATGGAAGCAATGGGCTTAACAATAGACACTACTCAACATAAATGCTATGCATTAAATTAAAGAGAGGTTCCAGTTATTGGGACTATTAAAGCGTTTCCTTACAAATTGACCCAATACCCTGAGAAGGTTTTGGCCATGACTATTTTAGTTGCAGACATCCCACCTCATTTTGGGATACTCTTGTCAAGGAAATGGAGTGCATTAATGTGAGGTAATATGCAATGTGATTTATCATTTGCTACCTTCTACATTGATGGGAAAGATGTCAAGATTGAAAGAGAGTCTAAAGTGCCTCATATTACTGAGCATGATCTAATTCAAAATTTGACATGTTTTACTGATAGTGGCATAAATGAATTCATGGCTGAGGAATCCCCTAGTAATTGTGATAAAGTTATTGCACCGATTGATACAAAAGTAAGACATTTTTTAGAGTCTAATGGCTTATGGACTATGTATTTTGATGGTGCGAGTTCAAAGGAAGGATCTGGTGCAAGTGTGTTGCTAAGGTCTCTGAGTGGAAAGACATTCAGGTTTTCTTTTACTTTGTTATTTGAATGCACCAACAATGTGGCCGAATATGAAGCCTTGTTACTAGGGCTAAGATTGGCTCAAAAAAATGGGATCAAGAAGCTCAAAGTGATTGGAGATTCTTGGCTTTCCCAAGTCAAGTCTAGATATGTGTCAAAGAATAAAAGGTTGAAACAGTATAGAAATGTTGTTTGGGATGAGTTGGAGAACTTTGATGCTATTGGTATAAATTGGATGGAGAGAGGCCACAATAAGGTGGTATATTTGCTTGCAAATATTGCATTGAAGCTAGATGACATGACTTATGTTGGAATCTAAAAGGTTGAAGTACAAACCAGACCATTTGTTCTTGATAATATCAAAAATTGGCAAATTTTTGATAGTGATGATGATATATTGAGGTTCTTAAATTGTGTGGATGAGTATGAAAGTCAAGAAATTGATTTTGGAGATTTTGTTGAAAAATTTGATGGTAAGGATACTGTGTTTGGGAATGAAGTTATCCAGTTAAAAACCAATACAATTTTTAAAGGTTTAGTTGTTCTTGAAAGAGTGTTTTATAATCAGGATAGGATGAAGGCTAATTGTGTTGCTTCCCATCCTGATGACTTAGAGGAAACAAACCTTGGATTAAAAGCATCACCGAAAAAGGAGTATATTGGAAAGAAATTATCACCAAAAGTGAGAAGGATGTTAGTTGATTTGTTAAGGAAATTCAAACATGTGTTTGCTTGGTCTTATGATGATGTCAAGGCTAATAGGGAGGATTTATTTCAACATGAAATTCCTTTGAATGATGATGCTATGCCATTTAGGAAAAAGAAAAGGTCTATTAATCCTACCTTGGCCCCCAAAATGCAAGGAGAATTAATGAAGTTGAGAGACGAAGGGATTATCAAGCCAATCAGACATTCATCTTGGGTATCAAATTTGGTGCCTGTGAGAAAGAAAAATGGAGAGATTAGGTTATGTGTCGATTTCAGAAATTTGAATGTGTCTTCATTAAAGGATAACTACCCATTACCAAATATGGAATCCATGTTGCATAGAGTAATAGGATACGAGCTAATGCATATGATGGATGGGTTTTCTAGATATAACAAAGTCATTGTTAAGGAGTCTTAAGAGTTTAAGACAACTTTCACTACACCTTGGGGAACTTATGTATATATGAGAATGCCTTTTGCTATAGAAAATGTAGGCGCTACTTTCCAAAAAGCCATGGATGTGGCATTGTTAGATTTCATTAACTTATTTTTGGTGATTTATCAGGATGATCTAATAGCATATTCCAAGAAAGAGGATGACCATTGTGACCGTCTAGAGAAAGTATTCGATAGGGAATTGGAATATGGTATTTCCATGAACCCAAAGAAGTGTTCTTTTCGTGTCACAAAAGGAAAGGTATTGGGACATATTGTTTATAAGGATGGGGTCAAAATTGATCCAGAAAGGGTAATTGCAATAGATGGGGTCCCAAAACCCCAAAATGACAAGGGAATACAATCTTTCTTTGGACAGATTAACTTCCTAAGAAGATTCATAACAAATTTTGTTTAGATAGTTCACCTTATTTCTAAGATGCTTAAGAAAGGGGCCAAAGTTGAATGGGAAGAAGAGTCAGTATAGGCTTTTCAGGCCATTAAACAAGCTATAAAGGAAGCTCCTGTGTTAAGAACCCCTGATTTTTCCAAGACCTTATAGATTTTCTCATTTGCTTCATTACACACAATTGCAACTGTGTTGTTACAAAAGAATGCTAAGGGTTTTGAACATCCATAGCCCTTTTTACCAAATCCTTGTAGGCTGTAGAACTCAAGTATGACATAACTGAAAAATAGGCATATGCACTAGTAAAAGAAGTAAAATCTTTGAGGATGTATCTGATGGAAGCTACTATAATTTCCTATGTACCTAGGGTTGTTGTGAAGGACATTTTCACATAGAAGGAAGTGTCAGGAAGAATATGTAGATGGATAAATAGGATCCAAGAATTCAACATTGAAATCCAGATTACTAAGCTGGTGAGAGGACAAGGATTGGCCAAGCTTATGGCCTAGAGTAATCCTAAAACAAATCAGATAAATGTGCTTGAAGAAGAGCATAGATCACACATATGTGATATGGAACATTCTGATTTGTACAAAGGTGTGATCTATTATTTACAAAATATGAGATGTCCTGATGATTTGAGTGAAAATGACAAGAGGATATTGAAGTTGCATGCTATTAAATATTTTATATAGTAGGAAAGCTCTGGTGGAGACATGGAGAAGGTGTTGTGTTGAAATGTGTGGACCAAGATCAAGCACAAGATCTCCTAAATGAAATGCATAGTGGAGTTTGTGGAGGGAATTATATGACCAAAATAACTGCACACAAAGTGATGAGGGATGGATTTTGGTGGCCTACTATTTTTAAGGGCGCACATCAATTAGTGAAGACATGTGATGCTTGTCAATGTTTCTTTGTTAAGTTGAAATTCTCTAGTAACTTACCTTTAAAACCAGTTGCAGTGCAATCTCCATTCCAACAATGGGGTATTGATTTTATAGGAGAGGTAGCATGTAAATCAAGTGGAGGCCATTCATGGATATGGGTGGCCACTAATTACTTTAACAAGTGGGTGGAAGAAATTTCAACAAAGAAATCAACTAGCAAGGTGGTGACTGATTTCTTAATGAGTAACATAGTGACTAGATTTGGATGCCTAGAGAGGATAGTGTTAGACAATGTGATGTGTTTCAAGTTTGAAGAATACCTGGAGTTTTGTGAGAAGCATGGCATCCAAGTATCTTACTCATCACCTTACCACCCACAAGGAAATGGACAAGAAGAATCAAGCAATGAAAGCTTGATGAAGATTATTAGAAGAATCCTAGATCAAAATAAGAAGGCACGAGATTCTAAATTGAGATTAGCAGTCTGGGAAGACAGGGTGACTGTCAAGAAAGCAATAGGTTGTGCCCCATTTGACTTAGTTTATAGGATAAATGCAAGGTTTCCCCAAAATAATCTGATGGAAATGTATAAGTTTGTCTAGATGTATGATAATGAAATAGAAGATGAAATGTAGTTGAGGGTGGAAGCTCTCATAGAATTGGATGAGATCAGGAGGAAAGCTCAAATAAAAAATGACAAATTGTAGTTGCAAGTAAAAAATTTTTATGACAAAAGGAAAACTATAAGGAGTTTTGAAGATGGAGATATGGTTTTGATGTGGAATGTCAGATTGGAGGACAAAGGATAATATGGTAAATTTGATGCAATCTGGCTAGGGCCATTCTTGATAAGTAGTAAATGGGGAGAGGATTCATACTTTCTTCAGGATTTGACAAGTGACATTCTATAATTGTCTGTTCATGGATAATTCTTGAAATTATACTTCAATTGAAGTATTGTATTCCATGAACAATAGCTTTGATTTATATATATGTTAGTTGTAGGTTTCCTTCTTGTTGGATTGTATTGTCTGGACAATCCTTTTTGGTTGTATCTGCAACTAGTCTTCTCTACCTGAGATTCTGAATTCTCGTTTCATTCCAGTAAAATGAACGTCCCCAACTAGAGCCGCTAATGGAGCTTCACAATTTGTTCTTTGAATTCCATTGTTCTGTGTAGGTTTTTCATGCTATTCAGAAGAAATCTAGGGTTGGGGGTTTTATTTTTGCCTTCATACAAATCCTAACATTCTATCTAATACCTTGGGTAGGATCTATTCCGCCATTACCTTTTTGAAGGAGGTTTTAAAATAAATTATGTCCCATTGACTCGTCTAGGTCGGGCCCCTTTTTATAAACAGTGTTAAATATTTCGCCTAATTTTATTATCTCCTAAGTTTAGGTTGGCCCATGACCCATTTTTAAGAACAACATTAAGCCATCATTTTTCGTTGACCTAGGAGGTGTCCCCTTGTCCCTTTAATAATTGTTTTGTATTTTGTAGGGAACATTTTTGGTGACCGTCGATCATCCAACAGTTGATCCTGACCACCCCGCGACCCCATGATGGTCTCACTGCTAATTTTCAACCAATTGTGATATCACAGGTGGGCGCCACATGTCTCAACCGCCAACACCGAAAAATATTAACAAAGCGTTTTAAATTTTATGTCGGGTTTTAATACATTATATAGTGGGTTACTAAAACAACTGTGAGATGCACATGCTCAAGATCGACGGTAGTGTTATAATATTCATGAAAAATTGCTTGATGGTTATGTTCAGTACTTGTGATGGCTATGAATGAACATGATTGTTGATGGTGGCAATCAACGGTTGCTTGCCATCACGTGATCCAACCATGAAGGATGTTTAGTGATTACAATATCATGAGTGGGCACCATGTGTACTCCCTTGGCATTCAATACTATGGTAGGCCATTCATATTAAGATGGAGGTTGTGTCAACCTTTTGAAAGTGACCGTTTGATTATCTGAAAAAGGTAAAGGATCAATTGTAGGAATTTAATTCGCATCAAATGTGATTGGAGTCATTGACACATCATGTAAATGAGCTTTGATGACGGATGAAACTATTAATGGATCAATTTGATTAACATAAAGTATCTTCCTTCATTCTATTTTACCACAAATCATTCAAGAACCTTGGGGAAGTAGTTTTAGAGCCAGAGACAAAGTTTTCAGTAATCAAAGCAGTAGTTTTGTTTTCTACAAGGCATGAAATCCGTGAGTTGTTTTCTTTACTGCTTGGTTAATTTGACTGTGATTTCATGAAGAAAATTGTGGTGTGCTTGTCAAGGGGTTTGTTGATTATTGTTGTAGGGTTACTAGTTTGTTTAATTGAGGGAAATTGCAAGGTTTTGTTATAATTTCATTTTATGGGTAGCCCTAGTTTGCTCAAGATTTTAAATTATTTAAAGAATCCCTAGTTCATTTGAGATGGCACCACCAAAGCAACATTTCGGCCATATTGATTATTTACAAATGAATTTGTATGATGATTTTCTAGATCAACTCCCATTATCAACAAATGATAGGAAGAGGGGATTAATTATGATGAGTGGAAGAACCCTAGGTGAAGGACTAGTATGCAAGAGTTATAACATTGTAGATGTGAGGGTTCCTATGACTGGTTTCAAAATATTTAGGCTATGGTATGGATAGTGAAACTTACCTCACCCCTTTTCTAATGACTCGAGATATGACATGGGGAAGCTAGCAGTCCCAAATGTGTTCCCTAATGTAGACCTACTCAGAGCGGTGGCAACACGATATGACCCTATTACAAGAGTAATAAGGGATAATGATTGTGGGATTTTTCTGAGTATAAGCGCGGATTAAATTTAATAGGTGTTTGATTTGAGTCAATCAAGCTCATTTTTGGTTCCAGTTGATCTTGAGGAGATGAAGTAGGAGTATGCAAGATCAAAGCCCCTTTTTAGGTTGAAGTTGCTTCCTCCTCATCTGGCTAGAGTAGACAGTTCAACAATTCATATCAACCCAAGTGACCAGGAGCCTTTTAGGTGGAGTTACTTTTCCAATCACTTTTTGGCTACATTTTATTCATTGTACCATATTTTGGGATTCATCCCTAATACTGTAATGCCAATTGCATACATGTTCATGGGGGCCCAAATTTAGCATCACAATTTCTCTATGGTGTATGACTTTGCATCTTTTCTGGCAGAAAAGATACATAAGGGATTGCTGAAGTTGCACATGGGGTATACTAGCACTCCTTTCTTTTGCTATTCCCTGTTAATGCACATGTTCTTGTATAAGAATGCTGACTTCTTCTTAGAGAAGATGGAGTTGAGGCAAGATTTAAATGGAGAAAGATTACCAGTACAGGTTTAGAGTGCTGATTTATCATACAACAAGGTAGGTGCCAATTTTGTACAATTTGATAATTGTTTTTCCTCCAAACTCAGGGCTCGGTTGGTAGTGAATATTCCTAGAATCCTTGAAGACCTACATGAATTCCTCAAACCAAAACTGAGGAAGCCTAATTTAAAAATTTACCACAATTGGGGTGACATCATCTTGTACCCTATAAGTATTGTTCATAGAGTATATGGTTTCTCCGAAGCCCCACATATCCTCCTATTTAATGTACCATCAAGAATAGGGTTTTTCGAAGTCATGTGCCAAATAAGTAGTATTCATGAGGATAACTTGACAGGGAGGGGAAATGGAACATTTTTCCCTAATTACACTGTAGTTTCTGATTTTGTTTTGTCTGAGGGAGGATAGGTCCAATTTGGAAGATATTGTGATGACTTTCATTTGAGGAGTGGTCCTAGGAGGTAGCATGACCCTGAGTGTTTCTTTGCCTTGTTTAGGCAACAAATTAAAGGTGGAAAGTTTGTACATGAGTTCAATTTTCCTTAGGACCTAATCAGAAATGAATTTGATTTAAATAGACAGGAATTGAATAAGGAAAAGTGGATTTCATATGAGAATTTATTGGCTATGGTGCATAAAATGGATCCAAAATATGATCCATTAATGAAGTTCACTCCATTCCACAAGAGAATTGAATTCTTGATGGATAATTTCAAAGAGATCATGGGCACCTTGATGACCAAGAGGGTGAATTTGGAATTAGATTTTGGTATACAAAGACCAGAGGTGAGGCCTGAAGAAACAAGGCCAACTTATCAACCCTAAATGAATCAGCCTCTTTACAAGAGAAAGAGGAATGATAGTAGTGATGAGGAGGAGGGGGATAGGAATGGAAAAAAAATAATGAAGACATCATCATAGCTACATCCAAGGATTAGAGGACCTGGAGGGATAAAAATTATTGATTTGGATTCACCACCGGAGAATAATCCTGCATTACGACCATTAGAGCCAAGCCCTAAGAGGTTGAGAGTTGAGGAAGCACATGAGACATTGACAGATGAAATAATTATTATAAATCAAGACATGTAGGTTGGTATTCATTCCCTTCATAGATCAACACAGTTGGTGCTATCTGATATCGATGTGAAAGGACAATGTGTACAAGATGTCAGAATGGAGGCCTACAAAGAATTCTTGGATGATGATGCATTTGTGAGGACTCTAGTATTCTTGCAACTAGTGTGGAGGATGAAGTTAGAATAATTCCAGGCCAAATGGAAGGAGAGAAGATAATCAAGGCCTTCTAGGTCTAATCAAGAAAATGATGATGAGGTAAAGGTTGAACTCATGAATGAGTTTAAAAACATCAATCCTGAGGAGGGCGGGAAGTTTGTGACATAAGCTGGTATCCTAATTTTTCCTAAGTGGGACATAGCAGATGCAGTGGCATTTAAAGCCATTCTTAAGTCCAAGCATCCCATACAGAATAGTGAGGAAGAGGTTAAGGCAGCCTTGTAGGATTCTACATTTAGTGAGGAATATGAAACTCTGGAAATTTGGGCATTGGCACCCTAGGGCAAAAAGCCAAATGTGACTGATATTAGCCCAAACCTAAGGGGAGGGTTAATAATCAAGAGAGCTTCTGAAATTTCAACTACAAAAGCTACAAACTTGACTATAAATGTGGCTAAATTGGCTCAGAAGACAGTTGTAAGAGAATAAGATCAGAAGAAGAGTTTGATGAAAAAGTATAACACCATAATTGGAGAGTATAGTAGAATGAACAAAGGAATTTTGAGTTGTAGACTAAGGTATATAGGTTGAAATACAGGCAAGTGGGGGAGTCTTCTAGTGCTCTTGGTATGTTGACCTTACCTTCTACATCAGGGTCAGTACCTCCAGCTTCTCCAATTGTTTTAACTCTAAGATCCCCCATCCAGACTCCTACTCCTAGTCCTTCAATAGAGCTAGTTGAAGAAGAGGTTGAATACTCTGTGGATCCCACTAAGAAGTAGATGTTAAATGGGATCACAGAATTATAGGTTGCTTTAAGCACAAGTGAGGAGGAATCACTTCCCAAAAAGAATGAGGTTGTTGATATAGTTTTGAGGCACCTCAATGAGAAGGTTGATGGTATATTACCATCATTACATTCTTTATATTCTTTATTCTTGGATGAAATAAGAAATATTACTAGGAATCGGGAAATAGTTTTTCCCTTCGCTGAGAAGTGGATCCCTAGGGCCAATGATCTAGATATTATGTATAAGGCCTGTAGATTTGATGCAGATAACATGCCCCAATCATTAAGGCCTACTCATTTTTTTGTGAAATCACTGAAAGGTTTCCAGGCCCTACTTGATGATTTGAGTAGTAGAATTAAGGAATTGGTAAAGAGTTTTGATGATTGGAGTGATACATTTTTGCCAAATGTAATTGATGCATAATGAAATGTTAACTCACTGCAACAGTGGTAGGATAGATCAGATGAAGTCATCAATAGACAAATCAAGTTGATTTTTGATGATGAGGACTATGATTTGTTGGTGAGTATCATGAATAATATAATTAACACCAACACATTTTTGGAGTCTTTCGAAAAAGAGGCCAATCGGGTAGTAGTGAAATGCACACCTTACAACACTAAGGTGAATGAGGTGTTGAATCTTGATTGGACAACATATGAAGAATATCAGAGGTGTGTGGGAAAATATTTAACCGAGGAGGAGTAGGATGATGAGGACTATGATTTTTTGGTGAGTATCATGAATAAGATAATTAACACCAACACATTTTTGGAGTCTTTCGAAAAAGAGGCCAATCGGGTAGCAGTGAAATACACACCTTACAATACTAAGGTGAATGAGGTGTTGAATCTTGATTGGACAACATATGAAGAATATCAGAGGTGTGTGGGAAAATATTTAACCGAGGAGGAGTAGGATAGAGTCTAATTTCCATAGTTAATAGTTTAGCGATTATGGTTATAAAAGCTTTTGGATATGTCTCGGTGGCATTTTTGGCACAGGTTTTGAGGTTTGGCAAATGCAGCTCTTATTCTCTAATGAGTGGGATTAACAAGAAAATTCTCCAAGGACTCAATGTTTGTAATCATTTTTGTGAAGTGTCATAGACCGGTCCAATTAACCGGTGACATGTGTATTTTTTGGCCCGATGCTTGTTTTCTCCTTCATTCTCTATAAGAAGGATTTGAAGGCCAGAAATATGAGTGAGCAAGTTAGATATCTTTAGTTTGAGTCTAAGTAAAGCTACAAAATGAATTGTAAAGAGCCTGATGTAATAGTGGAAATTCTACCCTTAGGTTTTGTGTTATTCTATTGTATATTTTAGTTCAATGAGTGTTTGATGTTCTCAGGGCAGTACTAGCATCTAAATGAGAATTACTCATTTCAAGATCATGTCTCTTCATTGTATGAATATATCATTATCTTGAATAGAATGATCAAGGGTTATTTGTTCATCTCACTTTTGTGGTGTGTATAATTCTCATTTTAGCTTTAATTCAAGGAATTAATTAAAATTTTGAAGTGAGTTTATAGATGGATATGTTCATTTAAGGATTTGATAAGTAGTATTGAGTTAGCATAGATATTGATAATAATGTAAGGTGATATTATCTGAGATTTTATATGCTATGTCTCTGAAATCTGTCATGGATCCTTAAATGTTTATGAATTTGACTCCTCCAATGGTATATGGCACTGGTCTAAGTTGTAATCGTTTGTAAGGTTTTGTATTCGTTTGTCTTGTCTTAGAGCTTGCTACAAATTGTAACTTAATGACTATATTAACTTGTGTAATATTGTTGTAGTATCTCATGCTCCAAGTAGTTGGTATTATTGATGAATGGCCAATTCATTTCAATCTTATCCTATTGTGTTGAGATTTTAAGTGAGATAATTTGTTATCATTGATGGTGTTTATAAGTTTTATGTAGAGATTATAAACATATTAAGTGGATCACCCTCCTGGGTCTTGCAGAGCCCAAAGTGTAGGAGGTTTATTAAAAACCTCATCATTTGGTCCAAGTCCTTCGAGCTTCCCCTAATTGGGATTGGCAATTCCATAGGTAGAATAGAAGATAAAATTGGTTACAGTAAAAACAACCAAAAAAATGGTGACTCTGTTGGGGATGTTAATTTTACTATTTCTTGTCAGTGGTCGGTTGCCCATTTTGCATAGAATTATCATAGTATTTTTGTGATTTGAAACATCGAGCCCATGGTTTATTGTGTTATCCCATGAAGTACATTGTGAGTACAAGAAGTTCTAAAGGTCTTTCAAAATTCCACCAAGTGTTTCTAGACAGTTGGCATTCCCAAGATAATTGGATGGCGACTTTGAAGTCTCTGCACCAGTGTGCATTTTATTTGAAAATTTAATACCAATTAAAAGATCTTTGGACAAGCATGGAGAATGAAGAACATCAGGTCATTCGTAAAGAATCACCCGGAACAGAACCTGGAGGGTGAACTCCCTAAGATGAAGAAGAAGGACTGGATAAAGAAGAAGCCAAAATCTAGTAGAGTTGCTCCCGCGTCACAAAATCTTGTACACCAAGGTACAAGTAAGCCTTTACATCATATCCTTGAGACTTTTGAGCAAGTGTCTAGACATTCAGAGTCAGATAGCTATGGATTTTTTGATTCATTATTTAATACACCTGTCCAAGAGGATGTAGCATGTCATAATAAAGGGCCTGTTAGTGTCAAATATGCTGAAAAAATAAGGAGTAGAAGTTGAAGCCATCATAGATAATTCACCAATGATGTGCATCCTCTTCCTACTAAAGATGATGGAACTCCTTTATTATCTAGGCATGAAGAAGTAAACCTGATAGACCTAAGTGATACATCAAGTTCTGAAATGACCCTACTTGGCCCAGATGATTTTTTGGAGATATTGATTCTATGAGACGAGAAATCCAAAAGCAAGATGAAATTTAAATAAAAAAGGAGAGGGAGGAGGAAGAAAAACTAATGCATGTTGTAATTGAGAGGGATAGATTAAATAGAGAATTGGAAACAATGAGACTCCTAAACAAAAGTAGACCTTTAGCGAGAAGAGGAAGGTCTTGTTGTAAGTGAAATTTTTGATAAAGGGGAAAATCCAGTGTCTAAAGTGAGTCCTGTAGGTAAGATTGATTTCCAGCCAAAGCCTGAAGACCCAAAACCCTTGAACCCTATTAAGCCCCAACCGAATAATCTAGATCTTAAACCTATTTTGGATAAGGGAAAACAAAAGGCTGAAGGGATTAAGATAAATGAGAGGGTTCCTTCTCACCATCCTAAACAAGGTCCCCTTCCACATGTGTCATAACTAGTAGAGAATGCCTTAGAAAAGGTTAGGAGGGAAGGGGAAGCTCTAAAAAAAGAGCTAAAGAGGACTCAAATTGAGGCTACAAATGTAGAAAAGAGAAGAAAAATAAGTTTCCTAAGATTTCCAAGTGAGGATGAGGTTACACAAGCTAGAAATTCATCAGGTCACCAAGATGTTTTGAAGAAGGATCATAAAACCTATTTGGAAAATACCACAAATAATTCTGGCCCAAAGTTCATGCAACTAAATTTGTAAATTTACATCAAGATGGTCCTTAGACTCATAATACACAGTCTGGTGATGAATCTCAAAGGACTGATGGAATATTTCAAAGGAGACCTATAAAATTGGAAAGTTATAGGCAGTTATTCTTTGATGGTATTCCAGGTTACCCAAATCCCATCCCTGATGAGCTAAGAGAAAAGATTTATAAGTTTGCTGGAAATAATGCTTTTTCAGCAGAGGAAAATTTGAAAGCCTTCATGGATATGTTAAATGACTATGAGGTAGAGAATGAAGATGTAGTAATGAAATAATTTGTATAATATTTGACAGAAGATGCAAGGGATTGGTATAGAGGTCTACCGAATGCTAGTATTGGTTTATGGGAAGAGTTTGAAAAATGCTTCAAAGAACAATATGGTGATAAGAGTAATGCTAGTTTCATGCTAAATGAATTCAAAAACATCAAGAAGTCACTAAATAAGCCTGTGACAAAATTTAACCTTAGATTTCAAAAGGTAATGTACAAGCTATTTCAGGTGATGAGATTTGATAAAAATGTTTGATTAACCACTTATTTTAATGCTTTTGATGCCAAAATGCCATATCTCCTAAGAGATATGAACCCTCAAACCATAAGGGATGCTTTCAAAGTGGCCATTAATATTGAAAGTAATAGGAAAGCTTCTGGAAAATATGGTAGGAGGGAGGAACCTAGTCTTTTAAAAAATCTTAGGGATAAGACTGGGAAGTTCTCTACTGCAAATGCTAAGGATGATGAAAAGTGGGATAAGGTCCTCAGCACTCTAAATGACATAAAGTATACTATTTCTAAGCAAGAGAAGGGTCTTGGAAATGATAAGGAGCAGTATAATAAAAATGATAGATGTCCTAAAATTCAAAATTATCCTTACAATACAAATTGGAAGGATGGAATACCAATACTACCATCCCAGAAGCCTAAAACTGATCAGCAGACACCAGATCCTTTGCAGAAGCATTCTTTAAATTTGGTACAAGATAGACCATGGTGTGATGTGTGTGAACACCCATATGATCAAAAGTATTGTGGCATTGCTCAATTGCTTGTGGTTGAAGGAAAAGAAGAGGATGCTTATGAGAAAAAACCTAATTATGAGTAGGGTGATGTAAATGTTTGTATGGACCAGTCATATATTGATGAAGTTGAATGTTCTTCTGATGAGGAATTGCAAGAAGGTGATGTGAAAAATCAACGGATCAACAAGTTTTTTTCTGATGAGGAGGGTGATTTTGACCATTATGCCTGCAATATGGAGCAGAGTGAAGATTCAGTGTCTCTAAGGAGACCATCAGAAGATTAGATTGCTCAGTTGACTGAGGAGATAGCTACTCAAATTAGAAGTACACTTCAGCTAAGAAATAGAACTGTGGGTGGTGACCAGGGTAAACTTGTTGGCCTTTTTATGAAAGAAAATAAAGATAAAAAAAAGGGTGTTAAAGTAGATAACAAAAATGTTGCTATCAAAATTAAGGAGGTCAAGGATGACAAGTTATGAGCGAAAAGAATTGAAATCTGAAAGCCTCATGAAGATGTTACTCCTTTATTGGTAAAGACCAAAGTGATTACCAAGTATGTTGAATCTTCTCTAGATGAGAAGCAAAAGAACCTTGAATGAAATAAGCAACTGGAGAAGAAATAAAATAATGAAGGAATGATTCATGACTGCCTAAGTACACACCCTTAGACATGTTTCAAGTACTATCCTAGGTTAAAGTTATCGTGCCTTTGCTGGAAATGATGAGAATAGCTAGGCATAAGGAAAAAACAATAGCCTTAATTATAGGAGTTGCTAGAAGTAAAATTGAACAAGAAAATTGTAAAGAAGCAAAGGACAAAGAAGAAATAAAAGAGAAAGAAGTGGAGGGAATTATGACATAGATTCCCCCTGTGTATCTAGGGAATTCTATCAATATGTGCCTTGAGAGTATAACCCCCTTTTTCCTGAGTATTGATATAAATGGGAAGACCTTGAGAAATTATATGATAGACTCAGGGGCGTCAAACAATGTTATGCCAATCAAGATCATGGAAGCAATGGGCTTAATAGTAGACACTACTCAAGGTAAATTCTATGCATTATAATCAAGAGAGGTGCAAGTTATTGGGACTATTAAAGAAATGCCTTACAAACTAACCCAATACCCTAAGAAGGTTCTAGCCATGACTATTTTAGTTGTAGACATCCCACCTCATTTTGGGATGGTCTTGTCAAGAAAATGGAGTAAATCAATGGGAGGTACTATGCAATGTGATTTATCATTTTCTACCTTCTACATTGATGGGATAGATGTTAAGACCGAAAGAGAGTCTAAAGTGCCTCATATGATTGAGCATGATCCACTTGAAAATTTGACATGTTTTACTGACAGTGGCATAAATGAATTCACGGCTGAGGAATCCCCTAGTAATTGTGATAAAGCTATTGCACCGATTGATATAGAAGTGAGACATTTTTCAGAGTCTAATGGATTATGGACTATGTATTTTGATGGTGCGAGTTCAAAGGAAGGATCTGGTGCAGGTGTATTGATAAGGTCTTTGAGTGTAAAGACATTCAAGTTTTCTTTTACTTTGTTATTTGAATGCACCAACCATGTTGCCGAATATGAATTCTTGTTAGTGGGGTTGAGATTGGCTCAAAAACATGGGATCAAGAAGCTCAAAGTGATTGGAGATTCCAAGCTTGTGATTTCCCAAGTCAAGTCTAGATATGTGTCATAAAATAAAAGGCTGAAATATTATAGAAATGTTGTTTGGGATGAAATGGAGAAATTTGATGCTTTTGGTATAAATTGGATGGAGAGAGGCCACAATAAGGTGGTAGATTTGCTAGAAAATATTGCATTGAAACCAGATGACATGACTTATGCTGGAATTTCAAAGGTTGAAGTGCAAACCAGACCATCTATTCTTGATAATATCAAAAACTGGCAAATTTTTGATAGTGATGATGATATATTGAGGTTCTTAAAGTGTGTGGATGAGTATGAAATTCAAGAAATTGATTTTGGAGCTTTCATTGAAAAAAATGATGGTAAGGATATTGTGTTTGGGAATGAATTTGTCTAGTTAAAGACCAATACAATTCCTAAAGGTTTAGTTGTTCTTGAAATAGTGTTTGATAATCAGGATAGGACGAAGGCTAATTGTGTTGCTTCCCATCCTGATGACTTAGAGGAAATCAACCTTGGAACAAATGCATCACTGAAAAAGGTGTATATTGGAAATAAATTATCACCAAAAGTGAGAAGGATGTTAGTTGATTTGTTAGGGAAATTCAAATATGTGTTTTCTTTTTCTTATGATGATCTCAAGGCTTATAGGGAGGATTTATTTCAACATGAAATTCCTTTGAATGATGATGCTAAACTATTTAGGCAAAAGAAAAGGCCTATTAATACTACCTTGGACCCCAAAATGCAAGAAGAATTAATGATGTTGAGAGATGCAGGGATTATCAAGCCAATCAGACATTCATCTTAGGTACCAAATTTGGTGCCTATGAGAAAGAAAAATGGAGACATTAGGTTATGTGTGGATTTCAGAAATTTGAATGTGTCTTCATTAAAGGATATCTACCCGTTACCAAATATGGAAGCCATGTTGTAGAGAGTGACAAGCTGCGAGCTAATGTCTATGATGGATGGGTTTTCTGGCTAGAACCAAGTCATTGTTAAGGAGTCTGAACAATTTAAGATAACTTTCACTACACCTTGGGTAAATTATGTATATGTGAGAATGGATTTTGGTCTAACAAATGTAGGGGCTACTTTCTAGAGAGCCATGGATGTGGCATTCTCATATTTCATTAACTTTTTTTTGGTGATTTATCAAGATGATCTAATAGAATATTCCAAGAAAGAGAATGACCATTGTGAACATCTAGAGAAAGTATTCAGTAGGGCATTGGAATATGGTATTTCCTTGAACCCAAAGAAGTGTGCTTTTTGTGTCACGGAAGGAAATTTATTGAGACATATTGTTTCTAAGGATGGGGTCAAAATTGATCCAGAAAAGGTAGTTGCAATAGATAGGGTCCCACAACCCCAAAATACCAAGGGAATACATTCTTTCTTTGGAAAAACGAACTTCCTAAGAAGATTCATAACAAATTTTGCTGAGATAGTTTGCCCTATTTTTAAGATTCTTAAGAAAGGGGCCAAAGTTGAATGTGAAGAAGAGTTAGTATAGGCTTTGCAGGCCATTAAGAAAGCTATCAAGGAAGCTCCTGTGTTAAGAACCCCTCATTTTTCCAAGCCCTTATAGATTTTCTCATTTTCTTCATTCCACACAATTGCAACTATGTTGTTACAAAATAATGCTGATGGTTTTGAACAACCTATAGCCTTTTTCAGAAAATCCTTGCAGGCTGCAAAACTAAAGTATGACATAAATGAAAAACAAGCATATGCACTAGTAAATGTAGTAAAATATTTCAAGACATATTTGATGGGAGCTACTATAATTGCCTATGTACCTAGTGCTGATGTGAAGGACATTTTCACATAGCAGGAAGTGTCAGGAAGAAGATGTAGATGGATCAACAGGATCCAAGAATTCAACATTGAAATCCAGATTACTAAGTTGGTGAGAGGACAAGGATTGGCCAAGCTTATGGCCTAGAGTAATCTGGAAGCAAATCAAATAAATGTGCATGAAGAAGAGCACATATCACACATATGTGATATGGAACATTCTGATTGATACAAAGGTGTGATCTATTATTTACAAAATATGAGATGTCCTGATGATTTGAGTGAAAATGAAAAGAGGGCATTGAAGTTGCATGCTATTAAATATGTTATCATAGTAGGAAAGCTCTGGTGGAGAAATGGAGAAGGTGCTATGTTGAAATGTGTGGACCAAGATCAAGCACAAGAACTCTTAAATGAAATGCATAGTGGAGTTTGTGGAGGGAATTATATGGCCAAAACAACTGCAGACAAAGTGATGAGGGCTAGATTTTGGTGGCCTTCTATTTTTAAGGACACACATCAATTAGTGAAGACATGTGATGCTTGTCAATGTTTTTCTGGTAAGTTGAAATTATCTAGTAACTTACCTTTAAAACTAGTTGCAGTGTAATCTCCATTCCAACAATGGGGTATTGATTTTATAGGAGAGGTAGTATGTAAATCAAGTGGAGGCCATTCATGGATATTGGTGTACACAAATTACTTTACCAAGAGGTTGGAAGCAATTCCAACAAAGAAAGCAACTAGTAAGGTGGTGATTTATTTCTTAATGAGTAACATAGTGACTAGATTTGGATACCCAGAGAGGATAGTGTCAGACAATGCGATGTGTTTCAAGTCTGAAGAATACCTAGAGTTATGTGAGAAGCATGGCATCCAAGTCTCTTACTCATCACCTTATCACCCATAAGGAAATGGACAAGCAGAATCAAGCAATAAAATCTTGATGAAGATTATTAAAAGAATCCTAGATCAAAATAAGAAGGCATGGGATTCTAAATTGAGATTAGCATTCTGGATAGACAGGGTGACTGTGAAGAAAGCAATAGGTTGTTCCCCATTTGAATTAGTTTATGGGATTAATGCAAGGTTACCCTAGAATAATTTGATGGAAATGTATAAGTTTGTCCAGATGTATGATAATGAAATAGAAGATGAAATGTAGTTGAGGGTGGATTCGATTAAGTACCTTGGTGAAGTAGTTTCAGAGCCAAAGAAACAGTTTCGAGTAAACAAAGTAGGAGTTTGGTTTTCTACAAGGCGCAAAATCTGTGAGTTGTTTTTTGTACTACTTGGTTAATTTGACTCTGATTTCATAAAGAAAATTATGTTGTGTTGGTCAAGGGGTTTGTTGATTATTGTCGTAGGGTTACCGGTTTGTTTAATTGAGGGAAATTGCAAGGTTTTGCTGTAATTTCGGTTTATGGGTAACCCTAGTTTGTTCAAGATTTTGAATTATTTAAAGAAGCCCTTGTTCATTTGAGATGGCACCACCAAAGTAGCATTCCGGCCATATTGATTATTTACAAAGGAATTTGTATGATGATTTTTTGGATCAAATCCCATTATCAACAAATGATAGGAAGACAGGATTAGTTCTAATGAGTGGAAGAACCCTAGGCAAAGAACTATTATGCAAGATTTATAACATTGTAGATGCTAGGGTTCCTATGACTAGTTTGGAAATGTTTAGGCTATGGTATGGAAAGAGAAACTTACCTCACCCCTTTTCTAATGACTTGAGATATGACATGGGGAAGCTAGCAGTGCCAAATGTGTTCCCTGATATAGACCTACTAAGAGTGGTGGCAACATGATATGACCCTGTTATAAGAGTAATAAGGGACAATGATGGTGGGATTTTGCTGAGTATAAGCATGGATGAAATTCAACAGGTGTTTGATTTTAGTGAATCTGTCTTGTTTTTGGTTCTAGTTTCTCTTGAGGAGATGAAGCAGGAGTAGGCAAGATTGAAGCCCCTTTTTAGGTTGAAGTTGCTTCCTCCTCATCTGGCTAGGGCAGAAAGTTCAACAATTCATTACATCCGAAGTGACCAGGAGCCTTTCAAGTGGAGTTTCTTTGCCAATCACTTTTTGGCTACATTTTATTCATTTTGCCAGATTTTGGGATTCATCCCTAATACTGTAATACCAATTGCATACATTTTCATGGGGGCCCAAATTTAGCATCCCAATTTCTCTTTGGTGTATGAATTTGCATCTTTTCTGGCAGAAAAGATACATGAGGGATTGCTGAAGTTCCAGGTGGGGGATACTGGCCCTTCTTTCTTTTGGTATTCCCTTATAATGCACATGTTATTGTATAAGAATGCTGACTTCTTCTTAGAGAAGATGGAGTTGAGGTAAGATGTAAATGGAGAAAGATTACCAGTACAGGTTTGGAGTGTTGATTTATCATACAACAGGGGAGGTGCTATTTTTTTACAATTTGATAATTTCTTTGCCTCTAGACTCGGAGCTCGGTTGGTAGTGAATGTTCCTAGAAGCTCTGAAGAACTCAATGAATTCATCAGACCAAAAGTGAGGAAGCCTGATTTAAAAATTTACCACCATTGGGGTGACAGTATCTTGTACCCTATAAGTATTGTTCTAAGAGTATATTGTTTCTTGATAGCCCCACATATCCTCCCATTTAATGTACCATCAAGAATGGGGTTTTCTGAGGTCATGTGGCAAATAAGTTGTATTCACGAAGACAACCTGACAAGGAGGGGAAAGGGAACTTTGTTCCATGATTACACTGTTGTTTCTAATTTTGTTTTCTCCAAGGGAGGATGTGTCCACTTTGGAAGATATTTTGAGAACTTTCATTTGAGGAGTGATCCTAGGAGGCAGCATGACCCTAAGATTTTATTTGCCTTGACTAGGCAACAAATTAAAGGTGGCAGGTTTAAACATGAGTTTAGTTTTCCTGAGGACCTACTCAGAAATGAATTTGATTTAAACAAACGAGAATTTAATAAGGAAAAGTGGATTGCATATGAGAATTTATTGGCTATGGTGCATAAAATGGATCCAAAATATGATCCATTAATGAAGTTAACTCAATTCCACAAGAGAATTGAATTCTTGATGGATAATTTCAAAGAGATAATGGGCACCTTCATGACCAAGAGGATCAATTTGGAATTAGATTTTGTTATACAAAGACTAGAGGTGAGGCCTGAAGAAACAAGGCCAACTTATCAACCCTTAATGAGTCAACCTCTTTACAAGAGAAAGAGGAATGATAGTAGTGATGAGGAGGAGGGGGATATGAAAGGAAAAAAAAATTAAGACATCATCATAGCTAGATCCAAGGATCAGAGGACCTGGAGGGATAAAAATTATTGATTTGGATTGACCACCAAAGAATAATCCTGCATTACGACCATTACAACAAAGCCCTAAGAGGTAGAGAGTTGAGGAAGCACATGAGACTCTGAGGGATGAGATAATTGTTACATATCAAGACATGTAGGTTGGTATTCCTTCCCTTCCTAGACCAACATAGTTGCTGCTATCTGATATGGATGTGAAAGGCTAATGTGTACAAGATGCCATAATGGAGGCCTTTAAGGCATTCTTGGATGATGATGCATTTTTGAGGACTCCAGTATTCTTGCAATTGGTGTGAAGGATGAAGTTAGAATAATACCAGGCCAAATACAAGGAGAGAAGAGAATCAGGGCCTGATAGGTCTGATCAAGAAAATGATGATGAGGTAAAGGCTAAACTCATGAATGAGTTTAAAAACATCACTCCTAAGGAGAGAAGGAAGCTGGTGACTTAGGCTGGTGTCCTATTTTTTCCTGAGTGAGACATAGTAGATGTAGTGGCATTTAATGCCATTCTTAAGTCCAAGCATCCCATACAAAACAATGAGGAAGAGGTTAAGGCAGCCCTGGAGGATTCTACCTTTAGTGTGGAATACGAAACTCTTGCAATTTAGGCATTGGCACCCTAGGGAAGAAATCCAAATGTGACTGATATTAGCCCAAACCTAAGGGGAGGGTCAATAATCAAGAGAGCTTCTTAAACTTCAACTACAAAAGCTACAAACCTCACTATAAATGTGGCCAAATTGGCCAAGAAGATAGCTGAAAGATAATAAGATGAGAAGAAGAATTTGATGCTGAAGTATAACACCATAATTTGAGAGTATAGTACAATGCAACAAAGGAATTTTGAGATGTAGATGGAGGTAGATAGGTTGAAATATAGGCAAGTGGGAGAGTCTTCTAGTGCTCTTGGTACCTTGACCTTACCTTCTACATTAGGGTCAGTACCTCCACCTTCTCCAATTGTTTTAACTCTGAGATCCCCCATCCAGAATCCTACTCCCAGTCCTTCAATAGAGCCAGTTGAAGAAGAGGTTGAATACTCTGTGGATCCCACTAAGAAGCAAAAGTTAAATGGGATCACAAAATTGTAGGCTGCTTTAAACACAAGTGAGGAGGGAGAACCTCCCAAACAAAATGAGGTTGTTGATACAGTTTTGAGGCACCTGCATGAGAAGTTTGATGGTAGATTACCATCAGTACATTTTTATATTCTTTATTCTTGGATGAAATAATAAATATTAATAGGGATCGGGAAATAGTTTTTCCCTTGGTTGAGAAGTGGATCCCTAGGGCCAATGTTCAAGATATTATGTATAAGGCCTCTAGATTTGATATAGATAACATGCCCCAATCATTAAGGCCTACTCATTTTTTTGTGGAATCATTGAAAGGTTTCCAGACCCTACCTGATGATTTGAGTGGGAGAATTAGGGAACTGGTAAAGAGTTTTGATGATTGGAGTGATACATTTTTTCCAGAGATAATTGATGCACAAGGAAATGTTAAATCACTGCAACAGTGGTAGGATAGAGAAGATGAAGTCATCAACAAACAAATCAAGTTCATTTGTGATGATTTAGACTATGTTTTTTGGTGAGTATCATGGATAAGATAATTAATACCAGCACATTTTTGGAGTCTTTTGATAAAGAGGCCAATCAGGTAGTAGTAAAATACACACCTTACAATACTAAGGTGAACGAGGTGGTGATTTTTGATTGGCCAAAAGAAGAATAATATCAGAGGTGGGTGGACAAATATTTAACCAAGGAGGAGTAGGATAGAGTCTACTTCTGATAGTTAACAACTCAATAGTTATGGTTATAATTGTTTTTGAATATGTGTCGGTGGTGTTTTTGGCATAGGTTTTAAGGTTTGGAAAATGCAGAAACTATTCTCGAATGGGTGGGATTAACAAGAAGATTCTCCAGGGACTCAGTGGTTGTTATCATTTTTGTGAAGTGTCATAGAGCATTCCAATTGACCAGTGACATGTGTATTTTCTGGCCCAATGCTTGTTTTCTCCTTCATTCTCTATAAGAAGGATTTCAAGACTAGAAATACGAGTGAGAAATTTAGATGTCTTTAGGTCAATTCTAAGTAAAGTTGTTAAGAAAATTTTAAAGAGCTTGATGTAATAGCGAAAATGCTACTCTTCGGTTTTGTGTTATTCTATTGTATGCTTTAGTTTCATAAATGGTTGATGTTCCTAGGGTAGTACTAGCATTAGAATGAGAATTACTCATTTCAATCTCATGTCTCTCCATTGTATGAATATATCATTATCTTGAATAGAATGATCAAGGGTTATTTTGTTTATCTCACAATTGTGGTGTGTATGATTCTCATTTTAGCTTTAATTCAATGAATTAATTTAAATTCTTAAGTGAGGTTATAGATGGATATGTTCAAGTAAGGATTTGATCACTAGTATTGAGTTAGAATAGATATTGATAATATTGTAAGGCAATATTATCTGAGATTTTATATACTATGTGTCTGAAATCTGTCATAGATCCTTAAATGCTTATGAATTTGACTACCTCAATGGTATATGGCACTGGTCTATGTTTTAATCATTTGTAACGTTTTGTATTCATTTTTCTTGGCTTAGAGCTTGCTACAAATTGCAACTTAATGACTATGTTAACTTGTGTAATATTGTTGTAGTATCTCATGCTCCACGTAGTTGGTATTATTAATGAATGGCCAATTCATTTTAATCTTATCCTATTGTGTTGAGATATTAAGTGAGATAATTTTTCATTATTGATGTTTATAATTTTGGTGCAAAGATTATAAACACATTAAGGGGATCACCCTCCTGGGTCTTGCAGAGCCCAAAATTGCAGGAGGTTTATTAAAACCCTCATTAGTTCGTCCAAGTCCTTCAAGCTGCCCCTAATTGGGATTGGCAATTCCATAGTTAGATTAGAAGATAAAATTGGTTACAATAAAAACAACCAACAAATGGCGACTCTGCTAGGGATGTTAATTTGACTATTTCTTGTTTGTGGTCGGTTTCCCATTTTGCATAGAGTTATCATAGTGTTTTTGTGATTTCAAAGTTCGAGCCCATGGTTTATTATGCTTTGTTTATCCATTTCTTCAGTCGTTCAAAAGGTTTGTGTTATCTCATGAAGTACATTGTCAGTACAAGAATTTCTAAAGGTCTTTCAAAATTCCATCAAGTTTTTCTAGATAGTTGGTATTCCCAAGATAATTGGATGGCGACTCTGAAGTCTCTGCAACAGTGTACATTTTATTTCAAAATTTAATACCAATTAAAAGATCTTTGGACAAGCACGGAGAATGAAGAACATCAGGTCATTCGTAAAGAATCACCTGAAACTGAAACTAGAGGGTTGACTCCCTAAGATGAAGAAGAAGGACTGGATAAAGAAGAATCCAAAATCCATTAGTGCTGCTCTCACATCACAAAATATTGTACACCAAGGTACAAGTAAGCCTTTACATCCTATCCTTGAGAATTTTGAGCAAGTGTCTAGACATTCAGAGTTAGATAGCTGTGGATTTTTTGATTCATTATTTAATACACCTATCCAAAAGGATGTAGCATGTCATAATAAAAGGCTTGTTAGTGTCCAATATGTTGAAAAAAGAATTAGGAGTAGAAGTCAAAGCCATCATAGAGAATGTACCAATGATGTGCATACTCCTCCTGCTGAAGATGATGGAACTCCTTTATTATCTAGACAAGAAAAAGTAAACCTAATAGACCTTAGTGATACATCAAGTTCATAAATGACCCTGCCTGACCCAGATGATGGTTTTGGAGATATTGATTTTCTAAGATGGGAAATCCAAAAGCAAGATGAACTTAGAATGAAAAATGACAAGGATAATGAAACTAAACTGATGCATGGTATAATTGAGAGGGATAGATTAATTAGAGAATTGGTAACAATGAGACTCCAAAACCAAAGTAGACCTGAGCCACAAGAGGAAGGTCCTATTGTAAGGGAAATTTTTGATAAAGGGTTAAAGCTAGTGTCTAAAGTTAGTCCTCTAGGTCAAAATGATCTCCAACCAGAGTCTGCAAACCCAAAACCCTTGAACCCTATTAAGCCCCAACCAAATAATCTAGATCCTAAACCTATTTTAGATAAGTGAAAATAGAAGGGTGAAGGGATTAAGATAAATGAGAGGGTGGATTCTCACCATCCTAAAAAAGATCCCTTTCCACATGTGTCATCACAAGTAGAGACTACCTTGGAAGAGGTTAGGAGGGAAGGGGAAGCTCTACCAGAAGAGCTAGAGAGGACTGAAATTGAGGCTGTAAATGCAGAAAAGAGAAGAAAAATAAGTTTCCTAAGAATGTCAAGTGTGGATGAGGTTACACAAGCTACAAATTCATCAGGTCACAGAGATGTTTTGAAGAATGATCATAAAACCTATTTGGAAAATACCACAAATAATTTTTTCCCAAAAGTTCAAGCAACTAAATTTGTACATTTACATCAAGATGGTCCTAAGACTTAGAATACACGGTCCGGTGATGGCTCTCAAAGGAATGATGGACTATTTCAAAGGAGACCTATACAATTGGAAAGGTATAGGCAGTTATTCTTTAATGGTATTCCGGGTTACCCAAATCCCATCCCTGATGAGCTAAGAGAAAAGATGAATAAGTTTGCTACAAACAGTGCTTTTTTTAGTAGAGGAATATTTGAAAGCCTTCATGGATATGTTAAATGACTATGAGGTAGAGCATGAAGATGTAGTAATGAAATTATTTGTATAATATTTGATAGAAGATGCAAGGGATTGGTATAGAGGTCTACCGAATGCTAGTATTGGTTTATGGGAAGAGTTTGAAAAATGCTTCAAAGAACAATATGGTGATAAGAGTAATGCTAGTTTCATGCTAAATGAATTCAAAAACATCAAGAAGTTATTGAATGAGCCTGTGATAGAATTTAACATTAGATTTCAAAAGGCAATGTACAAGATGTTTCAGGTGATGAGACTTGATGAAAATGTTTGTTTAACCACTTATTTCACTACTTTTGATGCCAAAATGGCATATCTCCTCGGAGATAAGGACCCTCAAACCATGAGGGATTCTTTCAGAGTGGCCATTAATATTGAAAGTAATAGGAAGGCTTCTAGAAAATATGGTAGGAGAGAGGAACCTACTCTTTTAAAAAATCCTAGGGATAAGACTAAAAAGGTCTCTACTGCAAACACTAAGGATGATGAAAAGTGGGATAAGGTCCTCAACACTCTGAAGGATATAAAGTATACTATTTCTAAGCAAGAGAAGGGTCCTGGAAATTATAAGCAGCAGTATAATAAAAATGAAAAACCTCCTAAACTTCAAAATTATCCTCACAATACAAATTGGAAGGATAGAAAACCAATACTATCGGCCCAGAAGCTTAAAACTAAACAGCAGACACCAGATCCTTTGCATTAACATTATATAAATTTGGTACAAGGTTGACCATGGTGTGAGGTGTGTGAACACCACATATGATCAAAATTATTGTGGAATTGCTCAGTTGCTTGTGGCTAAAGGAAAAGAAGAGGATGCTTATGAGAAAATCTTTGATTATGAGTAGGGTGATGTAAATGATTGTATGGACCGGTCATATAATTGCTTTGCCTCTAGACTCAAGACTCGATTGGTAGTGAATGTTCCTAGAATCCTTATAGACCTACATGACTTCCTAGGACCAAAAGTGAGGAAGCTTTATTTAAAAATTTGCCACAATTGGGGTGACATCATCTTGTCCCCTGTAAGTACTGTTCTAAGAGTATATGGTTTCCTGGGAGCCCCACATCCTCCCATTTAATGTAACATCAAGAATGGGGTTTGCTGACATCATGTGGAAAATAATTTGTGTTCACGAGGACAACCTAAAAGGGAGGTGAAAGGGAACTTTGTTCCCTAATTATACTATTGTTTCTGATTTTGTTTTCTCCAAGGGAGGATGGGTCCTCTTTGGAAGATATTTTGATGACTTTCATTTGAGGAGTGGTCCTAGGAGGAAACATGACCCTAAGGGTTTATTTGCCTTATTTAGGCAATGAATTAAAGGTGCTATGTTTGTACATGAGCTCAATTTTCCTGAGGACATAATCAAAAATGAATTTGATTTAAATAGACAGGAATTGAATAATGAAAAGTTGATTGCATATGAGAAGTTGTTGGCTATGGTGCATAAATGGATCCAAAATATGATCCATTAATGAAGTTCACTCCATTCCACAAGAGAATTGAATTATTGATGTATAATTTCAAAGAGATCATGGGCACCTTGATGACCAAGAGGCTCAATTTGGAATTAGATTTTGGTATACAAAGACCAGACGTGAGACTTGAAGAAACAAGGCCAACTTATCAACCCTCAATGAATCGGCCTCTCTACAAGAGAAAGATGAATCATAGTAGTGATGAGGAGTAGGGGGATAGGAAAGGAAAACAAATAATTAAGACATCATCATAGCCAGGTCCAAGGATCAAAGCACTTGGAGGGATAATTTTTTTTTACTTGGATTCACCACCGAAGAATAATCCTACATTATCATCGTCATAGCCAAGCCCTAAGATGTAGAGAGTTGAGGAAGCACATGAGACTTTGACGAATGAGATAATTGGTACAGATCAAGACATATAGGTTGGTATTCCTTCCCCTCCTAGATCAACACAACTGGTGCTATCTGATATGGATTTGAAATGACAATGTGTACAAGATGCCAGAATGGAGGCCTACAAGTAATTCTTGGATGATGATGCATTTGTGAAGACTCTAGTATTCTTGCAACTGGTGTGGAGGATGAAGTTAGAATAATACGAGGCCAAATGTAAGGAGAGAAGAGAATCAAGGCCTGATAGGTCTGATGAGGAAAACTATGATGAGGTAAAGGGTGAACTCATGAATGAGTTTAAAAGCATCACTCCTAAGGAGGGAAGGAAGTTGGTGACTTAGGCTAGTCTCCTAATTTTCCCTGAGTGGGACATAGAATATTTAGTGGCATTTAATTCCATTATTAAGTCCAAGCATCCCATACACAACTATGAGGAAGAGGTTAAGGTAGCCCTGCAGGATTCTACCTTTAGTGAAGAATATGAAACTCTGGCAATTTGGGCATTGGCACCCCGTAATAGAAAGCCAAATGTGACTGAGATTAGACCAAACCTAAGGGGAGGGTTAATAATCAAGAGAGCTTCTAAAACTTGAACTGCAAAAGCTAAAAACCTAACTGTAAATGTGGCCAAATTGGCCTAGAAAATAGTTGAAAGAAAATAAGCTGAGAAGAAGAGTTTGATGGAGTATAACACCATAATTGGAGAGTATAGTAGAATGCAGAAAAGGAATGTTGAGTTGTAGACTGAGGTAGATAGGTTGAAATACAGGCAAGTGGGGGAGTCTTCTAGTGCTCTTGGTACCTTGACCTTACCTTCTACATCAGGGCCAATCCCTCCAGCTTCTCCAATTGTTTTAACTCTAAGATCCCCCATCCAGACTCCTACTCCAAGTCCTTCATTAGAGCCAGTTGAAGAAGAGGTTGAATACTATGTGGATCCCACTAAGAAGAAGATGTTAAATGGGATCATAGAATTGCAGGCTTCTTTAAACGCAAGTGAGGAGGGAGCACTTTCCAAACAGAATGAGGTTGTTGATATAGTTTTGAGGCACCTGAAAGAGAAGGTTGATGGTAGATTACCATTAGCACATTCTTTATATTCTTTATTCTTGGATGAAATAATACATATTAATAGGGATTGGGAAATAGTTTTTCCCTTCATTGAGAAGTGGATCCCTAGGGACAATGATCTAGATATTATGTATAAGGCCTCTAGATTTGATGTAGATAACATGCCCCAATCATTAAGGCCTACTCAATTTTTTGTGAAATCACTAAAAGGTTTACAAGGCCTACCTAATGATTAGAGTAGGAGAATTAAGGAACTGGTAAAGAGTTTCGATGATTGGAGTGATACATTTTTGCTAGATATAATTGATGCATAGGGAAATATTATATCACTACAATAGTGGGAGGATAGAGCAAGTGAAGTCATCAACGGACAAATCAAGTTGATTTGTGATGATTCAGACTATAATTTGTTGGTGAGTATCATGGATAAGATAATTAACACTAGCACATTTTTGGAGTCTTTTGAAAAAGAGGCCAATCATGTAGTAGTGAAATACACACCTTAAAATACTAAGGTGAATGAGGTGGTGAATTTTGATTGGCCAATAGTTAATAGTTCAGCGATTATGTTTATCATAGTTTTTGGATATGTCTCAGTGGCACTTTTCGCATAGGTTTTGAGGTTTGGAAAATGAAAAAAATATTCTCTAATGAGTGGGATTAACAAGAAGATTCTCCAGGGACTTAGTGGTTGCAATAATTTTTGTGAAGTGTCCTACAACGGTCCAATTGACCGGTGACATGTGTATTTTCTGGCCTGATGCTTGTTTTCTCCTTCATTCTCTAGAAGAAGGATTTCAAGGCCAGAAATATGAGTGAGCAAGTTAACTTTCCTTAGGTCGAGTCTAAGTAAAGCTACAAAGAGAATTGTAAAGAGCCTGATGTAATAGTGGAAATCCTACTCTTAGCTTTTGTGTTATTCTGTTGTATGCTTTGGTTTCATGAATGTTTGATTTTCTCAGGGTAGTACTAGCATCTAAATGAGAATTACTCATTTCAAACTCATGTCTCTCCATTATATGAATATATCATTGTCTTGAATAGAATGATCAAGGGTTATTTTGTTCATCTCACTGTTGTGGTGTGTATGATTCTCATTTTAGCTTTAATTCAAGGAATTAATTAAAATTCTTAAGTGAGTTTATAGATGGATATGTTCATGTAAGGATTCGATAAGTAGTATTGAGTTAGAATAGATATTCATAATATTGTAAGGCAATATTATCTGAGATTTTATATGCTATGTGTCTAAAACTTGTCATGGATCCTTAAATACTTATGAATTTGACTACTCCAATGGTATATGGTACTAGTCTATGTTGTAATTGTTTGTAAGGTTTTGTATTTGTTTGCCTTGGCTTAGAGCTTGCATCAAATTGTAGCTTAATGACCATGTTAAGTTGTGTAATGTTGTTGTAGTATCTCATGCTCCAAGTAGTTGGTATTATTGATGAATGACCAATTCATTTCATTCTTATCCTATTGTGTTGAGATATTAAGTGAGATAATCTGTTATCATTGATTTTGTTTATAAGTTTGGTGTAGAGATTATAAACATATTAAGGGGATAACCCTCCCGGGTCTTGCAGAGCCCAAAGTGTAGGAGGTTTATTAAAACCCTTGTTATTTCATCCAAGTCCTTTGAGCTTCCCCCAATTGGGATTGGCAATTCCATATGTAGATTAGAAGATAAACTTGGTTACAGTAAAAATAACCAACAAAATGGCAACTCTGTTGAGGATGTTAATTTGATTATTTCTTGTTAGTGGTCGGTTGCCCATTTTGCATAGAGTTATCATAGTATTTTTGTGATTTGAAAGGTTGAGCCCGTGGTTTATTGTGTTTAATTTATCCATTTATTCAGTTGTTCAAAAGGTTTGTGTTTTCCTAATTAAGATCCCCTTCCACATGTGTCATCACAAGTAGAGACTGCCTTGGAAATGGTTAGGAGGGAAGGGGAAGCTCTAACAAAAGAGCTAGAGAGGACATAAATTGAGGCTACAAATGTAGAAAAGAGAAGAAAAATAAGTTTCCTAAGAATGTCAAGTGTGGATGAGGTTACACAAGCTACAACTTCATTAGGTCACCAAGATGTTTTGAAGAATGATCCTAAAACCTATTTGGAAAATACCCCAAATAATTTTGACCCAAAAGTTCATGCAACTAAATTTGTAAATTTACATCGAGATGGTCCTTAGACTCAGAACACATGGTCTGGTGATGACTCTCAAAGGACTGATGGACTATTTCAAAGGAGACCTATACAATTGGAAAGGTATAGGCAGTTATTCTTTGATGGTATTCTGGGTTACCCAAATCCCATCCCTTATGAGCTGAGAGAAAACATGAATAAGTTTTCTGGAAACGATGCTTTTTCAGTAGAGGAACATTTGAAATCCTTCATGGATATGTTAAATGACTATGAGGTAGACCATTAAGATGTAGTAATGAAATTATTTGTACAATATTTGATAGAAGATGCAATGGATTGGTACAGAAGTCTACTGAATGCTAGTATTGGTTTATGGAAAGAGTCTGAAAAATGCTTCAAGGAACAATATGGTGATAAGAGTAATGCTAGTTTCATGCTAAATGAATTCAACAACATCAAGAAGTCAGTGAATGTTCCTGTGATAGAATTTAACCTTAGATTTCAAAAGGAAATGTACTAGTTGTTTCAAGTGATGAGACTTGATTAAAATGTTTGTTTAACCACTTATTTCAATGCTTTTAATGCCAAAATGGAATATCTCCTCAGAGATAAGGACCCTAAAACCATGAGGGATGCTTTCAGAGTGGCCATTAATATTGAAAGTAATAGGAAGGCTTCTAGAAAATATGGTAGGAGGGAGGAAGCTACTCTTCTAAAAAATAATAGGGATAAAACTAAGAAGTTCTCTACTGCAAACATTGAGGATGATGAGAAGTGAGATAAGGTCCTCAACACTCTGAAGGACATAAAGTATACTATTGCTAAGTAAGATAAGTGTCTTGGAAATGATAAGAAGCAATATAATAAAAATGGCAGACATCCTAAACTTCAAAATTATCCTTACAATACAAATTGGAAAGGTGGAAAACCAATACTATTGGCCCAAAAGCATAAAACTAATCAGAAGACACCAGATCCTTTGTAGAAGCATTCTATAAATTTGGTACAAGATAGACCATAGTGTGATGTGTGTGAAAACCCACATGATCAAAAGTATTGTGGCATTGCTCAGTTGCTTGTGGCTGAAGGAAACGAAGAGGATACTTATGAGCAAACCCCTGATTATGAGCAGGGTGATGTAAATGTTTGTATGGGCTGGTCATATATTGATGAAGCTGAATGTTCTTCTAATGAGGAATTGAAAGAAGCTAATGTGAATAATCAAAGACAGAGAAGTGAGATTTATCATCAACAGGTTTTTTCTAATGAGGAGGGTGATTCTGATCATCATGCCTACAATATGGAGTAGGCTGAAGATTCAGTGTCTCTAAGAAGACCATCAGAATATGAGATTGCCTAGTTGATTGAGGAGATGGCTACTCAGATGAGAAGTACACTTCAACTAAGAAATAGAACTATGTGTGGTGAGCTGGGTAAACCTGCTAGACTTTTTAATAAAGAACATAAAGATAAAAACAAGGGTGTTAAATTAGATAGCAAAAATGTTGTTGTCAAAATCAAGGAGGTCAAGAATGACAAGATATAGGAGAAAAGAACTGAAATCCCAAAGCCTCATGAAGATGTTACTCCTTTATTGGTAAAGACCAAAGTGATTACCAAGTTTGTTGAATCTACTCTAGAAGAGAAGCAAAATAAACTTGAAGGAAATCAACAACTGGAAAAGAAAGAAAATAATGAAGGAATGATTCGTGACCTGCCTAGGTACACACCCTTAGACATGTTTCAAGTACTATCCCAGGTTAAAGTTATTATGCCTTTGCTAGAAATGATGAGAATAGTTGAGCATAAGGAAAAAACAATACCTTTGATTACAAGAGTTGCTAGTACTAAAATTGAACAAGGAAATTGTAAAGAAGCAAAGGACAAAGAAGAAATAAAAGAGAAAGAAGTGGAGGGAATTGTGACACAGATTCCCCCTGTGTATCTAGGGAATTCTATCAATATGTTCCTTGAGAGTATAACCCATTTTTTCCTAAGTGTTGATATAAATGGGAAGAACCTGAGAAATTATATGATAGACTCAGGGGTGTCGAACAATGTTATGCCAGTCAAGATCATGGAAGTAATGGGCTTAATAGTAGACACTGCTCAAGGTAAATGCTATGCATTAGATTCAAGAGAGGTGCCAGTTATTGGGACTATTAAATTATTGCCTTACAAATTGACCCAATACCCTAAGAAGGTTCTAGCCATGACTATTCTAGTTGCAGACATCCCACCTCATTTTGGGATGCTCTTGTCAAGGAAATGGAGTGCATCAATGGGAGGTAATATGCAATGTGATTTATCATTTGCTACCTTCTACATTGAATTGAAAGATGTCAAGACTGAAAGAGAGTCTAAAGTGCCTCATATGATTGAGCATGATCTGACTAAAAATTTGTCATGTTTTACTGACAGTGGCATAAATGAATTCATGGTTGAGGAATCCCCTAGGAATTATGATAAATTTATTGCACCGATTGATACAGAAGTAAGAAATTTTCCAGAGTCTAATGACTTGTGGACTATGTATTTTAATGGTGCGAGTTCAAAGGAAGGATCTAGTGTAGGTGTGTTGCTAAGGTCTCTGAGTGGAAATTCATTCAAGTTTTCTTTTACTTTGTTATTTGAATGCACCAAAAATGTGGCTGAATATGAAGCCTTTTTACTGGGGCTGAGATTGGCTCAAAAACATGGGATCAAGAAGATCAAAGTGATTGGAGATTCTGAGCTTGTGATTTCCCAAGTCAAATCTAGATATGTGTCAAAGAATAAAAGGTTGAAATAGTATAGAAATGTTGTTTGGGATGAATTGGAGTTCTTTGATTCTTTTGGTATAAAGTGGATGGAGAGAGGCCACAATAAGGTGGTAGATTTTCTAGAAAATATTGCATTGAAACCAAATGACATGACTTATAATAGAATTTCAAAGGTTGAAGTGCAAACTAGACCATCTGTTCTTGCTAATATCAAAAACTGGCAAGTTTTTGACAGTGATTATGATATATTGAGGTTCTTAAATTATGTGGATGAGTATGAAAGTCAAGAAATTAATTTTACAGATTTGATTGAAAAAATTGATGGTAAGGATACTTTGTTTGGGAATGAAGTTATCTAGTTAAAGACCAATACAATTCCTAAAGGTTTAGTTGTTTCTTGAAAGAGTGTTTGATAATCAACATAGGACGAAGGCTAATTGTGTTGCTTCCCATCCTAATGACTTAGAGGAAATAAACCTTGGAATAGAAGCATCACCAAAAAAGGTGTATATTGGAAAGAAATTATCACCAAAAGTGAGAAGGATGTTAGTTGATTAGGTAAGGAAATTCAAACATGTGTTTGCTTGGTCTTATGATGATCTGAAGGCTTATATGAAAGATTTATTTCAACATGAAATTCCTTTGAATGATGATGCTAAGCCATTTAGGCAAAAGAAAAGGCCTATTAATCCTACCTTGGCCCCCAAAATGCAAGAAGAATTAATGAAGTTGAGAGATGCAGGTATTATCAATCCAATCAGACATTCATCATGGGTATCAAATTTGGTGCCTGTGAGAAAGAAAAATGGGGACATTAGGTTATGTGTGGATTTCAAAAATTTGAATGTGTCTTCATTAAAGGATAACTACCCATTACCAAATATGGAAGCCATGTTGCAGAGAGTGACAGACTGTGAGCTAATGTCTATGATGGATGGGTTTTCTGGCTATAACCAAGTCATTGTTAAGGAGTCTAAAAAATTTAAGACACCTTTCACTACACCTTGAGGAACTTATGTATATGTGAGAATTCCTTTTGGTCTAACAAATGTAGGGGCTACTTTCTAGAGAGCCATGGATGTGGCATTCTCAAATTTCATTAACTTGTTTTTGGTGATTTATCAGGATGATCTAATAGCATATTACAAGAAAGAGGATGACCATTGTGAACATCTAGAGAAAGTATTTAGTATTGCATTAGAATATGGTATTTCCTTGAACCCAAAGAAGTGTTCTTTTGGTGTCACGATTGGAAAGTTATTGGGACATATTGTTTCTAAGGATGGGGTCAAAATTGATCCAGAATGGGTAATTGCAATAGATAGGGTCCTACAACCCTGAAATGCCAAGGGAATACAATATTTCTTCAGATAGATTAACTTCCTAAGAAGATTCATTACAAATTTATTTGAGATAGTTCACCCTATTTCTAAGATGCTTAAGAAAGGGGCCAAAGTTGAATGGGAAGAAGAGTCAGTACAGGATTTTTAGGCCATTAAACAAGCTATAAAGGAAGATATTATGTTAAGAACCCCTAATTTTTCCAAGCCCTTATAGATTTTCTTATTTGCTTCATTCCACACAATTGCAACTATGTTGTTATGAAGGAATGCTGAGGGTTTTGAACAACCTATATCATTTTCTAGCAAATCCTTGCAGGCTACAGAACTCAAGTATGGCATAAATGAAAAACAAGCATATGGACTAGTAAAAGCAGTAAAAGCTTTCAAGACATATATGATGGTAGCTACTATAATTTCCTATGTACCCAGTGCTGCTTTGAAGGAAATTTTCACATAGCAAGAAGTATCAGGAAGAAGATGTAGATGGATCAATAGGATCCAAGAATTCAACATTGAAATCCAGATTACTAAGCTGGTGAGAGGAAAAGGATTGGCCAAGCTTATGGCCCAAAGTAATCTGGAAGCAAATCAAATAAATTTGCTTGAAGAAGAGCACATATCACACATATGTGATATGGAACATTCTGATTGGTATAAAGGTGTGATATATTATTTACAAAATATGAGATGTCCTGATGATTTGAGTGAAAATGAAAAGAGGACATTGAAGTTGCATGCTATTAAATATTTTATCATAGCAGGAAAGCTCTAGTGGAGAAATGGAGTTGTTATGTTGAAATGTGTGGACCAAGATCAAGCATAAGAACTCTTAAATGAAATGGACAAGCAAAATCAAGCAATAAAATCTTGATGAAGATTATTAAAAGAATCCTAGATCAATATAAGAAGGCATGGGATTCTAAATTGAGATTATCAGTCTGGGAAAATAGGGTGACTATGAAGAAAGCAATAGGTTGTGCCCCATTTGACTTAGTTTATGGGATAAATGCAAGGTTACCCCAGAGTAATCTAATGGAAATGTATAATTTTGTCGAGATGTATGATAATGAAATAGAAGATGAAATACAATTGAGGGTGGAAGCTCTCATATAATTGGATGAGACTAGGAGGGAAGCTCAAATTAAAAATTTCAAATTGTAGTTGCAAGAAAAAAAAATTTATGAAAAAAGGAAAACTATAAGGAGTTTTGAAGATGGAGATATGGTTTTGATGTGGAATGCCAGATTGGAGGAAAAAGGAAAACATAGTAAATTCGATGTAATCTGGATAGGTCCATTCTTGATAAACAATAAATGGGGAGAGGATTCATACTTTCTCCAGGATTTGACGGGTGACATTCTAGAATTGCCAGTTCATGAAATTTTTTTTAAATTATACTTCAATTGAATTTTTTTCTTCCATGAACAGTAGATTAGGTTTGTATATATGTTAGTTGTAGGTTTCCTTCTTGTTGGATTGTCTTGTCTAGACAATCCTTTTTGGTTTTCTCTGTAACTGGTCTTCTCTACCTGAGATTTTGAATTCTCGTTTCATTCCAGTAAAATGAACGTCCCCAACTGGAGCCGCTGGTGGAGCTTCACATTTTATTCTTTGAATTCCATTGTTATCTTTCCTCTATATAGGTCTGTCATGCTATTCAAAAGAAACCTACGGTTGGGGGGTTTTATTTTTGTATTCATACAAATCCTAACGTTCTATCTAATACCTTGGGTAGGATCTATTCCGCCATTACCTTTTTAAAGGAGGTTTTAAAATGAATTATGTCCCATTGACTCGTCTAGGCTGGGCCCCTTTTAATAAACAGTGTTAAATATTTTTCCTAACTTTATTATCTCCTAAGTTTAGGTTGGCCCGTGACCCATTTTTAAGAACAACATTAAGCTATCGTTTGTCGTTTACCTAGGAGGTGTCCCCTTGTCCCTTTAATAATTGTTTTATATTTCGCAGGGAACATTTTTGGTGACTGTCGATCATCCAATAGTTGATCCTGACCATTCCCCATGACCTCTTGATGGTCTCACTATTAATTTTCAAGTGATTGCAATATCACGGGCGGGCGCCATGTGTCTCAGCCACCGACGCCAAAAAATATTAACAAAGTGTTTTAAATTTTATGTTGGTTTTTAATACGTTATATAGTGGGTTACTAAAATAGCTGTGAGATGCACATGCTCAAGATCGATGGTGGTGTTATAATCTTGATGAAAATTTGCTCGATGGTTATGTTCAGTACTGGTGATGGCTATGAATGAACATGATTGCTGATGGTGGCAATCAACAGTTGCCCACCATCGCATGATCCAAACATGCAGGATGTTTAGTGATTATGATATCACGAACGGGCGCCATGTGTACTTCCTTGGCACTGCATACTATGGTGGGCCGTTGATGCTGAGATGGAGGTCGTGCTAGCCTTCTGAAGGTGACCATTTGATCATCTAACAAAGGTAAAGGATTGATGGTAGGAATTTAAATTCACATCAAATATGTTTGGAGCCATTGGCGTAACATGTAAATGAGCTTTAATGGTGGATGATGTGTTTACTAGCTTAATTCGATCAACATAAAGTATTTTCCTTCATTCTATTCTACCACAAAGCATTCAAGCACCTTAGCAAAGTAGTTTTAGAGCTAGAGACAAAGTTTCGAGTAATCAAAGTAGGATTTTGGTTTTCTACAAGGTGTGAAATCCATGAGTTGTTTTATGTACTGCTTGGTTAATTTGACTGTGATTTCATGAAGAAAATTATGGTGTGCTTGTCAAGGGGTTTGTTGATTATTTTCATAGGGTTACTGGTTTGTTTAATTGATGGAAATTGCAAGGTTTTGCTGTAATTTCATTTTATGGGTAGCCCTAGTTTGTTCAAGATTTTGAATTATTTAAAGAAGCCCTAGTTCATTTGAGATGGCACCACCAAAGCAGCATTCTAGCCATATTGATTATTTAAAAAGGAATTTGTATGATGATTTTCTAGATCAACTCCCATTATCAACAAATGACAGGAAGAGGGGATTAGTTGTGATGAGTGGAAGAACCCTAGGTGAAGGACTAGTATGCAAGAGTTATAACATTGTAGATGCTAGGGTTCCTATGACTGGTTTTGAAATGTTTAGGCTATGGTATGGATAGTGAAACTTACCTCACCCCTTTTCCAATGGCTCAAGATATGACATGGGGAAGCTAGTAGTGCCAAATGTGTTCCCTGATGTAGACCTACTCAGAGCGGTGGTAGCACGATATGACCCTGTTACAAGAGTAATAAAGGATAATGATGATGGGAGTTTGCTAAGTATAAGCATGGATGAAATTCAACAAGTGTTTGATTTGACTGAATCTATCTTGTTTTTGGTTCTAGTTGATCTTGAGGAGATGAAGCAGGAGTATGCAAGATCAAAGCCCCTTTTCAGGTTGAAGTTGCTTCCTCCTCATCTAGCTAGGGCAGAGAGTTCAACAATTCATATCAGCCCAAGTGACCAGGAGCCTTTCAGGTAGAGTTACTTTGCCAATCACTTTTTGGCTACATTTTATTCATTGTGCCAGATTTTGGGATTCATCCCTAATACTGTAATGCCAATTGCATACATGTTAATGGGGGCCCAATTTCTTTGTGGTGTATGACTTTGCATCTTTTCTGGCAAAAAGATACATGAGGGATTGCTGAAGTTGTAGGTGGGCGATACTGGCACTCCTTTATTTTTCCATTCCCTATTAATGCACATTTTCTTGTATAAGAATGTCGACTTCTTCTTAGAGAAGATGGAGTTGTTGTAAGATGTAAATGGAGAAAGATTAATAGTACAGATTTGGAGTAATGATTTATCATACAACAGGGGAGGTGCCAGTTTTGTACAATTTGATAATTGCTTTTTCTCCATCCTCAGGGCTTGATTGGTAGTGAATGTTCCTATAATATCTAAATACCTACATGAATTCCTCAGACCAAAAGTGAGGAAGCCTAATTAAAAAATTTACCACAATTGGGGTGACATCATCTTTTACCCTGTAAGTACTATTCATAGAGTATATGGTTTCTCGGGAGCCCCACATATCCTCCCATTTAATATACCATCAAGAATAGGGTTTGCTGAGGTAATGTGGCAAATAATTTGTATTCATGAGGACAACCTGACATGGAGGGGAAAGGGTACTTTGTTCCCTGATTACACTGTTGTTTTTGATTTTATTTTCTCTAAGGGAGGATGGGTCCACTTTGGAAGATATTTTGATGACTTTAATTTGAGGAGTGGTCCTAGGAGGCAGCATGACACTAAGGGTTTCTTTGCCTTTTTTTGGAAATGAATTAAAGGTGGTAGGTTTGTACATGAGTTCAATTTTCCTAAGGACCTAATCATAAATGAATTTGATTTAAATAGATAGGAATTGACTAAGGAAAATTGGATTGCATATGAGAAGTTATTGGCTATGGTTCATAAAAAAGATCCAAAATATGATCCATTAATTAAGTTCACTCCATTCCACAAGAGAATTGAATTATTGATGGATAATTTCAAAGAGATCATGGGCACCTTGATGACCAAGAGGGTCAATTTGGAATTAGATTTTGGTATACAAAGACCAGAGGTGAGGCTTGAAGAAACAAGGCCAACTTATCAACCCTCAATGAATCGGCCTCTTTTCAAGAGAAAGATGAATGATAGTAGTGATGAGGGGGAGGGGGATAGGAAAGGAAAAAAAATAATGAAGACATCATCATAGCCAGGTCCAAGGATCAGAGCACCTGGAGGGATACAAATTATTGATTTGGACTCACCACCGGAGAATAATTCTGCATTACGACTGTCCGAGCCAAGCCCTAAGAGGTAGAGAGTTTAGGAAGCACATGAGACTCTGACAGATGAGATAACTATTACAGATCAAGACATGTAGGTTGGTATTCCTTCCCCTCCTAGATAAACACAATTGGTGCTATCTGATATGGATGTGAAAGGACAATGTGTACAAGATGCCAGAATGGAGGCCTACAAGGAATTCTTGGATGATGATGCATTTGTGAAGACTCCAATACTTGCAACTAGTGTGGAGGATGAAGTTAGAATAATACCAGGACAAATGCAAGGAGAGAAGAGAATCAAGGCCTGATAGGTCTGATCAGGAAAATGATGATGAGGTAAAGGTTGAACTCATGAATGAGTTTAGAAACATCACTCCTGAGGAGGGAAGGAAGTTGGTGACTTAGACTGGTGTCCTAATTTTTCTTTAGTGGGACATAGCATATGTAGTGGCATTTAACACCATTCTTAAGTCCAAGCATCCTATACAGAACAATGAGGAAGAGGTTAAGGTAGCCCTGGAAGATTCTACCTTTAGTGAGGAGCATGAAACTCTAGAAATTTGGACATTGGCACCCTAGGGTAGAAAGCCAAATGTGACTGATATTAGCCCAAACCTAAGGGGAGGGTTAATAATCAAGAGAGCTTCTGAAATTTCAACTACAAAAGCTACAAACCTGACTATAAATGTGGCAAAATTGGCCTAGAAGACAGCTGAAAGAGAATAAGTTGAGAAGAAGAGTTTGATGGAGAAGTATAACACCATAATTTGAGAGTATAGTAGAATTTAGCAAAGGAATGTTGAGTTGTAGACTGAGGTAGATAGGTTGAAATACAGGCAAGTGGGGGAGTCTTCTAGTGCTCTTGGTACCTTGACCTTACCTTCTACATCAGGGTCAATACCTCTAGCTTCTCAAATTTTTTTAACTCCAGGATCCCCCATCCATACTCTTGCTCCCAGTCCTTCATTAGAGCTAGTTGAAGAAGAGGTTGAATACTCTATGGATCCCACTAAGAAGCAGATGTTAAATGGGATCACAAAATTTCAGGTTGCTTTAAAAGAAAGTGAGGGGTGAGCACTTCCTGAACAGAATGAGGTTGTTGATAGAGTTTTGAGGCACCTAAATGAGAAGGTTGATGGTAGATTACCATAAGTACATTTTTATATTCTTTATTCTTGGATGAAATAAGAAATATTAATAGGGATTGAGAAATTGTTTTTCCCTTGGCTGAGAAGTGGATCCCTAGGGCCAATGATCTAGATATTAAGTATAAGGCCTCTAGATTTGATGCAGATAACATGCCCCAATCATTAAGGCCTAATCATTTTTTTGTAAAATCACTAAAAGGTTTCCAGGCCCTATTTGATGATTTGAGTAGGAGAATTAAGGAACTGGTAAAGATTTTTGATGATTGGAGTGATACATTTTTGCTAGATATAATTGATGCACAAGGAAATGCTAAATCACTACAATAGTGGCAGGATAGAGCAGATGAAGTCATCAACACACAAATCAAGTTGATTTGTGATGATTCAGACTATGATTTTTTGGTGAGTATCATGGATAAGATAATTAACACTAGCACATTTTTGGAGTCTTTTGAAAGAGAGGCCAATCAAGTAGCAGTGAAATAAACACCTTAAAATACTAAGTGAATGAGATGGTGAATTTTTATTGGCCAATAGATTAATAATATTAGAGTTGGGTGGAAAAATATTTAACTGAGGAGGAGTAGGATAGAGTCTCCTTCTGGTAGTTAACAACTTTTCAGTTATGGTTATAACAGTTTTTGGATATGTCTCAGTGGCATTTTTGGCGCATGTTTTGAGGTTTGGAAAATGCAGCAGCTATTCTCTAATTAGTGGGATTAACAAGAAGATTCTCTAGGGACTCAGTGGTTGTAATCATTTTTGTGAAGTGTCATAGAGCGGTCCAATTGACCAGTGACATGTGCATTTTCTGGCCTGATGCTTGTTTGCTCCTTCATTCTCTATAAGAAGGATTTCAAGGCTAGAAATATGAGTGAGCAAGTTAGATGTCTTTAGGTCGAGTCTAAGTAAACTTGCAAAGTGAATTGTAAAGAGCCTGATGTAATAGTGGAATTGGTACTCTTAGGTATTGTGTTCTTCTATTGTAAGCTTTAGTTTCATGAGTGTTTGATGTTCTCAGGGTAGTACTGGCATTTAAATGAGAATTACTCATTTTGAGCTCATGTCTCTCCATTGTATGAATATATCATTATCTTGAAAAGAATGATCAAGGGTTATTTTTTTCATCTCACTATTATGGTGTGTATGATTATCATTTTAGCTTTAATTCAAGGAATTAATTAATATTCTTAAGTGAGGTTATAGATGGATATGTTCATGTAAGGATTCGATAAGTAGTATTGAGTTACAACAAATATTGATAATATTGTAAGGAAATATTATATGATATTTAATATGCTATGTGTCTGAAATCTTTCATGGATCCTTAAATGCTTACGAATTCGACTCTTCCAATGGTATATGGCACTAGCATAAGTTGTAATCATTTGTAAGGTTCTATATTCATTTGCCTTGGCTTACAGCTTGCTACAAATTTTAAATTAATGACTATCTTAAGTTTTGTAATATTGTTGTAGTATCTCATGGTCCAAGTAGTTGGTATTATTGATGAATGGAAAATTCATTTCAATCTTATCCTATTGTGTTGAGCTATTAAGTGAGATAATATTTTATCATTGGTATTGTTTATAAGTTTGGTGCACAGATTATAAACACATTAAGGGGATCACCCTCTAGGTTCTTGCAGAGCCCAAAGTGTAGGATTTTTATTAAAACCCTCATCAGTCGGTCCAAGTCCTTCGAGCTGCCCCTAATTGGGATTGGAAATTCCATAGGTAGATTAGAAGATAAACTTGGTTACAGTCAAAACAACCAACATAATGCTGGCTAGTGGATAGGACTAGATTTATGCATATTGGAAAATACTTGTTAAGCTTTCTTTCTTAGAAAAGGAGGTTCTGCTGATTACAAAACAATGGGTATGCACTCGTTGAAGGGATTCTTTTCAGAAGGAATTTCAATGGTGTCTTGTTTCGATGTATCACTATGGGGCAAGCAAAGAAAATTCTTAGCACATTCCACAGTAGCCCTGAAGGCGGACACTTCTTTGGAAAACCTACCACCATTAAAATCTTGCGCATTGGGTACTTTTGGTCCATGCTATTCAATGACTTCTACAACATGATAAAGGCCTGCAAAGAATGCCAATTATATGCAGGAAGGAGGAAATTTTTTGCTATGCCCCTCAATCTGATAGTATCTGATGAACCATTCATACAATGGGGGCTATACTTCATAGGAATGATCAATCCAACTTCTAGTGCCAATTATAAGTGGATTCTCATAGCTAAAGACTAATTTACAAGGTGGACCAAAGCCACACCCCTGAAGAACGCAACCGAAACAAAAATTATGGATTTCCTTGAGGGGCTAGTAACAAGATTCGGCCCACCAAAGACCATCATCTCAGACAATGCTAAAGAATTCCGAGGCTCTTAGGTATGTTAGTTCACACTTACGCATGGAATATTATTGAAGACATCATCAAACTATTACCCACAAGTTAATTGCTTGGCCGAGTCAACTAATAAAAATTTTGTTCGACTTATTAAATGAATCGGGTCTGATCATGAGTAGTGGCACAACCATCTCTGAATGATGTTATGGGCAGACCGCATAACTCCCAAGAAAGCCCTAAAGACTTCACTAGATGAGCTGGTGTATAGGAAAGAAGCACTACTACCCATCTCCATAGAAATACTTGCACTACAACTACTCAAGTCTTTAGAGATTGAAGAAAATGGAGCTATAGAAGTTCGGTTGGCCGAATTACTGGAAGTATGAGAAAAAAAGGAGAAATCCCTAGCATCCATGACTAATCGTCAGTAGGTGGTTAAGAGATGGTTCAAAAAAAAGGCTTTAGACCAAGAGCTAAAATGCAGAGACTTGGTACTAAAGTTCAATGAAAGAGCTGCAAAGCCTGGTCAACATGGAAAATTCGACAAGTTGTGGGAAGGCCCTTTCAAAATAATTTAGTGCAAACAACACAATGCATTCAAATTAGAAAACATGAATCAAGAGCCACTAGGAATTCCAGTCAATGAATTTCATTTAAAATTATTCAATTAGGCTACAATTATTCCATGCAGGTGTAAATTTATAAAAAGTGTAACTAGTTTTCTTTTCATATTTTGTCAGCCGATTCTTTCTAAACATTTTTCATAGTTATGAGAGGTAGGAAAATATATGAGGTCCATCATAATAGAACAAAGAGAGTTTATGCTACTTGGGTTGTAGAACTTAAATTCAAACACAAAGGATTGAACCCATATAGCGAAGACATAAAAATAAATATATAGAAGTTAAACATAAGAAAATATATATGTTATATATATATGATGTGATAAAACATTGTCAAAATGGCCCCATGGCCAAACATTCAAAAGCGTGAACATCTATACGGCTTCATTACATATATATGTGTGAGCCTTATTTAAGGTGTATATATACAAAAGAGAAAAAGCATGCCAAATTTTACATCTCTGCATTACGGGTATTATCTTCGTCGATTGAAACATTGTCGGGAGCAATGAGAGGATTATCTGTAGTGGCAAGACCTATGGTGAAAGCAACATCAACACCCATAATGAGCAATGGAGGAAACACATGGTTCCTGAAATTGGTATACCAATCCACGTCGTAGTACAACATGACGTTGTAACAATGCAAAAAAAAATGGCATGCGCAGGTGGCCTTGTCACGATGCTCTGCAAGTGACTGAAGCCAAAAATAACTTAGGAATGGCACCCACGGTACCACTACGTCCTCTTTAGCATTCTTTCTTAGGTCACTAGCAACGGGAAGCCATAGGCCATACACGACATTGCTAACTACCTCACCGAGTCTGCCGAGGTACCTTTTCAGAAAGATCAAAAGTGCCAAACAAAGAATCATAGCTTTTGGAGCTTGAGTGTCAAGCAGTGAAGCAATGAAATGGGAGCTAATATCGGTATTCACATGATATTTATCTTCATATTCAATGCAGTCTCTACCCAAGATGCATTTGATGGCTATGATAGCTAGCGAATGCTTATTCTTTATCATACATTTCAAATGCCTGCTCAAAATTTCTCCCAAGGAAGTTGTTTGAGCTTTGTTACACACTAGCCTAATTGGGGTATTCATTATGTCAGCCTCTACTTAGAAAACCTAAGACTAGTGCTATACAAAGCATGATGGTAATTGAGTGTTTACTCAAAAATCCCACAAAAGGCCAGCTCAATATCCCAACTGAGTTGCGTTCATAGGTACGAATTACTACATGCAAACTTGAGGAATGGTAATCAATTAACACAAATCGGTGGTAGTCCCAAGTGATGGATTATATGGAAAAAAGCTAGGTGGCACGACATGAGCATGTTCAAGGCTCCAAGAGTGAACACATATATTTTCAAAGTACTCATTGCGATTTCAGCTTGATCATGTTTTGAAGGATATTAATTGCTAAAACAGACGAGGAGATGATAGGCATTGCACCGATAGCTCAAATTCCCATGAAAATCATGCTGAAAGGATGCTATTACCAATACAATTATGAATCCATGTCTTTTCAAAGGGGAAAATAGCTTATCTCGCATAAGAAAAGGAGCTGGCAGTACATGCCAAATTAAATGCAAAAGGCAGTCATTACCTACCTATTCGAATGGAAGAAATCAAAAGAAAATCCAAGTGTCGCATGCAAAATGAAAGAGCATAAAAAATTATTCAACACAAAAAAGGAACTAAGAAGAACATGGCTATCAAAGGAGCCATGTGTGCCACAATTTCTAGCAAAAAGCTGAAACAAGTGATTGTAGAGAACTCACTCCCCCAGTGTAAATTAAACCTAAGGTGAAAGGTTGTCTTGTTTTGGAACCAAAAACCTTTTGTTATGTTTTAGGTTCCATTTATATCGCTTCAATGTGCTTTCTGAGAATAAATTGCAAGGTATGGTGACCACTCAAGGTTCTCAAACATAATTGAGGGAAGAAGGAGCACAAAGCTTGTTTAGTTTCATGTATGTAGCACCAGGTGCCTAAATCTTTGAAGATGTCTCTTATGCCTCACTTGGAATACCAAACATGCCAACCTAGGTGAATACTCAAGTTGCCAAAAAAAGGAGCCTTAGCAAAGATAAGAAGCATATTAAGGAAGAGTGGGAGAACATTCATGACCCCATTCTTGCAAGAAACCCCAAGTCACTAAGGGGGGCGACCTACAAAAGGATGAAAAAGAATAGCAACTCAAATTCTTGGCACAAAAGTGTTGGTATAGTGGGGTTCCTCAATATATGGTCCCATTTGTACACCATTTCCTTGAACTAGTCGATGAGGCCATCAAACACTTCAACCCAGAGACCAACACCATCGAAGGTCGAGAGGTAACTGTGAACATATGCAAAGGAGATTTCTAAAATATGCTCTGCATCTTGGAACAAAGCTTCAAAGTACAAAAAATGGAGCTATTCACTCTAGCAAAAGGAGAGTCCTATTAGAGGAGCAAAGACCTCACAATGCATTTTTACAATGTAGAGACACAAAGGCCTAAGGAGAATCAAAATAAACCAATGTGAATTTGAATGGCGCTTAAGATATTTTATGATGATTTGAAGGATGCATTCTCAATGATGGTGTTCATTTGTGGACTAGACTTCGACAAGGATGTTCAGGAATTTTAGCTAGGTATGGGCTTCTAGCTTCGAAGGCAACATTCTTTCTTCTGGTATGATTTCGCTAAATTTCTTGGGCAAGAAATGCTCAGCTAGATAGTAGAATACAAGCTTCAATGGAGGTTCAGGTTCCCATCCTTCCTCGTACACATGTTTCTGCACCATAATCCTGACTTCTTCCAGAGGCGTTTTGAGCTCTCTATCTTTGATGAGAACTAGAGGAGAAAGTTGGTTTCTGCATGGAATCCTCTCCTCTCTATGACATATGATTACTATGCATTTTTGGATTTATTCTTATATCCTATTTTGCATGATTTAAGAGGATAAAACACTATGTTAAGGTTCAGCTCAAACTAAACTAAGTTCATGTAGAACTTTGTTCCAATGTGTGATTAGTTTCTAGGTAAGGACTTGATGTTCGTCCATTTGCATGATTTCACCAGAGAACCCTTCCAACTTCTATCATGTCTTATGGACCAGGTACTGACACTTGAGGTTTTCTACAAGGTTTTAATCATCAATGACACCTTTTGTAGTGGGAAGGTGAAGAAGAAAGGATTTTTTGATCCTCCGATAAGCTTCAGGACTGTGGTCATTGCTAAGAGGAAGGCTCACAACATACTGGAGGAAAAAAAAGCTCATCTTGGGTTAGTATGGATCTGCAACAAATAAAACTACAAGCCCGACAATGACTTACCAAACAAATATTCTAAGGTAACACACTGTCCCCGACCTTATTGGGAAGAGCATCAGAATCTAGTATCAGATGTAGATGAATGTATTATTGACCTAGCTTGCATTCCTACTAAGGATGGTCAAACAACCTGACTAGGATTTTATCAAATGATTGGGCCCTACGATAAAGAAAGAAAGATGGGAACTACCCTCTGTAATGATTTGCTAAACAATTTGAATGGAAGGAGGAGAAGATCAATAAATTCTAGATATACCGCCAAGAGACTCGACAGACTAAGGCTGCCTATAACAACCTGGAGACGAATTACAAGTTTGACAAACTTTGGAACAATGAAAATTCAGATTCCGACGAGATCCCTAAAAGGGATTGTAGTTGAGAGGAAGCCGAGTCACAGTCAGATGAAAGGGCTCAACCAGAAGTAAAAATATAGGACATTTCGGCATAGAAAGGAGGGAAGGCATTGAAGCAACCTATCAAGGTCTCCTCTAACATACAGGTCAATATATCAAGTGCAAGGTCTTCACTAACTCACACCCGGACAATAAGGAGAACCCTAGAAACCTCACCAAAACAATTTGAAATCATGGCGGTTGATAACTCACCACCGGAGAAGCGACAACGAATCGAGGCACTTTCTAGAGAATGTTCATAGGACCCAGGCACAATCAAAGATCCAATGAAATTTTAGGAACCATAGTCATCCCCATCCTAGGTATCTCTCGCCCCTTCTTCTTTAGTTTCGTAAACCATGGTTGACCCCATTGCATCCATAACACCTCTTATTTATCGCACCGACCAATGCATTTTGGCCTCTGCTTCAAAAATCATGGGAAGCTTTGCACAAATCCTCTCATATGGCCCCATTTTCTCTTACTCCTCCATAAAACCTTAGACCATTCACCTTGGCCCACTCCACATCCCAAGGCATCATACACTCGACCCCTGCTACCTCAATAGATATATCCCCTACCATAGGAATATCGAAGCCGATCCACTCTTCCCAGCAAATGGAGAACTTCACGACTCTGATTTTTTCAAATCCTCCTAGTCTGTAGCTCAATTACTAGAGTTTCCCACCTTTCTTGACCCAGACAATCAAATTTCCAAAGAAGAAGTCACCTGGGACTAATTTTATTTCATTCCCTTTCTCCCTTCCTCCTGGTGCACCTTTTGTAGGCAGACTAATTAGATCACTCACAAAATTCTTGTCAGAAGGCAATAAAATTAAACAAGCACAAGTGGTCAAAACCCAAAAGAGAAGAGAAAATGATGCTCAGATACCAACAAAGCCAAAGACACCTACTATTTTTCATGAGGCTTAACAGTTGCTACACTTTACGACTATGTTCCCAACCGTCAACAAACCGCAAGGAGAGATGAAGCTGGATGACTACAACATGTATGTTTTGGGGCTCGACTTAGGCATAGCTCAGCCATAGGACAAGGTGGAGTTCATGGAGGAAATGCAACGGGTAGTGACCATCGACTTTCTTAAGTCTGGATGCCAACTCAAGAAAAGGAGGAGGGACTAAAAAAATTGAAGGATAGGGTTGATGTCTTTATTTCCAAGGAAAAAGGTACAGAGGCTGAATTTAAGCACCTATCCTAGGAGAGAGAAACTGAAGAAGCAAAGCTTTGAGAAGAAATTTCAAATTTTTGGTCACTCAACCCTAATCTGGTTGCCAAGCTGTATTAAAAGAACCAAAATTATCAAGACCAATTGGAAAAATTGGGACCGGACGTGCAATAGAAAGATGGAGGATTTCTTCGTTTAGAGCTATAGATGCAGCAAAAGGTTGCATATTTCTAGAGCCACCGTGTTCAATTGGAGAATAAAATTGTGGAGCTTAAATCCATTGTAGAGAAAAAAGTGACAAAGAAAGAGTGAGCAAAAGGTAGCTAGCTCATAGAGTCACAGATCCTGTAGGGGCAACTCACCACAACAAACCAAAGGGTCATGAAACTCCCACAAGATATAGAGAAAAATAATGAGGAGATCACCCTATTGAAGGACTTAGCCTTACCCTCGGCCAATCAAACAAACCTTCTTTAGATAGCTTAATAGTTGCATGCTTCATATTCAAAAAGAGTGAAGGCCTCCTGCTTAACTTTGCGGCCGATACTTTGATTTATGGTGGAAGCAACAGATCTCAGTAGAAGAGTTTGTAAGGAGATCATACAACTTACTTAGTCCATCGATAAAAATGTTTCAAAGGCCGAGAGATTATAAAATAGGTTATATCAGGTCCCAGATGATGTCTTGTCAAAAGTAGGGATTGAAGATCGAAGGGCATATTAGAACTGAAATTTTCCACAAGAATTCCTAGGATTTTCCTATTTATTTTCCATGAAAATCCATCAAAACCTTAGGATATTTTATTTACTCATGCCTTACATTTTCATTATCTTTCCCATAAAAGTCATTAACCACCTTCTATGCTTTGCCCCCATTTATTTTCTTATATTTCATTACTTTCTCATGGAAAATTTTGCTTTACCGCCATTTAAAAGGGGCAAAAATAATTTATAACCATTACCGCACCTTTAAATTTTACTATATAAGCTTTTACCGCCGTACCACGGTCTCCCAAAATTAAACCACGGTATGGCGGTGGTGGCTAAGGAACAGGCAGGAAATGTTTACCGTGCCACCGCATGGGGTTAAACCATAGACTGTGGTGACCGTGGTAGCGGTCAACAAACAGTGAAGAAAGTCTACCCCAGTATCGTTGGCAGACAAGCCAGTGACCGCGGTAGCACGGTAAAAGGTTAGCAGACGGTCAGTGAGTGGTTACCGCTATATACTAGCTATTAAAACTGAGACGGCGATGACCGCGATAAATGGTCATCGAAGGCAAGTAGTCAATGGTTAGCGATTATAGCTATACCGTACACAGTTAACATGAAGACCACGGTAGAGCGGTAGGCAATGAGGGAAGCGGCTAATGCTTACCACCATACCGTGGGAGAAAAGTCAAATCCCACGATAGCGTGGTAAGCAATGATGGAGACTGCAATGGTCAAAGTGGGGTCGTGCACCACCATACCATGGGAGAAAAGTCAAAGCCCGCGATAGAGTGGTAAATACAAAGAAAATCTCGCAATAAAATTTAAAATAAAATAAAGGCGGGAAAAAGTATAAAATGAGAAAATTAAAAGCCCGACTATAGTTTAAAATTTTTTATTTGCCGACAAGGCAGTTAATTAAATGTTTTATCTAAACTGTGAAGAATGTGAATGAGCATAATTAGAAAATTGAAGGGTCACGACCCTTGGGATGAAATGTATAAGTATTTGTAAAATTCTGAGGGACAAAAAAAAAGGGAGATAGATTTTTTAGAAATAGTAAAACTTTTGTAAGTATTTTCAGAATGATATTCAAGGAGACTATGATGCATGTATAAATTTTGAAGGATCAAATGAATGAAATTTAATATTGTGGCACTATTCTGGTATCAATTATTTGTTGAAGTTAATTGAAATATTATCAAGTTGTCTTCAAGGTTGATGTTTCTTTGTTATTTAAATTGGCATATCAAGTATATTCTTAGTTTATCAGTACACATTTGTTGTATTTGTGTGATGTGATTGGTTGGTTCTTTCAAGCAAAGATTAATTCCTTCAAGTCATTCACAGTAATCTAGAAATTATCATTTGGATTATTAAGAAGAGTTTGATAATTACATCCCTACATGTTTATACAAGTTATAGGCTAGATATCATATGCCAAATAATTAGAATTCCTACCAGATAGAAACCATTCATTTAAAGCTTTCATTTTGACTTCGTTTTACCCAACAAGGCATTGGTCTCCCCTATTTAGATTACATCAGTTCTACCCATTTCATTTGACATCTCCTAATCAAACATATTAATTCATACTTTATACAATTCATACCAAATTAGGATCATATTCTTTCCACTATCAAATGGCCATTGGTGGATAGTTAGATCAAGTAGGAAACATAATTCAAAATCTGTGTCACTCATATAGGTGCACCCACCTAGGTCTAGCAGAGCCTTAAGAGTAGAGGGTTCAACCATATAGGTTGGCCTTGTTAGTTGACCAAAAACATAGTGAGAGTGTGGCAACCTCTTGTGGTTCATTCAACTAGCATTTTTGAGAACCAACAAATTGGCGACTGTGCTGGGGAAAAACCTAGAGAATTATCTGGTAGTAGACAGCCTTTCCATATAAAGTCACTAAAGAAAATCATAACTGAAATTTGAAAGAAATTGACTCCGCTGGGTAAGATAACCACAAAACCTTTTCTCACTTTTTGAAAAAGTGGGTGGCGACTCTGAATGAATAAAAGTATTGAGACTGACACAATAAGATACAAATCAGAAAGGAATCAACTTAGAGTTCAGACCATCATAGTTTCTCACAACATGCAAGGAAGGAGATATTTGTATAAGGAGGGGGACAGTCCTAATAATAAAGGAAAGTCAAATCACAAAAATAATCAGAGGAAGAAAGCATTCAATGAATTGGACACAATAATAAAAAACAAAGTGTCAAAATCATTGGAAACATACAATTCATATGATATGCTTGCAAATGAAGAAATCCCGTCTAAGGAGCTTCAAACTCTTGAGGAGAGGAGAAATCCTTCCCACAAGGTAAACCTTGATAAATATGATGAGCATATGGCTGAGTTTGAAGCTAGAAAAAGAAAAGAGTTTGAATTTGAGCAGAGAACAACACTCTATGAAGGAGGTCTTGAGTATGATTAGACATTCGAAGAAAATCATGAATTCACGGCACAAGATGAAGAAGATACATAGTTGGAACAAATGGGGTGAAATGCAAAAAGATTAAGGGTAGGGTATGAGCAAGAATTTCAAGCAATAGAAGAATTAAAAAGGATGAAGTTACAGAAAGCTCAGATCAAAACACCAACGACTAATTCACCCAAATATACCCCTCCTCATAAGAACAATAATAGGAAGCCATCAAATTCCCCACAAGCCCACCGAAATCCACCAAGGAATCATAATAGAAACATAAATGATCCACCTCCTTATCAGCAGTATATAACCCCACAAGGCCATCAATACATGGGAAATAATAACCTACTCTACCAACACCAACAGTACCAAAATCCTCCCCCACAATGCACAAATATGATTAGGCAATTTGATCTTGCTGGATTTCAGATTTTCCCTTACCCCTTGGATAGCAATTGGAGGAACTTATACCCTAAATTCATAGGAAGTAATGTGGTTATAGCTGAGGAACATCTGAGAAATTTTAAAATAGTCATTCAAGACTTGAACATGCAATATGAGGATGTACAAATGAGATTATTTATGATGTCATTCTTTGAGGATGCCAGGGACTAGTTTAATAGTCTACTGACAACATCCATTTATTCCATTCAAATATTTCATGATCTATTTCTTCAGCAATATGGGAATCAGTGTGCATCAGACTTTTCCTTACATGAGTTAATGAATATCCAAAAATGTCAAAATGAGTCAGTCTTTGATTTTAACCAGAGGTTTGCTAGATTACACAATAAAATACCTCGGGCATCCAAGTTGACTGATCCTATTGTGTTGAGTGTCTATTTGAAAGCCTTCGATCCTAAGATAGGATATGAACTAAGAAATAGAGATCCTAGGAACCTGGCTGAGGCCCAAAAGATAGCCTTAACTATAAAAAATAATAGAAAAGTTGCAGGGATGTTTTCTAAAAGGGAAAATCGTAGAATTCCCCAATATGTTCCCTAAAATAGGAAAGAGAACACATATAGGAATGAGAGACCGAGGCTGCATGACATGCCTTATAATACAAATTGGAAAGATGGGAAACCAATGAATGAGAGACCTAGAGATAAAGAGACACCTGATCCATTAAAAAGAAAAGGGGCATACATGGTAGATGGAAGTCCCTGTTGTTTAGTCTGTTGTGCACCGCATTTCCTTGAACATTGTGTAATAGCTCAGTCAATACTAGAGGAAGATATACGGGAAGATGATGGCAGTGAAGACCAGAATGTCTACCTAACTTCTCACACTCTTGACTCTTTGGAGCAAGAATATGATTCTTCAGAGGAGGAAGGATATGAATACAATGTGGACCACCAAAAATACAATGTTCACATGGCAGAGCAACATGTTTTCTTTGACCATGAGGAAAATGAAAGTGATCAAGACCCCCCTATTGCATCAAGCCAGACTAACAGATGTAATATAAGAAGACCTAGTGAAGAGGAGATTAAAATATTGATGATTGCAGAAGTGGAGGATGCCAGAAGAAAATATTGTTTGAGAAACAGAACAGTAAATAAAGATGAAGGTGTCCCAAGAGGATATTCATAAAAAATAAAAGGCATCAAATGAGACATCAAAAGGGACTGATAATAAACAATCAGATAGTAGAGAAAAAAAAGGATCCCCTAAGGAGGAAAGTAAGAAACCTCCCATTGAAAAACGAAAGCCAGATCAAACATCAAAACTGGAGAAAGAAGAAAACAAAGGAGAATGCATTGAATCTAAAAGGGGAATCAAAGCCGAAGGTACATCTTTTGATTTTATACAAGCTCTCTCTCAATTGAAAATGTTTGTGCCCTTGATTGAAATGATGAAAATCAAAGAATATAGGGAAAGTACCATACAACTAATTTCTAATGGAAATCAAAGCCCTGGGAACAAAGAGGTCTTAGAGATAAATAATAAAAAGAAGGAGGTAAAAATCCCAGAAGCTTGCCTGATGAACATGCCACAAATTGACCCATTTTTTACCACTTTACTCATAAGCAGCAAACTAGTAAGAAATTGCATGATAGACTCGGGTGCTTCTATGAATATCATGCCAGTAGGGGTAATGAAGTAACTTGGTTTATGGGTAGATGTGGAGGGAGGTAAATGTTACACTATGGATAGCTGGCCTATCCCAGTTGTGGGAATCATGAAAAATGTGGAAGTTAGGTTGGAAACTTACCCACAAGCCTCTTACATTATTGACATAACTGTGATTGACACACCACCTCAGTTTGGGATGCTTCTATCAAGACAATGGATTGCTGCAGTGGGAGGAAATGTACAGTTTGACTTGTCATATGCCACCATACTAGTAAAAGGGGAAGAGGTAAAATTGTATAGAGAGCCTAGAATGAACCAAATTATTGAATATGTTCCTCATGAACCACTAAATTATTTTTGTGATGTTGATTTGGGAAGCTTTAGAGTGGAACTATCTTAGCCCGAGTGGAAAGTAAAGATCCAATTGATCAAAATATTTTTGAAAATCAACAAGGAATATGGAAAATGTACTTTGATGGAGCTTGCAGCCAGGAGGGAAACAGAACTGGTATAGTTTTTATATCTCCTGATGGTTCAACTTATAAATATTCATTTTTGTTAGCATTTGAATGTACGAACAATGAAGCAGAATATGAGGCTTTATTGACTGGATTGAATTTAGCAGTAAAACACAAGATCAAAGTCTTGACAGTTTTTGGAGATTCGGAACTGGTTGTATCTTAGATTAGATCAAAATATAAAGCAAAAATAAAAGACTGAAACAATACAGAAATGCGATATGGGATACAATTGAACTATTTGATGCTTTTTCCATTGAATGGGTAGATAGGTCAGAAAACATAATGGAAGATTTCTTGGAAAATATAGCATTGAAACAAGATGATATCACATTAGTAGGAGTGTCCCCAGTAGAATTCAAAACAAGACCTGCAATACTTGACAATGTATATAGTTCATAGGTTTTGAATGATGACACTGACCTTTTGAAGTTCCTTCAATGTATAGACCAGTATGAGGCTCAAGAAATTGATTTCAATGTGTTTTTGGAAGAAATAAATGGAGAAGAGACAGTGTTTGCAAAGAAAGTCTTGCAACTTAAGACTAATAAACTTCCCAAGGGATTGGTAGCTTTGGAAAGAGTATACGATGGAACTAATCGATCCCTTATGAAACAAGCATCAGCAAAAAGGGAAGATATTGAAGAAGTAAACTTGGGGACCGAACTATCACCAAGGAAGGTATATATTAGAAAAAAGATAAGCCCTACTGCCCGAAGAATTCTGATTTCATTGTTGAGAAAGTATAAACATGTGTTTGCATGGTCTTATGAAGACCTCAAGGCATATAGGGAGGATTTATTTCAGCATGAAATTCCATTGAAAGCAATGCAAAGCCATTTAGACAGAAACAAAGGCCCATTAACCCCACTCTGGAACCAAAAATGCAGGAAGAATTGACCAAGCTTAGAGATGGAGGTATTATCAAACTTGTGAGGCACTCAACATGGGTGTCAAACCTTGTTCCTATTAGAAAGAAAAATGGAGATATAAGACTGTGTGTAGATTTCAGAAATTTGAATGTAGCATCTCTTAAAAATAACTACCCACTGCCTAACATGGAAGCCATTTTGTATAAGGTAATTGGATGTGAGTTGCTGTCTATGATGGATGGTTTTTCTAGTTATAACAAGGTTAAGGTCAAGGAATGTGAGTAGTATAAAACAACCTTCACAACCCCATGGGGAACATATGTATATGTGAGAATTCCTTTTGGTCTCACTAATGCAGGAGCAACATTTCAAAGGGCTATGGACTTAGCATTTGCTGATTTGATCAATGCTATAATGGTGGTGTATTAGGATGACCTCATGACTTACTCAAAAAGGGCTGAAGATCATATAGGGCACCTTGAAAAAATATTCATTAAAGCTTTAGAATATGGTATTAGTTTGAACCCTAAGAAATGTCATTTTTTTGTTACAGAGGGGAAGCTCCTAGGACACATTATATCAAAAGAGGGAGTTAGGATAGATCCTGAGAGAGTTGAGGCTATAGATAAAGTTCCTGTCCCTAAAAATGTGAAAGCTATCCAGTCATTCTTTGGGCAGATTAGTTTTGTTAGGATATTTGTATCCAACTTTGTTGAGATTGTCCGACCCATATCAAAAATGTTAAAGAAAGGACAAAAGATTGAATGGACCCCAGAAGCATTAGAAGCCTTTGTATCCATTAAAAAAGTCATTAAGGAAGCCCTGTCCTCAAGTCTCCTAATTTCACAAAGCCTTTTCAGATATTTTCATTTACTTCCCTGCATACAATAGTTGATGTCATGTTACAGAAAAATGAGGATGGTCATGAGCAACTTGTATCTTTCTTTAGTAAATCTTTACAGGGATCAGAATTGAAGTATGACATAATGGAAAAAGAAGCCTTTGAACTAGTAAAGGCCACAAAAGCTTTCAGGCCGTATCTTGTTGGAGCCAAATTAATTGCATATGTCCCTCACGCAGCAGTCAAAGACATCTTGACACAATCAGAAGTGACAAGGAAAAGGTGCATGTGGATTAACAAAATTCAGGAATTTGATATGGAAATACAAATTACTAAATTGGTAAGAGGCCAAGGATTGGCCAAATTGATGGCAGAGACAAACATTGAGGAAAACCAAATCTGCAATGTACAAGGAGAATGAAATGCAATTGCAAGTATTGAACATACACCCTAGTACACAGACATCATGCATTACCTTAGAAACACAAAATTCCTAGAAGGACTCAGTGATAACTAGAAAAGAACTTTCAAACTTTAGGCTTCAAAATATGTATTTATAGAAGGAGATCTATTCTAGAAAAACAAGGATGGAATGTTGTTGTTATGTTTGGATGAATCACAGGCTGATCATGTTCTGAAAGAAATGCATGAAGGAGTTTGTGGAGGATATTATTCAGCAAAGACAACTGCACATAAAATCCTCAAAGCAGGTTATTACTGGCCAAAGGTTTTCAATAATTCATTTTCATATGTAAGGAAGTGTGAGGCATGCCAAAATTTCTCTGGGAAAATGAAGTATGAGGGAGATCTACTACTTAGACTTATGCAGATTGAAGCCCCTTTTCACCAATGGGGAATTGATTTCATTGGAGAAATTCAAGAGAAGTCGAGTGGAGGACATAGATAGATACTAGTGGCCACTGATTACTTCACCAAATGGGTAAAGGCAATCCCAACCAAGCAAGCAACAAGTAAAGTTGTGATCAACTTTCTAATGGATAACATTATTACTAGATTCGGTACACCATTAAGAGTGATTACAAATAATGGCATGTGTTTCAGGTCTGTTGAGTTCAAAGAGTTTTGTAAGACATATGGTATCAATGTTTCTTATTCTACCCCATATCATCCATAAGCTAATGGTCAGGCAGAATCTAGCAACAAGAGTCTTTTAAAAATCATAAAAAGGATGCTCGGTAAGAACAAAAAATATTGGGATTCAAAGTTAAGATTGGCTATATGGGCAGACAAAATTACTATCAAAAGGGCAATTGGGAAATCCCCATATGAATTAGTCTATGGAACACAAGCTAGGATGCCTTTGCAAAATTTACTGCTAGTTTACAAATTTATCCTTCAAGAAGATATAGATGTTCCTGAACCAATGGAGGAGAGAATGGAGCAACTTGTAGAACTTGATGAAGTAAAAAGAACAACTCAAAACCAAAACATGAAGTTGCAAGCACAAATGAAATATTTGTTTGACAGAAAAGCAAGAAGTAGAAAATTTGAAAAAGATGATCTAGTATTGATGTGGAATGCTAGATTCCAAGAGAAGGGAAAACATGGAAAATTTGAGGCACTATGGTTAGGACCTTTTGTTATTATTGGCAAGCAAGGAGAGGATTCATATTATTTACAAAGTATGAGTGGTGAAGAGCAAGAATTGCCTATACACGGGAAATTTCTGAAGAACTTTTTCTCTTAAAATTCACAGAAGATCAAGGGTTGCCAATGCATGGACAACTCTTGGAGAGGACTTCTCGTAAATTTTCCATGCACAGTAGTTTAGGAAGAAAAGGGTACATGAAATTGCCAGTACATGGACAATCCTAGAATCCCTTATTTGATCTTTTTTCCATGTACAGTAGTTTAGGATCATGTTCATCTCCACTTTCTCTCATCATAATGTTTGGTCTACTCTCCCATAGATCTGGATCCTTGCAATGATCTCACAATCATTCATCCCCAGATGAAGCCACTGTTAGAACTGAAATTTTCCACAAGAATTCCTAGGATTTTTCTATTTATTTTCCATGAAAATCCATCAAAACCTTAGGATATTTTATTGACTCATGCCTTACATTTTCATTATCTTTCCCATAAAAGTCATTAACCACCTTCTACGCTTTGCCCCCATTTATTTTCTTATATTTCATTACTTTCTCATGGAAAATTTTTCTTTACCGCCATTTAAAAGGGGCAAAAATAATTTATAACCCTTAACGCACCTTTAAATTTTACTATATAAGCTTTTACTGGCTTACCGCGGTCTCCCAAAATTAAACCATGGTATGGTAGTGGTGGCTAAGGAACAAGCAAAAAATGTTTACTGTGCCATCGTACGCAGTTAAACCATAGACTGTGGTGGCCGCGGTAGCCATCAACAGACAGTGAAGGAAGTCTACCGCGGTAGCACGATAAAAGGTTAGCAGACGGTGAGTGAGCAGCTACCGCTATAACATAGCTATTAAAACTGAGACCACGGTGACCGTGGTAAATGGTCATCGAAGGCAAGCAGTCAGTGGTTAGTGGTTACCGCTATACCGCACATAGTTAACACAAAGACCGCGGTAGAGCGGTAGGCAAGGAGGGAAGCGGCTAACGCTTACCACCATACCGCGGGAGAAAAGTCAAAGCCCGTGGTAGCGCGGTAAGTGACGATGGAGACTGCGACAGTCAAAGTGGAGTTTGGAACCACCATACCGTGGGAGAAAAGTGAAAGCCTGTGGTAGAGCGGTAAATACAAAGAAAAGCTCGCAGTAAAATTTAAAATAAAATAAAGGTGGGAAAAAGTATAAAATGAGAAAATTAGAAGCCCGACTATAGTTTAAAATGATTTATTTTCCAACAAGGTAGTTAATTAAATGTTTTATTTAAACTATGAAGAATGTGAACGACCATAATTAGAAAATTGAAGGGTCACGAACCTTGGGATGAAATGTATAAGTATTTGTAAAATTATGAGGGACAAAAGGAAAGGGAGATAGATTTTTTAGAAATAGGAAAATTGTTGTAAGTATTTTCAGAATGATATTCAAGGAGACTATGATGCATGTAGATATTTTGAAGGATCAAATGAATGAAATTTAATGCTATGGCACTATTCTGGTATCAATTATTTGTTGAAGTTAATTAAAATATTATCAAGTTTTCTCCAAGGTTGATGTTTCTTTGTTATTTAAATTGGCATATCAAGTATATTCTTAGTTTATCAGTACACATTTGATGTATTTGTGTGATGTGATTGGTTGGTTCTTTCAAGCAAAGATTAATTCCATCAAGTCATTCACAGTAATCTAGAAATTATCATTTGGATTATTAAGAAGAGTTTGATAATTACATCCCTGCATGTTTATACAAGTTATAGGCTAGATATTATATGCCAAATAATTAGAATTCCTGCTAGATAGAAACCATTCATTTAAAGCTTTCATTTTGACTCCATTTTACCCAACAAGGCACTGGTCTCCCCTATTTAGATTACATCAGTTCTACCCATTTCATTTGACATCTCTTAATTAAACATATTAATTCATACCATATTAGGATCATATTCTTTCCACTATCAAATGGCCATTTGTGGATAGTTAGATCAAGTAGGAAATATAATTCAAAATCTGTGTCACTCATATAGGTGCACCCGCCTAGGTCTAGCAGAGCCTTAAGAGTAGAGGGTTCAACCATATAGGTTGGCCTTGTTAGTTGACCAAAAACATAGTGAGAGTGTGGCAACCTCTTGTGGTTCATTCAACCAACGTTTTTAAGAACCAACAGGGCCACTGCTAAAATAGCCAACGGGGTCATCCACTGCCATGCTGTTATTCTTTATGCTAACGAATGTGTCACCAGGTTGGACAAGGCTATGAATAGCATACACGCTAGGTTCTCCCACCTATTTTAGATGGGTTTACCTTATCCATTCCTTGTGGATGAGTCAGTAGATACAATGGAGCATATCACAACAATTTATCGATGAAAAGTAATAGGATGTATCTACCTTTCAAGTTTTCAGCCAACCCCTTATTGCTGAGGATTTTGAGATCACTCAGCCAATCACACATCTTTTATTTCAATTCGATTCATGGGTCAATATATCATTGGCGATGCCTTACAAAGAAGAGATAGAGCTGCATAGATCATAGGAACCATTAAGTGACTTATCGCCTCCATCTGAAGATGAGTGGTTGCCTCTACAAACTACTCTCTCAAAGCTCTAACTGCACTACTCGATGGATGTCTTTGGTGTATAGGCCAAAAAAAATTGGGTTCCTCGTTCTACAAGCGAAACACCCCTGATAAGTCACCAAAAGCTATGAACTCTAAATTCCCAAGGTCCCTTCAGGTGAGGTTTTTTTGCCTAAGTATCAGCCACACCCCTATGAAATTAGCAATATTGGACTTATTTGCATCAAAATATTTTTTGAATGTCACCACGTGTCACCCAAGTGCTCCACACAAAGTTTCCATGGGTCTCTTTTCAAAAGCTTCCACCAGGCTTCCATGTGTCAGCCTTTCACAATCTTTTGTGCTATTTTTCATTGCTCCCTTTTCAAGCTCCAACCGCACACCACGTAGCATCAGTTCATGCATTTCTTTTGGAAAAACCCACCTTTGGCACGGTATGCTGAAGACCTCCATGTGTCTTCATAGCACAATATTTTCATCACTCAAAGGGAAGTATAAGCATCAGGACTTGACTGCTCGCTATGTGGTCTTCTAAGGACTTTTTTGCAGGAGAAAGCCAGACATGTGACAACCTTTCACCAGTTGCCATGTTCTATAACTACCACCATGAATGGATTGCATGTGTCCATGCTCCAGTCTATTGGGACCACTACCATCATTTGTAGGGGATGCATCCGACCATGGATGTTCTCGCTCATGACCTGAATCTTTTTGGTTGTAACAGCTAAGAAAAAATCATTGCTAATTCATCATTTCTCATGATCAAGGCATTTGTTCGGTTACTTGCTCGACAAGATGGGATTTCATTAAATATTGCTTCTTCCTTCGAAATGGAGAGTTCCAATCAGGTTTTGAATTGAATACATTCCAAATAAATTTCAAATTTGTGTAGAGGAATTGATAGAAGAACCATACCTTTAATTTCTCTATTAGATTACTGTAAAGAACTCACAGACTATGCCACTGTTCGACCTTTCTATTTTCTTTGATATTTGATAAGTTTTACTGTGCCACTTATTATACTGGATGTTTCATTCCCAAACTTCTATAAATTAATACATTTTTTCTGGTTTAGATAATGTCATGGACTCTTCTTTCTAGTAAAAGTATATGAAGTTATTTTATGTCACATATTGAATCACTTAGGCTTATATCTTTAAGCTACCATTTTGAAATGCAATAGACCACCCGCGGGCCCTTAATTCATATCCCCAAGATAGATTTATCGTTCCTAACATCTAAATCTCGGCACATCGCCTTAGTTAGATCCTTTATTTTATCTACTTCCTTTTCCCTTTCAAAACCCCAGTTATAGAAGAAGTCAACTTCTTTAAAATCCAGAGGTCACTTAGTTTGGCAAAATAGGTCCCCCTAAAACTGAGTTTCCCACAAAGGGTTGTTACCTTGCCAACTTTTTGCATCAACACATTACATGAAGCAAATGCATTTCAATTATCAATTGTGAGTCCACTACATATTGTCAACTCTAAAAATTTGAAGATGTGTTGCACTGAGCAGATGCAGTGAACCGACCCCTAGTTGCAGTGATCATGATAGAAAATGTGGTGCATTGAGTGCACCACATCTGATTGCCTATATTGGAGCCCTAAAATCTACCTAAAAATGAAAAAATCATGAGGAAGGAAAGGTGTACATACCACATTCTCGAGGCCCTCTGGTCATCTGTATGTCTGAACACTAAATTTGTAGTGCGAGGTGTGTGGTACAAGCAACATCTTGGCAACAACTCTTTAGAAAAATCACACTTAGAACTCACTATTCACTCTTGTAAAAATGCACAAATGAACATTTTACCCCCCAAAATTTTATTTATAGCTGGGCCCCTAGGCCAAGGTTTTTACTGGACGTACACAGTATTGAGTCCAAACCCTAATACAGATAGCCTCAAGGTCTTGGAACTCAAACCTTTTGCTATAAAGATGTACATTATCAAATTTTCTTACCAGAATAATTTTTCAATTTTTTTTAAACTATTCCAAATTTTACAAAAAAAATCGAGGGGGCATAGGTCTATCCTATCTTCATCATGACACACTAGGGAATATTCTCGATTGATTTTCTTTGTTCTTTGGTATGACATTTAGATGAATTCACATTATATCAAAGAGGAGAAAAATGTCCTAGGCTTCTGAATGCTATTTTTCATTGATTTCCCTTCTTCCTTACATAATTGAATAATTTTATTTATTTGATTATTTTCTATGGTCATCTTCTTCTATTAATTAAATGATTTTAATTATTTAATTAATTCATTTCCCTTCTTTATTCTTATTTTTATTAATTAAATAATTTAATATTTAATTACGTCACTAATGTCCTTTTTCTCTCCATAGTTAAATAGTTATTTTAATTATTTAACTATTCCTTTAACCTTTTCTCTCTATTATTAAATAATTAATTTAATTATTTAATAATTTATCCCTTTTCATCCACTTTTAATTAAATGGTTGCTTTTAATCATTTTAATTAAAAATCTGTTCTCCCATCTTCTTTTACAAATAGTCACTTTGATTATTTAATTGCTCATATTCCCTCTCAAATTAAATAATCTTATGATTATTTAATTTATCCATTTCCCTCCAACTCCTCTCTTTTAAATCTCAACTAGAGATCATGACACATTCCTCTTCTAATGTTGACCCTCCATCCTTACCAAGCCCTATTTTGACCCTAACCCTATCTCTTTGTTGTGCAAGAAACCTCATTTGTCGATCTCCACATCATATTGGCTTTCAATCTTAGTCGTTCATTCGAATGGGTTGCTCTAAAAAAAAGAGTTTTCTCTTTCATTACAACAATACTACCATGATCTTTGATATTCTTGCTATCACTTTCACTTAGCTCAAACTTTCATACTACAAAATGTAAGGGAACTTTATCTTATACAACAAAATGGAGGAGATGCAAGGAAGATGATTCAACCATGGTGTAGAAAGTTTTGTATTGATTATTTGTTCTTTGTTTTATATTGCCTTTTGTACTTCATTGTTTGGATTTGGGTCTCTTAGGCTTGGATTTTAGGTAGTTTTGGTTGCTACTGTTTGTTCATGCCTTTTTACCTCAATTTTCTCCTTATCCTATAGTATCTATTAGGATAAGGCACATGAAAGTAAGGGAAATTATAAAAGCTTTTAAAAACTCTTGATATCTCAATTCTAAATATCTAAAATTTGAGAGATAACAATTATAGGCTAAAAAAAATTGATAGGAGAGGATGCCCATTTTTCCATGAATGGGTATTTTTTTAAGTATAATTTTTATGCTTATGTAGTCTAGAAACTATCATATTATGTAGGATGTTTTTTGCTTCTACATGGTTTTTTGTTTTCTTTTGGTCTTATGTTGGGTATCCTTATTTTTCGTAGGGTATATGAATATATGGGAAAGTAATTTTCATTTCTAGTATTTTTCTAGTAAAATAAGGTTACAATTAGAGTGTGTAGTTTAGCTATTATGTTAAATATATATCAATCCCTATGAAGATTTATTTTATTTATATATGGATCTTAAAATTCCTAAAATACTATATCTTATTCATCTTAATATTTTTTAACTAATACTTATTTTTGTATAGTTGTATATAAGTTAAAATAAAATCCTACATTTTCTAACACTATCATTCTCAACCAAATTGCAAGATTCATTTATTACACATTGAAAGAGGAAAAGTGAGAATAATTTTTTTTTAAAAGAAGCTATTAGGGATATGGACACCTAACTAGTAGTAGATAAAATTGTTTAGTAGGATGATAAAGAAAACCTCATAAAAATTTTGGCTGCTTGATTGCTAGTGATTCAATGTCTAGCTAGTTTGTAAGTTTAAGTCAACCAAGTATCTTAATACTTAATTTTTGAATTATTTAGTTTTTATTGTTTCTAGGAAACAGATTTAGGATGTTAAAATAATTGGTTTATTAAGGATTACTATATATGAAAAATAGAAATATTTATGTTCTCTATGGAATAATTTTTAAACTATTAGCTTATCCAACACAACTAGATACCCAAGTCTAATAGTTTTCTTCTACTCAAAAAATGATTTAGAACATCAAGCCTTGAAAGCCTTATAAAACATAAAGCCTCTCCAATGTGTCCTCCATGTGTCAAATAATGAATCCACAACTCACATACCATGCTTCAGATTTGAACTCACTAGAGAAAATAAATAATATAAAAGTCCACTCACCCAACCAACCTTAGCCACTAAACATGTATTTATTTTAAAGACACAAGATCACATTAACACAAATAATTGGTAACAAAAAACCATGTTCTTAAAAAATAGGAGTACAAAAAGCTATTGACCCCTTATTTCCTTTTTATTTCATATTATTTAATATTTACCCCAAAATAATAATTAATTATTCTATGTCTCACACACTTAAAAAGTCTAACCTAATTTTACATTAAAAACTTATAAGTATCCCCAAATAAATATCTATTGTGGCTAAAAAAACCTCCTAGATGCAGTTTAATTTATTCAATTTAAAAAATAAAATAAGGCCTTTATCACCAAATCCATGTCCTGATTAGTTTTTGCTCACTTTTGCATCAACATTGATGTCAATAAGGCCTTACCTAACTCTGTGAAACTTTTCTCTATTTTTGGTTCCTGGGTTCAACCTGTTTGTTGTGAGAATGCTATGGTTTACTATCAGAAATGTGCTAAAATAGGCCACCTTATCATGGATTGAAAATCCTCGATTAGGCATGACCCTTATCCTAGCACTCCAACTGCGGAGATTCCTTTTGATGGCTTCCCCTTTGAATCTAATCTTCATAAGATTATTGAATCCCCAACCAAGCCTATGCCTATTGACCTTGTGATTCATTTGTTTGTCGACCCTATGAAGTTGGTTTCTTCATATTCAGATCCCTCTAGTTCTACTTTAGAACCCTATTATAACTAGAATTTTCATAAGAATTCTAAGGTCTTTTACCCATTTGAGCCCAATATTTTACTGTCTTTTTCATGAAAAATCATTTTACCCTCATCCACAAAGCCAAAAAAATATTTTACCGCCATACTGTGGCCTTAACATTCACCCTTTGTGGTTTCCACCTCTTACCTCCTTACTGCATCCCCTTACAAAGCAACTCGTGGTATCACATTTTGCAACAGTTATGGTAGATTTTACCGCTATACCACGGAGGAGTAGAGCAAGACCCGTGGTTTCGCAGTACACTTGAAGACAACCGCCATACTACAGGAGGTCCGCAAGGAGCCCATGGTAGGGTGGTAGATGGTGAAGATGGCAGTCAAGGTGATTCATTGTGGTACCATGGGGAAGTGAAAGACATATCGTAGTGGAGAGGTGAAGGAAGAAAATAAATTGCTATACCATGGAGGGACAAAGCAATACCCACAGTAGTGCGATCGAGTTGAGAATAGTGACAGGCCACCGCGATATCATGGGGAGTAGAAAGACAAATCACAGTAGAGTAGTAGGGATTATGATAAAGAAATATATCATTGTGGTACCGCTAGACAGAGAAAGAGAGCCCGCGGTAGAGTGGTATATGGAGATGTAGCATCAAATGTCATCATGGTACCACAATAGAGGAAACGAAGGTGTACAGTAATGTGGTAAACTGGTTGTTGCTTCTATGACAGTGATGATAGTTACTTTAAGTTATGTGTGGTTTTGAAGGGACGTGAATTTTGGCCTTTCACGTGAATATGAATAGACAGAAACCAAATGGCGCCAAAAGGATTCTCTGAAGATATAAAAGCATCAGATTGATAATGAATAAGGGGTTAGACATATTTTTTGGTTTTTCAGAATTTCTTATACATTAGAGATCATGATGAAGGTTTAATTTTTTTTTAGGAAGATAATGAAAGATTTCTAGTTCGGTGGTTCTATTTTGGTATCGGTTGTTTGTTGAATTTGTTCAATTATTTGATTGTCTCCATCTTAATATTTCTTGATTATTTAAGTTGACGTTTCAAGCACTTTTTCAACTTATCAGTGCACAACTATTGTATCTATGTGTTATGATTAACTAGTTAATTTAAAGAAGAATTAAATTCCTTTTAGTCAAATTGTAGTAATCTGGAAGTGTCAATTAGATCAGTAAGAAGAATCAAATAATTATGATTATTATTCTTCCTCCAGTAGGGTTTTTCAATCATTTTCTTGCATGTTTATACAAGTTATAAATGAATACCTATGTTCCAAGCAACCAAAATTTCTTCCAAATAGAAGCCATCCATCAAAGAATTTTATTGGACTCCATTTTACCCAACAAGGCACTAGTCTCACTCATTTTACTTATTCAGTTTCATTAAATTCATTTCAAAAATTCACATCTATTAACTGAACATATTGAATTGTAACTTGATATTGCTTATACTATTTATACCAAATTAAGCTCACATCTCTTCATTGTCAAATTTCCATTGTGGATAGATTGATCAAGTAGGAAGCATAGTTCAAATCTGCATCATTTACATAGGTACACCCACCTAGGTTTAGCAGAGCCTAAAGAGTAGAAGGTTCAATTGCATTAATTGGCCTTGTACATTGGCCAAAAATGTCGTGAGAGCTTGGCAAACTCTTGTGGTTCAAACCTGCATTTTTGAGTCCTAATAGTTTGGCGACTCCACTGGGAACTTTTCAAAAAATTTGGTTCCATCCTTTCCATTTATAGAGTCATAGAAATTTCACATTTGCATGCACTTTATTGCATAGGGTATTCCGCTAGGGAAAACCAAAATAATATCAAAATTCTTTTCATTTTCCTACTTTTGGGAAACGTAGGTGGCGACTCTGTTTAAGGTTGATAAATAATGCATAGACATTGTGGAACAGTAACACTTTGCCAGTTTTCTTGTCAAGATGTTAGAAGAAGTGAAAAGGAAGTAGTCAATAAGAGAGTTGAAGGAATTGAAACAACAAAGGCTACAATTGGACCAACAGATGCTACAATTGAACCAACAACTATTGCAATTGGGAGTTAAACGTGTCTTAGATGCATCATAAAATATACCATCCTACAGTCAAAATGAATATACAAAATGCCAACAAATCTTGGACACCACAAATGCCACATGATACAATTGAGAACTTTCGTCAATGAAGGTAATGCACTTTATTCATAGTAGAAAATTTATCCACCATAGTCATTTGTGAAGAAAAATGATGAGTATTTATGTATTCAAGAAAGAGGCAAAAATCTCTTAGATGCCTTTCTTAACATAAGCAGATATAAAGGAGAATCTGGGTGTTCTTTGTTCAACAAAATGATAGATATTTGTAGTCAAATACCTATTAATTTCCCACCTAATAGGTCTGAGTTCATTGGGCAGTTCATGAAAGTGTATGAGCCCAATTTAATTTATTGGCTTGAATCATGGGTACCAATTGCTTATAGTCAAATAGATGAATGGACTGATGTGGTAGATAAGAAAAAGTATGAGGAAACTATCAATATTGAAACCAATAGTGGTACCATTAATGAGTATGGAGATGAACCTATGGATTTTGATCTACAACAGGGTGATTCTTGCAGCTCTTATGGAAATCAAGAAGTGGGAGAAATAGTAGAAGATTTGGAAGAAACATGTTCACTCAGCAGTGAACAGGTTTCAAATCTGTTGAACCTTGAATACCAGGATGATTCTAAAGTTTTGTGTCCAGCCTATATTTTCTTTGACAATGAGAATACTGTGTGCAATACTTCATATGACTCCATGTGTATTTCTCAAAGTGATGAAGAAAATTTTGAAGCTGATCAGGAATTTGTATCTGTCCAAGAAGAGGTATGTGACTTGAACAATTTTTTCCTACAAGAGAAAGATATTGGTTTGCATATCATTGATGATGAGTGTTCAACATTGATTGATTCAAATATGTATAAGGATGACTGTATGGATCAAAATTATGTGTCATTACCAACTGGTGGTAGGGAATAGATGAAAGGTATTTCTGATTTGATTGTCTCAGAAGATACAGAGGAGACAAAATTTTCAGACTTCCAAGAGAAGCATTTAGATTTTCAAGTCCCAATACAGCTGTAGATCATTTTATAACACATGATAGTGAGAAAAATAGTGAGGAAAGTTGCATTGAATATACATACATGTATTATTTATCATATGATAATAGGAATTTTGAACTGGAGAGTGGTGGAAGGAACATGATTCAGTTTACCATAAAGATTTTCTGGAAGATTTCAATGACAATACATGTAGCAGGGCAGATGGAATGAACATTTTCAAGAGGAACTTGATGATCTCAAATCAGAATAAATTTTATGATAGAGGAAAGCATAGGCCCTGTTGGAACTATAAAATTTTGATAACCTCATTAACCCTTCATGCTTATTAGTTTCCCAATAAATTCATATTACATACATAAAATTCCCTCACATAGAATTTTCACCAAGGTCTGAGTTAAATTTGGTCATATAGCCCCATAAAATTCATCTGACATTAAATCTTTAACATTTGAAAATATCGGCATAAGTTGATGCAGGTCTCACCGATAATAATATACATCTCTTCAGTATATCGGAAAGACATCAGAAGTGTCATACCGATGAGGATATATGCCAAGAGAATGCAGGTTCACATTTTCTATTGGCAAGACAAAAGGTATCGACATGACGATGTGAGGTCATAGCGAGCTAAATTAATTTTCACTGATTGGAGTATAACAAAGTGTATCAGCCAAACTTTATTCATCGGGTTGAGATTTCAAAGGACTGCCCGAAGCGTTCGCTAGTCTTGTCGATAAAGCAAAAAGAATACTCATTCAGTAAGACAATGATGCTGAGGAGAGTTCAGGGAGTCTTACCGACCCCTCATGTTATACTGACAGAACTAAGCATACAAAGATAAAATTTGTCGAAGAGACAATGAGCGTGGTCTCACTAAAGAAAAGGTGTATCGGTGAGATAATTTTCAACAGGGAGATCTAAGAGAGATCACAATGAATATTATTCTATCAGTAGGAAAATTACTTGGTTTCGGCGACTTAAGTTGATAAAGTGAATACCTCGATGAGACAAAGAGACTTTAGAGTGAAGTGAAGAACTGTTGGCCCGATTCATTAATTCTAGGCAATAGTTTGCTTCGGTGATGGTCATGGTGATATAGAAAACAAAAGGAGAAAACTATCAGGGAGACTTGTGATGTTGGGGGAACTACAAGATGTCTTGGCGGATGAGTGAATGTTGAACAGACGGATCGGCCAGAGATTTGAAATGTCTTGCCAATATGATACCTGATGTGACAGTGAGAATTTTGAAAAACTTGCTTCATTCATGTCTCAATGAAGACATTAATGGCACCACAAATCATAAAATATTTTGCAAATCAAGGTGAGCTCAATTGAAACCATTTTTTCGCAAAATTGGAAATGAAGGAGAGCAAAGGAACGAGCAGAAAAATTAAGGTGTTCATCTAACTTGGATTTTTAGGCAAAATACAGTAAGTTCCTCATCCTCTGAAAATTTGTAAATATTGAAAATGGAAGGCACTAGTTCATAAAAAATAAAAGGAAGAAAACATGGGGAGGGTAGTCAACCAAAGGGGAAAAAGGAAAAAACTGAAACACGACCAGAGGGCACCGAGAGAAAATTGAACCAAGATCTCATAGACCAGCTACCTGGTTCAAGACCTAAGGCAAGGTGTTCCACAAAGCTTAAGGCAGAAGTAGATAAATTGGATGACAAATGTAAGTTCATAGGTGATGTTTGGACCCAAATTAGAGGATACAAATTTTTCAATTTCCACTACCATAGAAGAAATCGCTTCGAACCAGTATGTAACCTGTGGAGGCTCAATTTGGAAAACTAGTGTGCCCTAATGTTTTTGTTGATATCAAATTGTTGAAATTATTGGCTGGTCATTATAATCTAAAGAATAGGGCCATATGTGATTTATCTGGGAACCCGGTAATACATGTGTCTGAGAATGCAATAAGCGATGTTTTCAAATTAGAAGGAATATGCAGTGAAAATATTATAAGTGAGGAGCTTGAGAGTGAATTCAGGAGAATGGACACTATTTATAAGGGCTGGAGATTACCCTTACATAGAATCAGACATGGTGGAAAACCGACTTCGATGGAAGACAATGAGGGACCACCATTTCATTTGGATCTCTTTGAATCCTATATAAAGTACACTTATTTTTCAGTTGGACAGGTATTGGGGATGGAGGTCCTAGAGCATATGATAGTTGTACCTGTGGTGATTGTTGCGGATGTTCAATATCATAACTCCAGGTCTTTTGATTATGCTTCACATGTGTTTAAAGAGCTTGATGTAGGGTTGATGACAATAAATATTGGAGCCTTTTTCCTACACCTCAGGAATTATTCGTTGTTGATGCACTTGGTGCTATATTTTGGACAAGAATTAGGATTGTGGCCCTAGGAGCTGAGAATTTCAAAATGTGATAAGGAACGCAAGCCATTTCCTATTCACTTGTGGATTGCTATTTGGGACAGCAAGTTTGCTAATTCTAATTTCTTGTATTTTGAAGAATATTTTGTTAAGCCACTGTACAAATTTTATAATCATCCCTGTGACTATTCCTTGTCTGATGAAATAAAGATATTTCTCAGGCCTAAGGATTTTAATGGACCATTCAGCCACAACTGGGGGGATTAGTATTGTTTAGAAAATTCCACCATGATTAGGGTTTATGGCTTTTAAAGTACTCCATTTATTTTTCCTAGGATAGTTCCAGATAGAATTGCATACTTAGAGACTGTTAGCGAAATGGATTTCTCTAGTGTCATGAACTTAAGCCCTTATGGGAAGCAAGCTTTTATACCAAGTACGTTGTGTTTTGGTGATTTTACTTTGCTAGCAAAGGAGGGATACAATTTAATTATGGATAAGTTATTGCATTATAACATGAGAAAAGCACCATCAAGGAAAAAAATTGATCCAGAGGGATATATCCAATCTGCCAGATAAAGGATAAACTTTGGAGGGTATCAGCATGTGCCCTATCAGTCTGATGATATAATTAGAAACTTGGAAGTAGAAGAAGTAGAAGTGGTAATTGAGAAACATCATTGAGAATTGTTAGATGTTGAGATGTTGTCTTCCAGTAAAGAAGTATTGGAGGCTAATAGGCCACAAGGTCCATCCGAAAAGGTATTGAGGACAAGAACTTAGGATTGCACCTGTTCTGCCAGAGAGATAAGTACTGAGGAAACTATGGATGTGGATACAAGACATGAGGAATATAGCTCTTTTATAGCAGATGATGAATTTGTGAAGACCTCAGAATTCAAAACATTTTTATACAAACAAAAGGGAAAAGAAATTAGAGGACTGGTTGACAATGTCACATCAGGAAATGAGGAGAAGTTGTTAAAAAACTTGAGGGATGAGGTGGATAAAGAGATGAAAATCATGACTCCAGAAAAGGGGAGAGAAATGTTGGCAAAGGATGGTGTCATGATTTTCCCAAGGCTAGATCTCAATTCTATATTGGTTTTTGACAGTTTCTTGAAAGACAACAATGCTACACATAGGCTCAACATAGAAAAGGTGTCAGAAGTATATACAGGATCAAAATACAATCCTGATGAAGAGACTAATGATTTCGGATTTATATCCCCCCCATAAGAAGTCAGTTGTTATTGATATTGAGAAAGAATTTGGACATGTCATGACTTTGAATACTAGAGAAGTTGATCTAGTTGCAACTGCAAAAATTGGGATCAATATAGAAAAATTAAATAAAGCCCAAATACAAGCGTTGATCAGAGAGAGAAATTTACAAAACCAATAGTGAAAGAATCCTGAGAGAGAATGAATGTCTAAGGGACCTAGTGGGTGCTGCAATGGGGCCAACAAAGATTCTCACCCAAGGTGAAAGTTCACAGGTGAAGGACCATTGGGAAGGATCAAGTGCATACTCGCAAGGGAAATGATAGGGAGGTTGGATGAATCAATCATTGATTCATGCTCTAGGTATTTCTTGGAAGACCTCTAGGGTGTCTCACCCCACCACTTGTAACCTATAGGACCTCTTCCATCTTAGGGTCCCCTGGTTCTCCTTTCCAACCCAACTATCAACATAAAGCCTCCTACCAATTCAAGACTTGGTGCAATCTTGAAAGACTTACCTTAGCTCTTAATCCACCCTAAAGTCTACTAATCCTCCAAATTCTTGAATTTAGTTTTATAGGGGTGTGGAGGTGCTTCTAAAGTCTTCAATCCATCCTAATAAGGGTATGATCAGTCCACCTAGCTCCATCTATAGGTCACTTTCACCAAACCCCACTATATGGCTTAGAAGGCTACTAGCCCTATTAACCCTATTAGATCTCCTTCTCTGAGAAATCAGGTTTGTTTTCCAAATCTTTCCAAGGAACACCCAATATTTTCTTATGATTCTTGGTACATGTACCAACCTCTCAAGGATGTTTGGGGTCTTTGGGTCACAACTGTCTGTACAAAGCCCTAACCTGAGTAAAAGAGAAAAACTAGGCCTTTTAAGCCTTTCCTAGCTTCCCTGCTATATGTCAAGTCCTTCCATCACCAAATGGATTGGTAGAGTTTCCTTCTCCTTACCATTTCTTCACAAGACTCATACCTACCTTCTGCAAAAGGTAATTTGTTAGGAAATGGACACCCCTACAAATCATGTGCTCTGCACTAAGGTCTTCCCTAGCTGGGCTCTTCCCTGGCTCACCTAGGAGAAGACTTCCCTAGTAACTCCTGTGCTTTCAAAGACTCCTAACCCTACTATATGTACATCCATGGAGTCTAGTCACAATTCCCAAAGGGCCATACATTTTTTACAGTGGGAAAGTGAACTAACACTCCATACTTACAAACTTCCTAGTTCAGACCAACAAGAGTATGAAAACCAAAACTAACTACAAACAATGCTTGAAACTAAATAAAGAAACTATCTAATGCCACAAAATTCTTGAAGAACACCTACTCTACATCTTACATAGATTATAGTGCCATGATCAATCAATTAAAACACCACTTCAATGCAAAAACCAAGAAATTCACACTCAAACACAATTGCTTCCCTTGAATTCAAAACTTCAAAACAATATCAAATGCTTCCAACCTCTCTCCAATGCGAATGCATCCCATAAATAGGGTCACTAAATCATTTATCCTCTCTGTTAACCTCTCCTTGGCTGCTTGTAGCTCCCATTGAGCAACATTTTGAAAAATTTGAAAAACCTCCTCAAAGTCCTAAACCTCAATTTGAGTTCGAACCTTTGACACCTATTCTATGTTCAACATGACCTTCATTAGATAAATTCAAAACAAAAATTCCACTAAGGCACACACACAAATGAACTAAGATATATTGATTAGTTTTCATAGAAAAATTTGTCCTAGTCAACCTCCTAAACAACCTATGGCAGCCTATGGGTGCTCCTGCACCATTCTCCCCCCCTCTACACCAAAACTAAGGAATATGGGGAGATATCAGAGATAGATCAATTCCATGTTTCTTGAACTGAGCTTCTTCCACCCATGTAGCCTCAGACTCTGGTTTGTCTTTCCACTGGATGAGATGTTCCATATACACCTTGTGCCAAGTAGCCTTCTTCACCCTGGATTCCAAGATCCTCTCTGCTTGTAGCTTGTCTTTTGGTGGTAAGACTAATTTACTCACTTCCTCCAAAACATCCCTATTGTTTTGATCCATATCAGTCACTGGTCCTTTATACATGATCAGTTCAACTACATTAAACACTGGTGAAATACTTAAGTCTGCAGGAAGCTCCACCTTGTAAGCATTCTTTCCATACTTATCTAACACTTGACATGGTCCCACTCTCTTCATCTGCAACTTATTTTGTACTCCTTTCTGCAATCTGGATTTGTTGAGGTGGACCATGACATAGTCACCTACTACAAATTGGATATCTTTCCAAGACATATCCACCTTAGTCTTCAACTTATGAGTAGCCTCTGTGATTGTCTTCTTCACTTGTTCCTGAATCTCTTTCATAGTCTAAGAGAAATCCTCTGCATGGCCACTCATATGCTCCATAGCTCCTAGATCTCTGAGCTCACACACACCTCTTGGGTGCATACCATATACTATCTCAAAAGGACTCCTACCTATGGTCCTATTCACACTATCATTATAGGCATATTTATTTTGTGATATGACCGAGTCCCATGTCTATCCATACTCCTTGGTTAGGCATCTTAGAAGGTTACCTAATACTCTATTTATCACCTCAATTTGTCCATCTATTTGAGGATGGTAAGTTGATCGAAAAGACACATTAGTACCCAATCTACTCCATAGAGTTTTCCAAAAATGACTCATAAAATTCACATCTCTATCCGATACAATGCTTAATGGCAATCTATGGATCCACACAATCTCTTTGAAGAAAAGATGAGAAATATAGCTAGCATCATGGGTGGTCTTGCAAGGAACAAAGTGACTCATCTTACTGAACCTATCTACCACCACATAGACACTATCAAACCCGGTCTTAGTTTTAGGGAGTCCTACAGCAAAGTCCATGCTAAGACATTCCCATGGTCTATTGGGAATGGGTAGAGGTTGATACAAACCTGCATTGCTAGCTCCCCCCTTGGCTTTCATACAAACTACACACTGCTCCACATACCTTCTGACATCCCTTGGCAACTTGGGCCAATAATAGAACCTATGCACTAATTCCATTATCTTGTTGATACCAAAATGACCACTAAGACTACCATTGTGCTTCTCTTAGATGAGATTCTCTCTCATTGAACCTTTAGGAACACATAACTGATTCCCCTTGAACAAAAGTCCACTCTGCAATGTGTACTCTGAGAATTGACTATGAAAGTGATTCTCAAAATCAAAACATACCCTATATGCTTCAAAGAAGTCTTCATCTTCTCCATAGAGATCCTTGAAACTTTCTATCCTAATACTTTTGAATTGAATCTCTTGCACTATCAGCAACCTCCTACTTAGTGCATTTTCCACCTTGTTCAACTATCCCTTCTATTGTTTAATAGTAAAGGTGAAGGCTTGGAGGTACTCCATCCATTTCAAGTGTCTATTACTCAACTTTTCTTGTGTGTTGATCTAGCTAAGTGCCTGGTTATCTATAAACACTACAAACTCTTTAGGTAGGAGATAATGTCTCCACTTTCTAAGAGACTGTACTAGAGCATATACTTCTAAGTCATAGGTAGAATACTTCTTTTTAGCTTCATTGAGATTCTCACTAAAGAAAGCTATAGGCCTGCCTTCTTGGCTTAGTACTCCTCCTACTGCAATTCCACTGGCATCACATTCGACTGTGAATAGCTTATCAAAACTAGGTAACAAAAGGATGGGTTGAGTTGCTACTTCTTGTTTCAACTTCTCAAAACCCTTCTCAGCTTCAAGAGTCCATTTAAACTTAGTCTTTAGGCCACCCTTGATAGTATCAAGTACTGGTGCACAAATGCTACTAAAGTTTCTTATAAACTTCCTATAAAACTGAGCTAACCCACGAAAACTCCTTACCTCTATCCCAGTGGTTGGAGTAGGCCAATTTAGGATAGCTTCCACCTTGCTTGGGTCCATCTTCAATGATCCTTGGGGTACTACAAACCCCAAATACACAAGCTCCTATTTGAAGAACTCACACTTTTCTAGGTTGATGGCTAACCTCTCCTCCTGCAACCTTTTAAGAACCATCTCCACATGCTTCATATGTTCCTTTGATGTCTTACTAAAGATGAGTATATCATCTAGATACACCACTACAAATATTCCTATGAAATCCTTAAGCACTTCATTCATGAGCCTCATGAATGTGCTAGGGGAATTTGAGAGGCCAAATGGCATAACTCTCCACTCATACAACCCATCAGTTGTCTTAAATGTTGTCTTCCACTCATCCCCATCTTTAATTCTAATTTGGTGGTATCCACTCTTGAGATCCAACTTAGTGAGATATTCAGCTCCTCCAAGACAGTCCATCAAATCCTCTATCCTAGGAATAGGAAACATATATCTAATTTTAATCCTATTGATAGCTCTAGAGTTAGTGCAAAGTCTCCACTTACCACCTTTCTTGATTGCTAATACCACTGGTACTGCACATGGACTGATGCTTTTCCTGATTAGTCCTTGGTCTAATAACTCCTACACTTGCCTAGCCACTTCTAGGTTCTAATCTAGTGTAAGTTTATAGGCTACTTTGTTTGGCAATGAAGCCCCTAGTATGAAGTCAATCTGATGAATGATAGCTCTCTTTGGAGGTAATTTTTCTGGTGTTCCATCATTGACTATGTCCTTGAACTTCTCAAGCAACTTCTGGACTTCTTATGGTATAACTGTCTTCGTGGCCTTGTCTTCTTCCTTGGGTTGCACCATAACAACATATCCTTCACCTCCTTGCTGAAGAGTGTTGATAAACTTCTTGCCACTACTTAACAAGACACTAGGGGTCTTTGACTATCCTTCTTCATCCAACAGTGATTGTAACTTGAATATTTTACCATCCTTCTTAAAGAGATGGTATGCTTTCCATCATAGATAGATCCTCTGCAATATTTCCATGGCCTACCCAATAGAATATGCCATGCATCCATAGGAAATACATCACAAATCAGTTTGTCTATGTACCCTCCAATTGAGAATTCCACTATTGCCTGCTCATTTACAAGAACACTCTGCCCTTTATTCAACCATGTCACCTTGTAAGGATTAGTGTGGGGCACCTTCTCTAGCTTTAACTTCCTCACTACCTCCTCTGAGATAATGTTATCAGTAGACCCTGAATCCACTATGACTTTGCACACCTTCCCAAGTATTTTACATCTCATCCTAAATAAGGCTCTCCTTTGCTTTGGCTCCTCCTTGACTGGTTGTCTGATTAGAACCCTTTTGAACATCAAGTTCTCCCCCATTTCTGATTCAATGTGACTAACCTCTGGTGACTTGACACTCATAGTGTCTTCTTGAGCATATGCTACTTGCTTTTTTGTATTTGAAGAAGCTGCTTTCCCCGGGCACCTATAAGCAGGATGTCCTACTTGACCATAGTTATAACACTTCATACTAGAAAAGTAAGAGTTACTTCTACCTGCTCCTCTTCCTCTATTAGAACCTCCTTGAGATCCTCTACCTCTTCCATATCCTCCTCTAGAAGTTGTTTCACTTCCATGCTCTATGATTTTAGACTCTCCCTCATTTCTTGGTTCAGTCCCTCTACCTTGGTATCCACCTCTATGTCCTCTTTGATTTATGCCTTTTCCTCTACTCTTGGAAGCTTGATCTTGTTTCCTCTTACTTCTCTCTTCAATATTTATAGCCAATTGATAACATTGGTGCACTATTTTGGGACTTAGAAGAGTCATCTCCTCTTGAATGTTCCACTTCAAACCGTTAAGGTACCTATCCACCTTAAGAATTTCATCCTCTAAAACATTAGACCTTATGCAAAGTTTTTGGAACTCCTCAGTATAGGAATTTACATCTTGTTCTCTTTGTCTCAAGCTCTATCTTTTCTTATGCAACTTAATTTCATAATCATCTGGCATGTATGCTTCTCTTACTTTGGAAACCATTCCCTTCCAAGTGGAAATAGGTTTCTTGCCTTCCTTTTCCCTCTCTATCTGGATGAACTTCCACCATGTCAAAGTAGAATCTCTCAAACTTGATTTGGCCACCTTTACCTTTTGTGCTTCAGTGACTCCATCACAGTCAAAATGGTTTTCCATTCCCTCTATCCAGTCCATGACTAGATCATCTTCCAATTTCCCACTAAACAATGGTATGCCTTCAAGTGCTTTTCCACTCATAGCCTTCAATGCTTTCAAGAAAGGCTCTTCTTGCAAAATAGGGTCAGGTTCAGGGATCTTGTCTTCCTCTCCAACCTCTTCACTCTTGGGTACTCTTCCTTCCATGTTATCACTGACCTCATTGGTCTTGGTTTGCACACTACTCATTGCTTGCTCAGGTTGGGCTATTCTTTCCCTCAATAGCCTATTGTCTTCCTCTTGATCTTCAACCTTCTTGGCCAACTCTATAATTTTCACCATGATTGTAGAACCACTAGACCCAATCTCTGACATACAATATTCAATCCCAAATCTTTTGTTGCTCTGATACCAATCTAATAGGGAGGTTAGATGAATCAATCACTAATTCATGCTCTAGGTCGTGCTTGGAAGACCTCTAGGGTGTCTCACCCCACCACATGCAACCTATAGGACCTCTTCCATCTTAGGGTCCCCTAGTTCTCCTTGCCAACCCAACTATTAACATAAAGCCTCCTACCAAGTCAAGACTTGGTGCAATCTTGAAACACTTACCTTAGCCCTTAATCCACCCTAAAGGATTCTAATCCTCCAAATTCTTGAATTTAGTTTTACAGGGGTTTGGAGGTGCTTCTAAAGTCTTAAATCCATCCTACTAAGGGTATGAGGGGTCCACCTAGCTCCATCTGCAAGTCACTTTCACCAAACCCCACTATTTGGCTTAGAAGGCTACTAGCCCTATTAACCCTATTAGATCTCCTTCTCCGAGAAATTAGGTTTGTTTTTCGAATCTTTCCAAGGAACACACAATCTTTTCTTATGATTCCTGGTACATGTGCCAACCTCTCAAGAATGTTTGGGGTCTTGGGTCACAACTGTCCGTACAATGCCCTAACTTGAGTAAAAGAGCAAAACTAGGCCTTTTAAGCCTTTCCTGGCTTCCCTGCTATTTATTAAGTCCTTCCCTCACCAAATGGATTGGTAGAGTTTCCTTCTCCTTACCATGTCTTGGAAAGACTCATACCTACCTTCTCCAAAAGGTAATTTTTCAGGAAATGGACACCCCTACAAATCATGTGCTCTGTACTAAGGTCTTCCCTAGTTGGGCTCTTCCCTAGCTCACCTAGGAGAAGACTTCCCCAGTAACTCCTATGCTTTCAAAGACTCCTAACCCTACTATATGTACATCCATGGAGTCTAGTCACAATTCCCAAAGGGCCATATAATTTGTATGGTGGTAAAGTGAACTAACACTCCATACTTACAAACTGCCTGGTTCAAACTACCAACAATATGAAAACTAAAATTAACTACAAACAATGCTTGAAACTGAATAAGGAAACTAGCTAATGCCACACAATGCTCGAAGAACACCTAATCTACATCCTACATAGATTACAGTGCATGATCAATCCATTAAAACACCACTTCAATGAAAAAACCAGGAAATTCACACTCAAACACAATTGCTTCCCTTGAATTCAAAACTTCAAAACAATATCAAATGCTTCCAAACTCTCTCCAATGCCGATGCATCCCATAAATAGGGTCACTAAATCAGTTATCCTCTCCCTTAACCTCTCCTTGGCCTCTTGTAGCTCCCATTGAGCAAAATTTTCAAAAATTTGCAAAACCTCCTCAAAGTCCTAAACCTCAATTTGAGTTCAAACCTTTGACACCTATTCTATGGTCAACATGACCTTCATCAGATCAATTCACAAAAAAAATGCCACTAAGGCACAAACACAAATGAACTAAGATATATTGCTTAGTTTTCCTAGACAAAGTTCTCCTAGTCAACCTCCTAAATAACCTAAGGCAACCTATGGGTACTCCTACACCAGGAAAATGGACACACTTACTACAATAATCAAAAGGAGGCAATTTCTTTAACCACTTGGTTATTTAAACTTTAGGGAAAAAATTCACAATATGTTGATGCAATAAAAGAATATAGGAGAGTGGATAGCAGAATCCAAGAAAAACTTGAGGAATTAAAACAAAAGGATACTCCTAATAATACAGGGATTGAAAATGCTCATCGTATCATGGATAAGAATAAAGGATTCTTTGAGAAGTTACAAGAGGATGCTTAGGAATTGATAGAAGCCGCTGAGAAAAGATTGACTAGGTTTTCTGATGATGAATGAGAATTAAAAGAAATGGCTACATGGAAGAGTGAATTTGAATTAATACTCCAAGAGATGTTAAAGACAACCACTACAAAGGATGCAACGCTGGATGAAGCATGTGAACAAAATGAATAAATGGTGATGATGGAGATCATGATACGCGATGCGTTAGGAGATGCAGATACACACGAGCATTGAGATTACACATAGCACATGTCTGAAGTTCACTTGTGGCTTAACAAAGTTTAGTTAATACTAATCTTGTTAGTGTTTTATGCTTAAAATAGTTTTTGAAACAACACATCCTTCAACCCACTAATGTATAAGTATCTATTTTTTACAAAGAAGAAAGAGAGGACCATTAGATAGAAGACAGTTAGTAGGAAATATAGTACTTTCAAAATGTTTCAAAGAACTATGATGCATGTATAAATTTTGAAGGATCGATGAAAGTAATTTGATATTGTGGCACCCTTCTGGTATCAATTATTTGTTAAGTTAATTGAAAATATTATCAAGTTGTCTCCAAGGTTGATATTTCTTTGTTATTTAAATTGACATATCAAGTATATTCTCAGTGTATCGGTTGTTCTTTCAATTAAAGATTAAATCCCTCAAGTCATTCACAGTAATCTGAAAGTATCATTTGGATCACTGAGAAGAGCTCAGTAATTACATTCTTGCATGTTTGTACAAGTTATAGACTAATATCATATGCCAAATAATTAGAACCTCTTCCAGATAGAAGTTGTTTATTTAAAGCTTTAACTTGACTTCGTTTTACCCAACAAGGCACTTGTCTTATTTTATCCTTTTAGGTTCCATCCATTTCATTTACATCTCTTAATTGAACATATAAATTTTCACTTTGATATTGCATATACAATATATACCAAATTAGGATCGTGTCTTTACACTATCAAATTACCATTTGTGGATAGTTAGGTCAAGTAGGAAACATAATTAAAAATTTGTGTCATTTATATAGGTGCACTTGCCTAGGTTTAGCAGAGCCTTAAGAGTAGAAGGTTCAACCATATTGGTTGGCCTTGTTAGTTGTCCAATAACATAGTGAGAGTGTGGAAACCTCTTGTGGTTCATTCAAACCAATGTTTTTGAGACCCAAAAAGTTGGTGACTCTATTGGGGAAACTTAGTAAAAATTCGGTGGTAGATAGCCTTTCCATATAGAGTCATTAAAAGAGAACCATAATTAAAATTTGAAAATCGACTCTACTGGGTGAAATAATAACATCATTTTCTCACTTTTAGAAAAAGTGTGTGGTGACTCTGAATGAACAAAAGCATTGAGACTGATATAATAAGATACAAATCAGAAAGGAATCGACCTAGAGTCTAGACCATCACAATTTCTCACAACATGCAAGGAAGGATATCTTTGTTCAAGGAGGGGGATGGTCCTAATGACAAATGTAAGCGAACCTATAAAAATGATTAGGGTAAGAAGGTGTTCAATTACCTAGATCTAGCCACAAAAAATGGACTATCAAAACCATCGATGGAAACACACACCTCATAGGAGGCATTAACAAATGAAAATAGCCCATCCAAAGAGCTTCACACTCCTGAAGAGAAGATAAATCCTTTCCATCAAATAAGCCATGATAAAGATGAAGAGTTCATGGCTGAATTTGAAGCTAAGAAGAGGAGAGAATTTGAATGTGATCAGAGAGCTGAAATTTTTGAGGAAGGACTAGAATATGAGGCAGCATCTGAAGAAAATCATGAACTCCTGACCCAAGATGAGATAGATGCACAATGGTAACATATGAGGCAAGAAATAGAAAGATCGAGGATAGAATATGAGCAAAGACTTTAGGCCATGAAGGAATTTGAGAAATTAAAGTTACAAAAGGCTCAGGTTAAAAGATCAATGGTTGATTCACCCAAATATATGCCCCCTCATAAAAAAACAATATGAAGCCATCAAATTCCCCACAAGCCCATCGAAATTAGCCAAGGAATCAATACAGAAACACAAATTCTCCACCACAACATCAAAATATTTAGCCACCTCCTCATCAGCAGTATGTACCCCCACAAGGTCAGCAATATGTGGCAAATACTAACCCACTATACCATCATTGGCATTACCAAAATCCCCCTCCACAATACACAACCATGATAAGACAATTTGATCTTGCTTGATTTCAGATATGCCCTTACCCTCTGGATAAAAACCAGAGGAACCTAGTCCTTAAGTTCATAGGAAGTAATGCAGTTACAACCGAGGAGCATCTGAGAAACTTTAGAATAGTTATTCAAGACTTGGATATGCAGTATGAGGATGTACAGATGAGGTTATTTATGATGTCACTGATTGAATATGTTAGGGACTAGTTTAATAGTTTACCAACAACATCCATTTATTCCATTAATATATTTTATGAACAGTTTCTTCAGCAGTATGGGAATCAGTGTGCATCAAATTTTGCTTTGCACGAGTTAGTGACTATCCAAAAGCATCAAAATTATTCAGCCTATGATTTTAACCAGAGGTTTGTTAAATTACATAATAAAATACCTCAGGGATCCAAGTTGGTTGATCCTGATGCATTGAGTGTCTATTTGAAAGCCTTTGATCCCAAGACTGGATATGAATTGAGAAACAAAGATCCCAGGAATCTGGTTGAAGCCCAAAAGATAGCATTAACTATTGAAAATAATAGGAAAGTTGTAGGGATATTTTCTAAAAGGGAAAATCCTAGGGTTCCCCCATATGCTCCCCCAAATAGACAAGAGAACACTTATAGGAATGAAAGACCAAGGCTGCATGACATGCCTTATAATACAAACTGGAAGGATGGGTAGCCGGTAAATGATAGACCAAGAAATAAAGAAACACCAGATCCATTAAAAACAAAAGGAGTATATATGGTAGATAAGAGTCCCTAGTGCTCAGTCTATTACGCACCACATTCCCCAGAGCATTGTGTTATAGCTCAGTCAATACTAGAAGAAGACACATTGGAAAATGATGGTGGTGAAGACCAGAATGTCTATTTAACTTCCCACACTCTTAACTCTTTGGAGCGGGAATATTCATCTTCAAAGGAGGAAGGATATGAGTATAATTTTGATCACCAAAAATACAATATTCACATGGCAGAGCAGCATGTTTTTTCTGATCATGAAGAAAATGATAATGAGAAAAATCCCCTTGTTGCATCATGTCAAACTAATAGGTATGGTGTGAGGAGACCAAGTGAAGAAGAAATCAAAAGGTTGACTATTGCAGCAGTAGAGGAAGCTAGAAACAAATACCGGTTGAGGAACAAAACATTGAATAGAGATGAGGGTGTCCCAAGAGGAATATTTGTAAAGAATAAAAAAGTATCAAATGAGACATCAAAAGGGACAAATGATGAGCAACTAGACAAAAATGAACAGAAGGTATCTCCTAAGGAGGAAAGTAAAGAAATTCCCATTGAGAAGAAAAACTCGAATCAAACATCCAAAGGGGAAAAGGAAGAGAACAAGGGAGAATCGACAAAACCTAAAGGGGTGATCAGAACTGAAGGTACATCCTTTGATTTCATACAAGCCTTATCTCAATTGAAGATGTTTGTCCCATTAATTGAAATGATGAAGATCAAGGAATATAGGGAAGGTGCCATATAATTAATGTCTAAAGGGAATCAAAATATAAACCTTGAAAATAAAGAAGTTTCTAAAATCAATAACAAAAGGGAGGTAAAAATTCCAGAAGCCTACCTAATGAACGCACCACACATTGACCCATTCTTTACCACCTTACTCATAAATGGAAAACTAATAAGAAATTTCATGATAAACTCAGGTGCCTCCATGAATATTATGCTAGTAGGGGTAATGAAATAGCTTGGTATGTGGATAGATGTGCAAGGAGGTAAATGCTATGCCATGGATAGCATGCCTATTCTAGCTATGGGAATAATGAAGAATGTGGAAGTAAGATAAGCAACTTACCCACAAGCTGCCTAAAATATTGACATAACTATAATTGACACACCTCCCCAGTTTGGAATGCTTCTATCAAGATAGTGGACTACAACAGTAGGAGGCAATGTACAATTTTATTTATCATATGCCACCATACCAGTCAATGGAGAAGAGGTCAAGTTGTATAGGGAACCCAAAATGAATCAAATTGTTGAATGTGCTCCTCAAGAGAAAATTAATTGTTTTTGTGATGTAGATTTGGGGAGTTTTAGGGTAGAATTATCTCAGCCTGAGTTGGTAAACAAAGATCCAATTGATAAAATATTTCTGAAAATCAACAAGTGGTATGGAGAATGTACTTTGATGGGGCCTGCAACCAAGAAGGTAATGGAGTTGGAGTAGTTTTCATATCACCTGATGGTTCAACTTTCAAATATTCATTTTTGTTAGCATTTTAATATACAAACAATGTGGCAAAATATGAAGCTTTGTTGACCAGATTGAATTTAGTTATTAAACACAAGATTAAACTTTTAACAATTTTTGGAGACTCGGAGCTAGTTGTGTCTCAGATCATATCAAAATATGTAGCAAAAAATAAAAGGCTGAAATAGTACAAGAATGCAATATGGGATACAATCGAACTATTTGATGGTTTCTCTATTGATTGGGTGGACAAATCAAAAAATATAATGGAAGACTTCCTAGCCAATATAGCACTAAAACAAGATGATATCACGCTAGCAAGAATATCCCAAGCTGAGTTCAAAACAAGACCCGATGTACCTAACAATGTATATAGTTGGCAGGTTTTTAATGATGACACTGATCTTTTAAAATTCCTACATTGTATAGACCAATATGAGGCTCTGGAAATTAATTTCAACACCTTCATGGAAGAAATAAATGGAGAATAGATAGTATTTGGAAAGAAGGTCTTACAACTTAAGACTAATAAACCTCCCAAGGGGCTAGTAGTGCTGGAAAGAGTATACGATAGAAGTGATCGATCCCTTATGAAATAGACACTAGTCAAAAAGGAGGATATTGAAGAAATAAAGAGAGGGACTGAACTGGCACCAAGAAAAGTATACATTGGGAATAAAATAAGCCCGACTATCTGAAGAATGCTGATTTTATTGTTAAGAAAATATAAACATGTGTTCGCATGGTCTTATGAAGACCTCAAGGCATATAGGGAGGATTTATTTCAACATGAAATTCAATTGAAAGCAGATGCAAAGAAATTTAGAGAGAAATAAAGGCCTATTAACCCCACAGTGGAACCAAAAATGTAGGAGGAATTGGCCAAACTTAGAGATGGAGGTATCATTAAACCTGTGAGGCATTCAACATGGGTGTCAAACCTTGTTCCTGTTAGAAAGAAAAATGAAGATATCAAACTGTGTGTGGATTTTAGAAATCTAAATGTGGCATCCCTCAAAGATAACTACCATCTACCCAACATAGAAGCTATACTACACAAAGGAACTGGGTGTGAGATGTTGTCTATGATGGATAGTTTTTCTGGTTATAATTAGGTTAAGGTTAGGGAATCTGAGCATTACAAAACAACTTTTACAACTCCATGGGGAACATATGTCTATGTGAGAATGCCTTTTGGTCTCACAAATGCAGGAGCAACCTTTCAAAGGGCTATGGACTTAGCATTTGCATATTTGATTAGTGCTATAATGGTGGTGTATCAGGATGACCTTACTGCTTACTCAAAAAGAGCTGAAGATCATATAGAACATCTTGAAAAAATATTCATTAAAGCTTTAGAGTATGGAATTAGTTTAAACCCTAAGAAATGTCATTTTTTTGTTATAGAGGGAAAAATCTTAGGACACATTGTGTCAAAAGAGGGAGTTAGAATAGATGTTGAGAGAGTTGAGGCTATAGATAAGGTCCATATCCCTAAAACTGTAAAAGCCATCCAATCATTTTTTGGGTAGATTAATTTTGTTAGGAGGTTTGTGTCCAACTTTGCTGAGATTATTAAGCCCATATAAAAAATGCTAAGGAAAGGACAAAAAATTGAATGGACTCTAGAAGCATTAGAAGCCTTTGTATCCATTAAAAGAGCCATTAAGGAAGCCCCTATCCTCAAATCTCCTGATTTCACAAAACCTTTCCAAATATTTTCATTCGCTTCCTTGCACACTATAGTTGTTGTTATGTTACAAAAAAAATAGGATGGTCATGGGCAGCCTGTGTCTTTCTTTAGTAAATCATTGTAAGGGTCAGAATTGAAGTACAGGGCTCTAAATATGTATTCATAGAAGGTGATTTATTTTGGAAAAAAAGAGATGGAATGTTTTTTTTATGTTTAGATGAGTTGCAAGCTAATCATGTTCTGAAAGAAATGCATGAAGGGGTCTGTGGAGGTCATTATTCTACAAAGACAACTGCACATAAAATCCTTAGGGCAGGTTATTACTGGCCAAAATTTTTTAATGATTCATTTTCATATATAAGGAAATGTGAAGCATGTCAAAAATTTTCAGAAAAAATAAAATATTAGGGAGCTTTACCACTTAGACCTATGCAGATTGAAGCTCCTTTTCATCAATGGGAGATTCACTTTATTGGGGAGATACAAGAGAGATCAAGTGGAGGACACAGATGGATACTGGTAGCCACTGATTACTTCACCAAATGGGTAGAATCAATCCCAACCAAACAAGTGACAAGTAAAGTTGTGATAAATTTCCTAATGGATAATATCATCACCAGGTTTGGTACACCATTGAGATTAATCATAGACAATGGGATGTGTTTTAGATCGGATGAGTTTAGAGACCTTTGTAGTATGCATGGTATTGCTATCTCTTATTTTGGCCCTTACCATCCATAAGCTAATGGCCAGGCAAAATCCAGTAACAAGAGTCTTCTAAATATCATTAGGAGAATCTTGGGTGGAAACAAAAAGATATGGGATTCAAAATTAAAATTGGCTATATGGGCTGATAGGATTAATGTCAAAAAGGCAATTGGAAAATCCTCATATGAACTAGTTTATGGAGCACAAGCCATAATGCCTTTACAAAATTTGTTACCAGTTTATAAATTTATTCTTCAAGAAGACATGGAGGTTCCTGAACCACTAGAAGAGAGAATGGAACAATTAGTAGAACTTGATGAAATGAGAAGATTAGCCCAAAACCAGAACATGAAGTTGCAAACATAAATGAAGTATTTGTTTGACAAAAAGGCCAAAAATAGAAAATTTGAAAAAGATGATCTAGTATTGATGTGGAATGCTAGGTTCCAGGAGAAAGGAAAACATGGAAAATTTGAGGCTTTGTGGTTAGGACCTTTTGTTGTTGTTGGCAAGCAAGGAGAGGATTCATATTATTTGCAAAATATGAGTGGTGAAGAACAGGAGTTGCCTGTACATGGGAAATTTCTAAAGAACTTTTTCTCTTAAAATTTAGAGAGGATCAAGGGTTGCCAGTGCATGGACAACTCTTGAGAAAAACTCTCATAAAATTTCCATGCATAGTAGTATAGGAAATAAAGGGTACATGAAATTGCTAGTACATGGAAAACCTTGGGATCCCTAATTTGATTTTTCTCCATGTATAGTAGTTTAGGATCATGTTCATCTCATGTTCATCTCTACTTGTTTTCATCCATAATACTTGGTCTGATCACCCAAAGATCTATATCCTTGCTATGATCTCACAATCATTCATCCCCAAACAGAGCCACTGTTGGAACTGTAAAATTTTGATAACCTCATTAACCCTTCATGCTTATTAGTTTCCCAACAAATTCATATTATAGACATAAAATTCCCTCACATAGCATTTTCACCAAGGTCTGGGTTAAATTTTATCATATAGCCCCATAAAATTCATTTGACATTAAATCTTTAACATTTAAAAATATCAACATAAGTTGATGCAGGTCTCACCAATAATAATATACATCTCTTCAGTATATCAGAAAGACATCAAAAGTGTCATACCGATGAGGATATATGCCGAGAGAATGCAGGTTCACATTTTCTATCAGGAAGACAAAAGGTATTAGCGTGATGATGTGAGGTCATATCGAGCTAAATTAATTTTCACCGATTGGAGTATAATAAAGTGTATGGGCCAGAATATAGTCATCAGGGTGAGATTTCAAAGGACTGCTTGAAGTGTTCGCTGGTCTTGCCGATAAAGCAAAAATAATACTCCTTCGGTAAGACAATGATGTCGGGGAGAGTTTGGGGAGTCTTACCAACCCCTCCTGTTATACCGATAGAACTAAGAATATAGAGATAAAATTTGTCGAAGAGACAATGAGCATGGTCTCACCGAAGAAAAGATTTATCGATGAGATAAGTTTCAGCGGGGAGATCTAAGAGAGATCACAACGAATATTATTCTATCGGCAGGAAAATTACTTGGTTTCAATGACTTAAGTTGACAAACTGAATACCTCGATGAGACAAAGAGCCTTCAGAGTGAAGTGAAGAACTATTGGAATGATTCATTAAGTCTGGGTGATAGTTTTCTTCAGCGAAGGTCATGGCGATATAAAAAACAAAAGGAGAAAACTATCGGGGAGACTTGTGATGTCAGGGGAACTACAAGATGTCTTGGTGGATGGGTGAACGTTGAATAGATGGATCGACTAGAGATTTGAAATGTCTTGCTAATATGATACCTGATGTGACAATGAGAAGTTTGAAAAAATTGCTTCATTCATGTCTCAGTGAATACATTAATGGCACCATGAAGCATAAAGATTTTGCAAATCAAGGTGAGCTCAATTGAAATCATTTTTTTGTAGAATTGGCAACGAAGGAGAGAAGAGGAACGAGTAGAGTAATTAAGGCATTTGTCTAACTTATATTTTCAGGTGAAATACAGTAAGTTCCTCATCCTCTAAAAATTTGTAAATTTTGAAAATGGAAGGCACTAGTTCATAAAAGATAAAAGGAAGAAAACATGGGGAGGGTAGTCAACCAAAGGGAAAAAAGAAAAAAATTGAAACATGACCAGAGGGCACCGAGAGAAAATTGAACCAAGTTCTCAAAAACCACCTACCTAGTTTAAGACCTAAGGCAAGGTGTTCCGCATAGCTTAAGGAAGAAGTAGATAAATTGGATGAAAAATGTAAGTTCATAGGTGATGTTTGGACCCAAATTAGAGGATATGAATTGTTCAGTTTCCACTACCATAGAAGAAATCGCTTTGAACCAGCATGTAACCCGTGGAGGCTCAATTTGGGAAAACTAGTGTGCCCTAATGTTTTTGTTGATGTCGAATTGGTGAAATTATTGGATGGTCATTATAATCCAAAGAATAGGGCCATATGTGATTTATCTGGGAACCTAGTGATACATGTGTCTGAGAATGCAATAAGTGAGGTTTTCAAATTAGAAGGAATATGCAGTGAAAAGATTATAAGTGAGGAGATTGAGAGTGAATTTAGGGGAATGGACACCATTTATAAGGGCTAGAGATTACCCTTACATAGAATCAAACATGGTGGCAAACCGACTTCGATAGAAGACAATGAGGGACCACCATTTCATGTGGATCTCTTCGAACCCTATATAAAGTACACGTTTTTTTAGTTGGACAGGTATTGGGGATGGAGGTCCTAGAGCATATGACAGTTGTACTTATGGTGATTGTTGTGGATGTATAATATCATAACTCCAGGTCTTTTGATTATGCTTCACATGTGTTTAAAGAGCTTGATGCAGGGTTGATGGCAAAAACGAATGGAGCCTTTGTCCTACACCTTAGGAATTATTCATTGTTGATGCACTTGGTGCTATATTTTGGACAGGAATTAAGATTGTGGCCCCAAGAGATGAGAATTTCGCAATGTGATAAGGAAGGCAAGCTATTGCCTATTTAGTTGTAGATTGTTGTTTGGGACAGCAGGTTTGCTAATTCTAATTTCTTGCATTTTGAAGAATATTTTGTTAAGCCACTGTACAAATTTTATAATCATCCTTGTGACTATTCCTTGTCTGATGAAATAAAGAGATATCTCAGGCCTAAGGATTTTAATGGACCAATCAGCCACAATTGGGGGGATTGGTATTGTTTGGAAAATGCCACCATGATTAGGGTTTATGGCTTTGAAAGTACTCCATTTATTTTTCCTAGTACAGTTCCAGATAGAATTGCATACTTAGAGATTGTTGGGCAGATGGATTTCTCCAGTGTCATGAACTTAAGCTCTTATGGGAAGCAAGCTTTTATGCCAAGTACGCTGTGTTCTGGTGATTTTACTGTGTTAGGAAAGGATGGATAGAATTTAATTCTAGATAAGTTATTGCATTATAACATGAGAAAAGCACCATCAAGGAAAAACTTTGATCGAGAGGGATATATCCATTCTTCCAAACAAAGGATAAAATTTGGAGGGTATCAGCATGTGCCCTATCAATTTGATGACATAATTAGAAATTTGGAAGCAAAAGAAGTAGAAATGGTAACTGAGAAACATGATCAAGAATTGTTAGATGCTGAGATGTCTTCTAGTAAAGAAGTATTGGAGGCTAATAGGCGACAAGGTCCATCTAGAAAGGTATCGAGGACAAGAACTCAGGATTACACTTGTTCTGCTAGAGAGATAAGTATTGAGGAAACTGTGGATGTGGATACAAGACATGAGGAATATAGCTCTTTTATAGCAGATGATGAATTTGTGAAGACCTCATAATTCAAAACATTTTTATACAAACAAAAGGGAAAAGAAATAAGAGGACTGGTTGACAATGTCACACAAGGAAATGAGGAGTAGTTGTTAAAAAACTTGAGGGATGAGGTGGATAAAGATATGACAAACATGACTCCTACGAAGGGGAGAGAAATGTTGGAAAAGGTTGGTGTCATGATTTTCCCAGAGCTAGATCTCAATTCTGCATTGGTTTTTGACAGTTTCTTGAAAGACAACAATGCTACACACAAGCTCAGCATAGAAAAGGTGTTAGAAGTATATACATGATCAAAATACAATCCTGATGAGGAGACATTAATGATTTGGGCTTTATATCCACCCCACAATAAGTTAGTTGTTATTGATACTGAGAAGGCATTTGGATATGTCATGACTTTGAAGGCTGGAGAAGCTGATCCAGTTGCAATTGCAGAAATCGTGATCAATATAGAAAAATTAAATAAAGTCCAAATACAAGCATTGATCAGAGATAGAGAAATTTACAAAACCAATAGTGAAATAATATCGAGAGAGAATGAATGTCTAAGAGACCTGGTGGGTGCTACAATGGGGCTAACAAAGATGCTCACCCAAGGTGAAAGTTCACAAGTGAAGGACCATTGGGAAGGATCAAGTGCATACTCTCAGGGGAAAATGGACACACTTACTGCAATAATCAAAAGGAGGCAGGTTTCTTTAACCACTTGCTTATATAAACTTTGGGGAAAACATTCACAAAATTTTGATGCAATAAAAGAACATAGGAGAGTGGATAGCAGAATCCAAGAAAAACTTGAGGAATTAAAACAAAAGGATACTCCTAATAATGCAGGGATTGAATATGCTGATCGTATCATGGATAAGCACAAAGGATTCTTTGACGACTTACAAGAGGATTCTTAGGAATCGATAGAAGCCGCTAAGAGAAGATTAACTAGGTTTTATGATGATGAAGGAGAATTAGAAGAAATGGCTACATGGAAGAACGCATGTGAATTAATACTCCAAGAGATGTTAAGGATAGCCACTACAAATGTTGGATGAAGCATGTGAATAGAACAAACGAATGGTAATGATGGAGATTGTGATCCGTGATGCGTTAGGAGATGCAGATACACACGAGCATTGAGATTACACAAAGCACATGTCTGAAGTTCACTTGTGGCTTTACAGAGTTTAGTTAATACTAATCTTGTTAGTGTTTTATGCTTAAATTTTTTTTTGAAACCACACGTCCTTCCACCCGCTAATGTATAAGTATCTGTTGTTTACAAAGAAGAAAGAGAGGACTATTAGATAGAAGATAGTTAGTAAGAAATATAGTACTTTCAAAATGTTTCAAAGAACTATGATGCATGTTTAAACTTTGAAGGATCAATGAAAGCAATTTGATATTGTGGCACCCTTTTGGTATCAATTATTTGTTAAGTTAATTGAAAATATTATCAAGTTGTCTCCAAGGTTGATATTTCTTTGTTATTTAGATTGACATATCAAGTATATTCTCAGTTTATCAATACACATTTGCTATATTTGTGTGGTGTGATTGGTTGGTTCTTTCAAGTAAATATTAAATCCCTCAAGTCATTCACAGTAATCTGGAAGTATCATTTGGATCACTAAGAAGAGCTCAATAATTACATTCTTGCATTTTTATACAAGTTATAGACTAATATCATATGCCAAATAATTAGAACCTCTGCTAGATAGAAGTTATTTATTTAAAGCTTTCACTTGACTCCGTTTTACCCAACAAGGCACTGGTCTTATTTTATCCTTTTAGGTTCCATCCATTTCATTTACATCTCTTAATTGAACATATAAAATTTTCACTTTTATATTGCATATACAATTTATACCAAATTAGGATAACGTCTTTCCACTGTCAAATTGCCATTTGTGGATAGTTAGGTCAAGTAGGAAACATAATTAAAAATCTGTGTCATTTATATAGGTGCACCCGCCTAGGTTTAGCAGAGCGTTAAGAGTAGAAGGTTCAACCATATTGGTTGGCCTTGTTAGTTGGCCAATAACGTAGTGAGAGTGTGGCAACCTCTCGTGGTTCATTCAAACTAGCGTTTTTGAGACCCAACAGGCCCTTCTTTTGGATGGCCTTAGGCCATCATTTATGGTTTGAATTTTAGACCATAGTAGATGCAAAGGATTAAGGCTTTCCAATGCATGGACAATTCTTTATAAACCTCTTTAAACATTATTTTTTCCATGCACACTAGTTTAGGAATTTAAAAGGAGGTTGGGACTTACTAGTACATGGACAATCCCAGAGTTCCCTCATTTGAAAAAAATGTTTTCTTTCCATGTAGAGTACTGTAGGGTCACTTCCATCCTCCATTTTATGCCTCCTTTGTTGTCTTGGTCTGCTCTCCTAGTGATATTTTGGATTCTTGTAGTGATTGGTAAATCACTCATCCCCAATAGGAGCTATTGTTAGTACCAAAATTTTCATATGAATTCTAAGGTCTTTTACCCATTTAGGCCCAATATTTTCTTGTCTTTTCCATGAAAAATCATTTTACCCTCATCCATAAAGCCAAAAAAAGCTTTTACCACCATACCATGGCCTTAACATTCACCCTTTGTAGTTTCCACCTCTTACCTCCTCACTACAACCCCTTGCAAAGTAGCTCACGGTATCATGGTTTGCAACAGTTATGGTAGCTTTTACCGCTATACCATGGAGGGACAAAGCAAGACCTGTGGTTGTGCGGTATACTTGAATATAACCACATACCATGGGGGGTCCGCAAGGAGCCCATGGTAGGGTAGTAGACGATGAAGATGGCAGTCAGGGTGAGTCACTGTGGTATCGTGGGGAAGTGAAAGATAGATCGTGGTGGAGTGGTGAAGGAAGAAAAGAAATCGCTATACCGCAAAGGGACAAAGCAAGACCCATGGTAGCACATTAGAGTTGAGAACAATGATAGGCCATCATGATACTGCAGGGAGTAGAAAGACAACTCATGATAGAGCAGTAGGGATGACGGTAAAGAAAGATATCACCACAGTACCGCTGTAGGGAGAAACAGAGCCCGCGGTAGAGCAGTATATGGAGATGTAACATAAAATTTCACCATGGTACCATAGCAAAGGAAACTAAGGCATGCAGTAATGCGGTAAACTGGCTATTGTTGTTGTGACAGTTGTGATGGTTACCTTCAGTTGTGTGTGGTTTTGAAGGGACGTGACTTTTGGCCTTTCATGCGAATATGAATAGTCAGAAACTAAATGGCACAGAAAGGATTCTCTGAAGATATAAAAGCATGAGATTGATAATGAATAAGGGGTTAGATAGATTTTTGGGTTTTTTAGAATTTTTTATATAGTAGAGACCATGATGCAGGTTTAATTTTTTTTTTGAGGAAGATAATGAAAGATTTCTAGTTCGGTGGTTCTATTTTGGTATCAGTTGTTTGTTGAAGTTGTTCAATTATTTGATTGTCTCCATCTTGATATTTATTGATTATTTAAGTTGATGTGTCAAGCACGTGTTCAACTTATCAATGCACAAGTTTTGTATCAATGTGTTATGATTAATTGGTTTCTTTAAAGAAGAATTAAATTCCTTTTTGTCAAATTGCAATAATCTGGAAGTGTCAATTGGATTAGTAAGAAAAATCAAATAATTAGGATTGGTATTTTTCCTCTAGTAGGGTTTTTCAATCATTGTCTTTCATGTTCATACAAGTTATAAATGAATACCTGTGTGTCAAGCAACCAAAATTTCTACCAAATATGAGCCATGCATCAAAGACTTTTATTGGACTCTGTTTTACCCAACAAGGCACTAGCCTCACTCATTTTGTTTATTCAGTTTTATTAAATTCATTTCAAAACTTCACATCTGTTAACTGAACATATTGAAGTATACCTTGATATTGCTTATACTATTTATACCAAATTAAGATCACATCTCTTCATTGTCAAATTGCCATTGTGGATAGATTGATCAAGTAGGAAGCATAGTTGAAATCTGCATCATTTACATAGGTACACCCACCTAGGTTTAGCAGAGCCTAAAGAGTAGAATGTTCAATTGCATTAATTGGCCTTGTACGTTGGCCAAAAATGTCGTGAGAGATTGGAAACCTCTTGTGGTTCAAACCTGCATTTTTGAGTCCTAACAGACCCAATGGTTTCTTCCGTAGTGATTCTCAGGACTTTGGTGTTGCCTTGATGTTTCCTTGGTGTTTCCTCTCTCTCAAAAAGGAGTGGAGGAAGGTGAAATACTGAATGAATTCGAGAAGAAAATTTCTCCCTATCCTAAATAGGAGGCAAAGATAATGGTGTCTTAGGTGCAAACTATGGAAGAGTTCTAGTTAACTCTTAAGAAAAAGGGACTACAAAAGAAATTGGATATGGGGGGTGATTCCAAGCTGAGCATACCTAACTAGAAATTGACCAAACATAGAGAAACAAAAAAAAAAATCGTGATTGGTAAATATAGAACATTGGAAGTGTCCTCAAAGAAAAATTCTAAATGAAAGTCATATCTTTGAATTTGAGAGGGTTAAATATCCCCCACAAGCAGCTAGCTCTGAAGAATTATGTTCATGAACATAAGGTTGATATTTTACTCCTCCAAGAAACTAAGATGTAGAAAACCAAATTTGAATCCATTACCAAATTTATATGGCCTAATGCTCACTTTTCTTATTGTGATGTTGATGGGGCGTCTGGTGGTTTGTCTATTTTATGGAATCCCTCTCAGATTACTAGCTCTGAGTTATTCAAATGTAAGAATAGCCTTGGTATAAATTTCTCCAATGTTGGGGTCTCCTGGTCCTTGATAAATGTTTATGCTCTCAATATTAGGAATGCTAGGAGATCCCTTTGGCAGGCGATTTCTAACTAGATTTTGGCTAATAAGGATGGCCGATGGATGGTGGCTGGGGATTTTAACTCCCCCCTTTATCCTTCGGAGACGAGTGGGGGTCTGACTAACTATTCTGATAGCATGCCTGATTTGGCCGACTTTTTGAATTGTACTGGTTTGGTTGATATTGGCCTATAGGGCCAATTGTTTACCTGGTCTAACTATTGCCTTGGGGTTGATCTGATCTAGGTCCGCTTGGATAGATTCCTTATTTCTCCCAACTAGATTTCTAATCTCAATGCTAATTTATGGGCTCTCCCTAGAACTATCTCAGACCAAAACCCTCTGTTGTTACTCCCCACTGACCACTATGTTTTTGGTTTGTTCCCTTTCACGTTTGAAATCATGTGGAATGCTCATCCAGACTTCTAGAACAAGATTGCTACCTGGTGGAATATCTCAGTGCAAGGCTCCCCTATGTTCAGGCTCTCTCAAAGACTCAAACATATCAAATACATGGTGAAATGGTGGAATAAACATGTTTTTGGAGATTTGTTCCATCAAAAATGGGTGGTGGCTGATAAACTTGGTGAGTTACAAAAGAAAATGGAAGGAAAAGATAACAGTATTTTGACGGTTAAATAGAAAAAGAAGGAGCGGTTGGGATGGAAGAAAATTCTAAAGAAAGAAGAGGTTTTTTGGAAACAAAATTCTAGAATAAAGTGGCTTGTTGAGATGGACTGGAACACATCTTTCTTTCATGTGTCAACTATTAAACATAGAAAAAGGAATCAGATAAAAAAATTGGAAAATGAGGTTAGGGATGAAGTTTATGATCCCTTACAGATTGGTCTTTTGGATGCTAATCAATTCAAGCATTCCTACTTGCTTCCTTTAAAGGCCCCTAACCCTAGGGTGGTTGATAAGCTATTGGAACCTCTTCCTACTCATGTTACTCTTGAGGATAATGATTATATTTTAAGGGTGGTTTCTTCTAAGGAGGTTTAGTCTACTATGTTTAGTATGGGTTCCTATAAATCCCCTAGGCCCAATGGTTTCCCCCTGGCCTTTTCCAAACATTTTGCGAGATTATGTGGGAGGACCGTACCCTTGCTACTAGGGATTTTTTCAACTCTAGAAAATTTCTTAAACAACTGAACCACACTTTCATAGCTTTGGTCCCCAAGTCTAAGGACCCCCTGACCATGTTTGATTTCCATCATATTACTCTTTGCAATAATTTTTATAATATTTTCTCTAAAATCTTAGTGAGCCAGTTGAAATCCCTTTTGGAGAAAATGATTGGTCGTAGTTAGAAAGGTTTTGTTCCTAGCCGACATATTATGGATGCTAATATATCCACCCATGAAACTCTGCACTCTATGAATAGGTGTAAAAACCCTAGCATTGCTTTTAAGCTCAATATTTCCAAAGCTTATGATAAAGTCCTATGGAAATTTCTCCCTAAAGTCCTTGCTATGTTTTTCTTCAACCAAAGAGTAATCAAATTAATCATGGAATGTGTCTCCATGGTGAAGTATTATGTTTTAGTCAAGGGAGTTTCCCAAGGGTTCTTTGAGGCTGGGAGGGGAATCATATAGGGAGACCCCTTTCCCCTTATTTATTCATTATGGTGGCTTAAGTCTTGAGCAGGAATGTGGTGTGTATGTTGTCAGAGGGATCCATCAAGGGTGTCAAACTGGCCTCCACCCTTTATCCTGTTACTATCCAACAATTTGTGGATGACACTATGCTTTTTGGAAAATATTTAGTGATTAAATCCAGGAAGTGGAAAGGTTTCCTCAATATTTATGCAGCTTGTTCTAGTCAATGCATCAATTATAATAAAAGTATGATCTATTTCTTTCAATTCTCTCCTAGTCTGTAGGATCATGTGACCACAGTGTTAGGTTGTGTGAGTGCCTCTCTTCCTTTAGTCTATCTTGGCCTTCCCCTTACTATTAAGGAAGTTACTCCCAACTTATGGAATTATATCCTGGAAAGAATCCAAAGAAAGCTTTATGGATGGAAAGGTTCTCTTCTGAGTCATGTGACCAAGCTGCAACTTCTCACTTCTTCCCTACAAGGCATTCTTGTTTATTTTCTATCAATGTTCAAAATGCCTTGTAACATTGCGCAGAAATTTGAGAAGATTTAGAGAGTCTTTCTATGGTCTGGTACTGAAGATAAAAAGAAAATATTGCTAGTCAACTGGGAGAAAGTTTTCCTTCCCAAACTTGAGGGGGGGGTGGGCATGAGGAAAGTCCTTTCTTCCAACAAGGCTCTTCTTGCTAAGGTTGGATGGGACTAGTTAAGAGATAAAAGGGACTGGTGCAGAATTATGAAAGAAAAATACCTGGCCAACAGTCCCCTAATCAGGTGTATTGAGAATGATCATCCTCATGGGTCTCTAGCCTAGAATAATATATGGAAAATTAAGAAGCTTCTGTTATTTGGCCTAAGATAGAAACTTGGTAATGGAAATAAGATCCACTTCTGGGAGGATTCTTGGCTGTTTGACTCCCCCTTCACCCTCTCGGAGTTCAAAAATCTAATGGAACCTACTTCTTAGTTCTTTGGTAGAAATGTGTGTGATTACATGTATGGTTTATAGGGTGCTAGGTGCTAGAAATTTATGATTTCATGTGGCCCTCTTTCAACTTACCTTCTTGGTCTGGCTTCTTCTTTAAAATTCTTACTTTCTCAGCACAAAATTCCTCTATTGGTTGTTGAAGATGATTTATTTTGGGTCTTGGATAGTAAAGGTGAATTGACTACTAGGATGGCTTACAATTTTCTGTCAGACAAAGGCCTACAAAGTAAGTTTTGGAAGAAGGTTTGGAACTATCACTTGATTCCCAAAATAAGCTTTTTCAGGTGGAAAACCTACCACAACATGGTTCTAACCTAAGATAATGTAAGAAAGTGAGGATTCCAAATCTTGAATAGGTTCTTGTTGTGCAAAGACAATGAAGAAACTATGGATCATATTCTTATGCACTATCCATTTATTGTTGGTGTTTGGGATCTTATTTCTAAAAATTTGGAGAGACACTGGACCTTAAATAATGATTTAGTTTCCTTTGTTGAAGAGTGGAGTGGTCCCTTCTAACACCCCCTTCCCTTGGAAATTTGGAGAAAACTTCCCCCAATTAACAGTTGGTGCATCTAGAAGGAAAGGAACAACATGGTTTTTTGTGACATTGAGAGGAATATGAAGGATGTCTTCTCTTGTGGACTAAGACTTATCTCTTAAAGTATCTCCTTGCTCAAATGGAAACCTCTGGATATCGTCCCAACTACTTGGGATATCAATATGGATAAATCCTAGAATTTAGTGATTGGCATTGATGCCTTTGACAACTCCAAATATCTTGCTAGGAAAAACATTGTTTGGAAGCCCCCGATTGAGGGTTGGTTTAAACTAAATTTTAATGGGGTGGCTAAGGGGAACCCTATTTGGCTAGTATAGGTGGTGTTATATGAGACAGTTTGGGCAACTTGGTTGCGGGGTATGGTGGTGGTATTGGTGTTTAATCTTCTATGGTGGCTGAGTCTCGGGCGCTACTAAAGGGAATTGAGATTGTTGTCACTCTAGAAATTAAGTATCTGGAGATTGAAGGGGATTATAAAATGGTGATAGACTCTATCAACTTGGGTTTCCTACTTGGCTGGGAATTAAGGAATATTCTACTAGATATTAAAACTTTAATCTATAAGCTGGAAAGGTATCACGTAGCTCATATTTATTAGGAAGGTAACCAGGTGGCTTACGGCTTCACCAAATTGTGGTTCACCTAGCAGATCAAATTTTTTGGAGGAGGTTATATGTTCTACCGATGTCTATTAAAAGTTTAATCCTCTTGGAGTAGAGGAATTACTATATTAATCATGATTAATATGTCTTCCATTTTCAGATTCAGGTGGCATTCCCTCACAAATCATTGCTTGGTTTGTTCTTTGGTGATTATGGGTGCTAGACTCAAGTGGGTGGCCACGGGGGTTGTGTTTCTTTTATATTTCTTAGGTGGGGCCCCTACCCTTTAAGAGCCACCTTATGAATGGTACAAAACACATTTTCAAATACCTAAGAGCTCGTGTAAATGGATTCTATCCACCATTGTGATTAATTATTCCACATTAAGGAACCTTTTGATTTTCATTATATTTTATTAGATGTACTTGAAAATTTCAAATCTACCTCCCGCATTCATTTTGCCTTGGGAAATGTGTAACTTATTTAAGTTGATTTTATCTTGGGATTTAAATCCGGATCCCATCATTATTTTTAACTATTTTAACCCTAGGTTTTTTTGTGATGATTATGGGCCAGTGTGGCAGTTGTCATTGGGATTAATTGTCAGAGCATGTAAATGCCACTTAGCCTTTATTTTTCCTTTTCATCCTAGTTGGAGATGTAAAAAAATTTGCAACGGTATTCTCTCTAGTGAGCATTCCATTTTCAAGCAGTGTTTTATTGGCTACTGTGTGTTGTGGGTCATGATGGGAGGAGATGGAGTTCAAATTGAGCCTAAAAATAGTGAGGAGTTTCTCCAAGACCCTCTAGCTTGGCATATCTATTTGGAAGGTGGGCTAGCACCGCTTATGGAAAATCTTGTGGGCCATGATGAGATGTTGTTGACCTGGTTGGCTAGCTCTTGGAAGGATCGATGGGTCACCATAAGTGGAATTTATTTTGACGTTAATGAAGAGGTGATAGGTAAGGCTACTAGCCTTTCCTATGATGTAATGAAGTATAAAAAACACACTAAAATGTAGGACTTGGTGATTTTCAATGCAATCTTTAAGGGTAATGAAAAATTGGTGAAAAAGTGGTTGAGTTTCGATTGTGATGTGTTGCCTAAGCCTTGGGATAAAGTATGCCTTGCCATCATGACATATGTAACTCTCGAGGGGAGATTCAAGGTATTTGATTTCTACCATTTACCTCTACTAAATCATCTTAGGCATAAAATTCTTCTTAGCTTACCTTTCTTTTTACTATGTTCTCTGGCAAGCTCTATCAGGGAATCCCAAGAAATTGCCTCACTTAACCCTGATTTGCGACCTCCTTTATCTTTACACCAAGGAATAATCCACAGGCTCTACCAATTCCATTCAGATCTGGTCCCTCCCAAACCTATCTCGGTTGTGCGCATTGAAGAATTGGAACCCCCAAAAAATATCCCTACTAACCCTTCCCCTGCTATTTTGGAGGGCTCGAAGAGGAAATCCCCCATCCTTGAGGATGATCTTGGTGCTGAAACCTTAGCTACTCCTCCCCTGAAGAAAATACAAATGAAGGTTAGGTTGTCCTAGTTGAGTGTTGTGGTAGAGTTTAATGAGCTAAAACACAAGAAGGTTAGCAAACCTACAAATATAAATAAAGGGAAAAATGTGCCTCAACTTTAGAGGTTCTTTCAGTTTTTGAGGAAGGTAAATGTGCAGAGGAAAAATATTCTAAAGGGGATACAATGGTGGGTGCTATATCTAAGATGGGAATGAAACAAATGAGTGTGAGAAGGTCCCATAGGTTGGTGAAACACAAAAAGGATACCCCTTTTGATGACATATCCAATGACTCAGTTCATACAGGCGATAGTATTGAAGGTACTAAATTTACTAAAAAGTGGAAAGATAAAGGACCCATAGAAGACCCTAGTCACTTATTTGATCTAAATGAGATGCTTTAGAATGACTGTACCAAGTCCTCAAATTCTAGGGCTGGTGTTGATGTGGATATCTAGAGAAAGGAAGACAAATTGGATGAGCTCGGTGCACTAAAGGAGCAAGTTGCTAAGTTGAATCATAAGGTCAACTGTCTAGCTTGGTTCACTATCAAGATGATTTATAGGTTAGCTCTCACACTCTCAGATGTGTTCAAAGAGGAAATGGACAATAAAACTATGGATGAAGACCCCAAATAGATTAGGGAAGATGTGTTAAACCTCCTAGTTAAGAAATGGGAGGGTATAGACAATTAGTGGTTGGGTCTTTGTCGTGCTATCTCTCTACTATTTTTTGGTTGTCTGTATCTCTTGTATGTTGTTACTATAATTATTTTTTATTTTTAATGGTCTTGCTCCTTTTTCACCCTTTGGTCTTGTTGTGTAAAGGGTACACCACCCTATAAATGCTTCTTATTTTATCAAAAGCACTTATCCCTACTATTATTCCACTTGTTGTAAGCATTGCATAAGGGTAAAAAAACAAAATAAATTATCATAGTCATAAATGAAACCACATGAATATTTAGCATTCATTATCTTGTGCTCCATCAAGATACTTGCAATAAAACCAATATGACCAACATCTCAACCATGAACTCCTCTCATCCTTAAACATGCCACCTATAAAAAAAAGGTACAAGCCAAGGTGAAGATGCAATAATACAAAGAACACAAGAAACAAATACAATTGATAACAAAGTCTTCAAGAAATTTTTAAATATGAAAAAACACACATGAATAGAAATAACACCGAAAATATATCAAAATAAGTCCAGTCATCCATACCTCTTATGTATCAACAACATCATTAAATTTATGCAAAAATCATATCTAATCCATAAACTATGATCACAAGCTCCATGCATCAAAATTGTCAATAAATTACATATCTAAGAACTCCCAATGCATGGGTAACATCAAATATGTAAATAGAACATGGCATATAAAGTCTACCAATCAACACTCAAACCAAGGTATGGAAAATAATCAAACCATCTATTACCAAGAACAATCACAATTGATTCATACAACCCAAAAATAAAATCATCAAGAACACCCAACCACCCAATCCTAGAGATCAAATACATCATATGTATCATGTAAAAGAAACATGGATGTAATACTCTATATCCAAGGATGATCAAAAGTCAAAATATCCATTCTCAGAACAAAGAATTCATCCCAATAACATCTCCTAAAACTCCTCATCAATTAATAATCACATAAATAAACTCATATGTGAAAGGATATAACCATGATAAACACCACTCAAATGAACCCTTTAGAACTAAATATCCATCGCTCAAGATCAATATCCATGAGAAGATAAAGAATAAAATATAACACATATGAAAATAAAAATGGCAAAATACCTCTTAGATGAGAAATCACTAAGAAGACCAAGAGTGGAGAATGAGAAATCCTCAAGGATAACCAAGTCTTCATGTGACCCACTTCAAGAAAAATCTCCTCTATAGGTCCATCATGAACTAACAACCATATCTAGGTGAAAGGCTCTTGATCTTCTTGTTGAAACCTCCAAAGAGTAATCGTCTCAAGAAAATATCTCTAGTCACAAGAGAACTCAAGCCTCACCTATGTCTCCAAGTATCTATGAGCATATGGAACCAATCAATCCATACTAATCTAAAAATAAAACACCACACTATCATGAAGCTCTCAATAACATGACCAATATACTCAATAACAAAGGAACCTAGGGTGATCTCATAAAGTTGGTTTACAATTTTTGAGAGGAACTGATTTTTTTTTAAATCACATATTTTAGAAAATATAACTATTTAAGCCTTAAAAATTTCCATTTTAAGGATTCGAATTTAATAAGGTTTGATCAAACCACCTTATATCAAACCCCCTTGGATAGAACCTTGCTAGTTTTAAACCATACCTATAAATGAGTCTCCTTTACACCTATCAAAATGTTGATAAAAAATCACTTTTGATTTACCTTTTGGGAGATCAAATGAATTAATTTAAAATTTATTTCAATTGATTATGGTAGTCCTCTAAATGAGCTATCCAATGAATATAATTCTAATATGTTTTGTTTTTATTATGTATTTGTTTTTTTAGTTTTATTAAACATAGGTTTTTCATAAAAAATGAAGGTCTTTGTTCTGCACATGTGGAAAAATAGTATATTATCAAAAAGAAAAAATGAAAAATATGAGTACACTAGATATTGAATTCCTTGATCCAACAAAAAAATTAAATTAAATTTTGATATATACAAAAATAGTTACGCGTTATATGGTCATGCTATGTCTGAATTATAATTGGTTTGACTTCAAAACTTGATTAGAGAAAAAATATTCAATTAAAAACTATCTAACCAAGTGGAAGCACTAGATATCATAGTTACAAATCTAAATTTGAAAGAATTATAATTTTATCCTTCATGGAAAAAAAGTTGTGTTATACGTTGTGCATCACTTTTCTAAAATGTTGTTTTTTGAAAAAAAAAAAAGTTTTCATGGGAGATGGAAAAAGAAGTGCAATCTGATTCCAAAAATTTTGGAAAAAATATTTTTATAATCTAAAGACAAAATGTGACAAGACTCTAGTTTGCATCATCTTCAAATTCCTTACGGTTTAGTCGCTATAGGTGCCTGAATGTGAAGATTTAGTTAAAAATAATAATTTCAGTGTCTAGTTTGGCCAAAAATTGTAAACCACTATTGTGGGATCACCCCCTATCTAGATGACTATCAAAGTTATAGTTGAATAATCAAGAACCCAATCATGAAATGATGTTCTCACATCTTCTCTTAGGAAATCAAAAGCTCCAAGATTTTGTCAAAAATTAAAAAAACCCACATGAATGGAAATATCACCCACAAAATATGTTAATAAATTGAACCATCCATACATAATAGGTATCAATAAAATCAATTACCTCATGAAAATAACATATCCATACAATAAAAAAATTATAAGCTCCATGTATCAAACTTGTCAATGAATAAACTACATATCGAAGAATCCCTGCTGCATGGGTAATGTAAAATCTTAAAATATAGCATGGCATATAAAATCTACCAATGAGAACTCAAACCAAGGTGTGTAAAATAATGAAGCTATTTAGTACCAAGATCAATCATAATTATCCACACATGCAACACAAATAGATGCATAATATCTCACAACATGTTACCTTAACTCTTAGAAATCATATAAATATGAACCTGCAAGAAGGAGCCATAGAAAAATGAGAGAAAAATCTTAAATAATATTATGTCATTATACCATCACCTCAAAGTGTTAAGCTATGTAAAGTATGAAATTATTATAGACCCAAATAAAAATCCTCAATAGCACCCAACCACTCAATATCGTAGATCAAATGTAACATATGTATCATGTAAAAGACACATGAAGGAAGATCAAACTCAAAATATGCATTCTCAAAACAAAAAATTAATCCCAATAAAATCTCATAAAACTCATCAATTGTTTATCACATAAATAACCTCATATGTGCAAGGATATAACCATGTTAAACCCTAATAAAAAAATAAATCTAGAACTAAATATCCATAGCTAAATATCTATATCCATTACAAGATAAAGAATAAAAATATTATTTATGAAAACAAGAATGGAAAAACACCTCTTAGATGAGAAATCACCAAGAAGACCAAGAGTGGAGAATGAGAATGCTCTTTGAGGATAACCAATTTATTGTTTGAATCACTCTAATAACAATCTCATCTAAAGGTCCATCATGAACTCAAAACCATGTCTAGGTGAAAGGATCGTTGATATTCTTGTTGAAACCTCCAAAGAGTAATTATCTCAAGAAAATGTCTCTAATCACAAGAGAATTATAGCCTCACCTATTTCTCCAACTATCCATGAGCACTTGAAATTTATCAATACATGCCAATATCCATATACAAAACCACACTATCATGAAGCTCTCAAGAACATGACAAATATACTCAATAAGAATAGAACCCATCTAGATCTCTACCAAAGATTTAGTTGCAGAATCAAGAACCCAATCATGGAATGATGATCTCACATCTCCTCCTAGGAGATTAGAGGCTCTAAGTTGTCAAGTATTGTGAAAAACCACATGAATGGAAATATTACCCATAACATATTCAAATATATCTAACCATCCATACCTCCTAGGTATCAATAACATAAGTAAGATCATTTAAACAACATATCCACTCTATAAACAATAATTTTAATCTCTATGTATCAAAACTGTTAATGAAGAACATACATATCCAAGAACTCCCACTGCATGTTCAATGTAAAATCTCAAAATAGAACATGGTATATCACATCCACCAATGATAAATCAAACCAAGGTGGGTGAAAAAAATAAAACTATATATTACCAAAAAAACATAATTATATAGCAACACAATTAGATGTATACTATCTCACAACATGTTACCAAAACTCTCCCAAATCATATAAATATGAACTTCCAAAAAGGATCCCTAGAAAAAAGAGAGAAAACTTGTAAATCATATCATGTCATTCTACCAACACCTCAAAGTGTTAATCTATGTAAAGTATGATCTCCTTACAACCCAAAATGAAAGGCCTAAACAACACCCAACAACTCAATCTCATAGACCAAATGCAACATATGTATCATGTAAAAGGAACATGGATTTAAGACTATATCAAAGGATGATCAAACTCAAAATATCCATTCTCAAAATCAATAATTCAACCCAATAAAATTTTCTAAAACTCCTCATTAATTGATTATCACATAAATAAACTCATATACACAAGGATATAACCATGCTAAACACCACTCAAATGATCCTCCTAGAACTAAATATCCATAGCTCAAGACCTATATCCATGAGAAGATAAAGAATAAAACATAACACATATGAGAACAATAATGGGAAAATACCTCTTAGATGGGAAATCACTGAGAAGATCAAGAGTAGAGAATGGGAATGCTCCTCAAGGATAACCAATTCATCATGTGACTCACTCCAAGAACAATATCCTCTATTGGTCCACCATGAAATCACAACCATATCTAGGTGAAAGGCTCCTTGATCTTCTTTTTGAAACCTCTAAAGAGTAATTTTCTCGAGGAAATTCCTATAATCACAAGAGAACTCTAGCCTCACCTTTGTATCCAAATATCCATGAGCATCTAAAACTAGTCAATCCATGTTAAGCTCCATATAAAAAAACACACTATCATGAAGATCTCAAACACATTACCAATGTACTTGATAACAAGAGAATCTATCTAGATCACTATAAAATCTCTAATTGTTGAATCAAGAACCCAATCATGACATGATGATCTCACATCTCCTCCTAGGAGATCACATGTGTTACCTATTTTTACCTTTTAGGTTAAAATAGTGCCTTAAAAGGTCAATATGTTATCTCTCCTTAGTTTTACAAGGCTTTCACTTGAAAAGATTTTTGAAAAGGAGGAAAATAGATATTAAAAGCCTTGTGTTGCCAAGTTTTGAAGGTATATTTCAAAGAAAAGGATTTCCTTTTTAATATTATCATTGTGCAAATGATAATATTAAAGGTTAAATATCCAAGTAATAGGGTTTCCTTTTTGGAAAAAAGGAGCTAAGCCATGTTGAAAGGTTTGGAGGGAGTTTTGTATTGAAGATTTTTGAGTTTTATGCATGATGTATTCAAGTTCTCCTAGGTTATCAATTTTTTGCAGCATTTTTCACCATGTTTCTCATGATTTTTTTGGTCTTCTATGGTGGACATGGTTTATATCAATTGTTGATAAAGATACATAAGGGGTTTTTACATCAGTCTCAGGGATAGAGAGTGCAAGCTTTCACTATTTTTAGCTTTAGAGATGAAGAACATATTGTTCTTGATCAATTTCACGTTCAAAGTGCACCCAAAATAAGAAATGAATGATGAAAATAGGTGTGGATACTTTAGAAATTTCTATTTTCAAACCATGCAACAACATGCACTATTTTAGATAGGTAAAGAGTTCATGGTGGTGTTTTTCCTATAGCACACATGCCATGTTCGTACCAAGGACCCCCTCTTTCTGGTTCGCTCTCACCAAGTCTTTTTTCATTTTTTCCTCATTTTGTGTGCCCCTATTTTTCGAGCCTAAGTTGGTCAATTTTTTTAAAGTCACCAAATAAAGCTTGACCAAAATCACCCACCTAAATTTCACTAAGTTTTGAGCCTTTGTGGACTTGCATTGCAGGCTTCCGCCCTCTGTTGGTTGTCATGTCCATTGCCCCTGCTGGACCCGTAGGTGCAGGTCTCCCTTAGCGGGTCACCATCCAAAAAATTTCATCCCTTGCATCTTTTGGGTCACATATGCCTACATTGCAAGTCCCCCATGTGTTTTTTCCACCTAAACCTTGACTAAACATCCATGCCAGCATGAGATTCCACACATCTAACTTCCCAACTTCTGCCATACTTGCAAGTTAATGCTGCCATAAATGCAGCTTGGCCTATATAAACCCCTCCACAAAGTTGTCATTTTCACTCATGGAATTAAAATTTGGAAAGAGAAGAAGGAGCTCCCACATGCATAAAAGGATTTAAATGTCTAGCAACTATTTTCTATCTCCATGCAATTGAGGTAAGCATCTGGATTTTGCATATAGCCTCTATGATTTAGATTTAGTAAAGGATAGTTTCCTTAGGGTTCCTAAAATATGAATAGCATTAAACCTCTAGATTCAAAATTAAAGCCCAAGGTTTGGAATATTGTCTGATCCAACCAAAATGGTCATAACCCTTGCCCCATCCATCCCTCATGTTTAAGTCCTCAAAGCTTTGGTTGGGTAGAAATAATTGTTAAGTGTCGGTGGGGTTTTGTAGGATCTTGTGTGGGGATGTACACTTTCTCGAGGAATTTTTTTAGTGGCTTACCATATAAAAACTCCCACCCTCAAATCCCCAATGTTGCATCACTAGGAAGGGTTAACATCTAAAAATATCCAAGTCACCAAGCCCTTCCGTACCCATGATTGTGGATCGTCGTATGTGAACCATCGTCCCATCATCGCCATTGTTCAATGGAAGGAATTTGTCATCTCGACTTGTGGGCCGCACATCTAATGATGTTGCTTATAGAAATAAAATGATCAATCAAGAGAAATTAAGTTGAGATATTTTAGCAAGCACAACTAGGTGGGCCACTTCCTATGGAAGGATTTCACCTTAAATGTCATTTCAAATGACAGAGAAAAAGCACCTTCCTATAGTGCGTTCATCACACCCTCTATCATTGTAAAGCCCCAATGTTAAAGTGGTAAAATTTGAATTCAAGGTAATCGTGCAGGTTCACCCTTGTGAGCAATTGTCCCCACAACATTGTTGTCTAATAGGATACACCATGCACCATTCTATTGTGTAAGTGTCATGGGAAATGTTTCCTCAATAACTAATCCTCAATGCTAAACCTTAACTCTGACAATAAAACTTTATAATGGGTGACCCATGCTTGTCCACCTCTACAGACTACCATTTGTAGGGGGGCATTACTCTAGAGCCATTCTTTAACGATGAAATCAACCCATCCCTCCATAATGTGGACCCCAAACATGCTAATGTCATCAACATAAAATAAAAAAGAGAGAAGCTTTCAGATGGGTCCCTTCAGTGGGTCCACTCATGCGAGCTACCACTACTAGAATGCCACACTCATAAATCCACTCCTTAGCAGAACAAACCTACCAGCAACCAGACATGCTTCCTCTACACCGCTAGACTCTGTAGTGCATAAAGTATAACTCGAGGGGAACGTAAATGAAATTAGCTAAGTAAGAAGACCATGTAGATTCCACAATGCGGAACTCCGCATGGAGGATGCCATTCCCCCAAAGCCTATCTTTAATGATGAAGCCTCTACGACTTTCTACTTCACTATCCCCAGATTCCTTGCACCTATAGAAGCATAAAAGTTTGATCTAGCTACTTTGAAGTGGCTAGACCACCTATTTTTGCATGTGCCTGATTACTTCATGAAGAATTTATCCCAAAATCATGTCATGCCGAAATTACCTATCGGGTCACCGTTTATGGATTCCCTTGCCCCAACACCATTCCTTAATGGAATTTACTACCATGGCTTTTGCAAGGCAGAATTCTGCACTACTAGACCTGCATTCTCACAAACTACCCAAGCGAGCTTCAAATGATGAACAATGATGAATGTTATGATCTTCTAAGGGTACATGGATGCAATTAACGTTGAATTTATATGATTTGACTAACATGGGTTCCCTTGATTTTTCAACACACTTACTGCACCTTTTGTGTCCACGATTTATGGAACTTGTTGAGGGACCATCTAAGAAGCCACTAAAGAAAGTTGATAAGAAAAAGAAACCAGCTAGAACTCCCTGAGGAAAATAAGAAAAAGAACAAATGAAGTACCAATTCCATGGGGTATAATGAACTTCCAAGATCGTGTCTGATTGGGAAAAGATCTCTGAAACTCATCTAGGGCACATGAACATAGATGAATTTAGATTGAGGGTCATGGTCAAACCCACAATAGAGGAGGCTTCAAGAATCAAAGAAAGTGGACTTGCTAAGGTGGTCAACTTTCATCTCGCTCTGATAACTCTAGAACTAGAAATGGCTTCTTAGGAGTGCTATCACTCCTAGATCAAAAGAATAGTTGCTAAGGATGGGAGGGCTTTGGAAAACCTATGAAGGAACAAAAAGACCACTGAGAGGGGGGTGAATCAGTGGACTTCTAATTTTAACTCTTCTATGCAATATGAAAATAAATACTGAAAGCATATACCAGGAGCAAAGGAAAGGTATCTAAACTAAACACACAAAATGCATCCCACAACACAATATGTACAAGGAAAACCCAAGATGGTAAAAAACTCGGTGAGAATAGTTGTTGGATGCTATTGCTCCAATATAGCCTCACAGTAAAAATTCTTTCTATTACAATGTATGGGCACCAACCCAAAAGGAACACCAGTTCCAGATTTATGAGCACCAACTCAAAGGAGCTTCTACCCCTAATCTGAGCACCCACTCAAATGATTATATGATGAGAGATTTTTGATTACTAATTCAGTATCATGTTATAAATGAATTTTTGTAACTCAAACAAATTCTTGTACTTGATAGACTTTTGTTAACTTTATGCCCTCAAACAAATTTTGGTCTTCAATAATCCACTACCACTGCAAGTAACCTTGCACTTACTCTACAAGACATTATAATCTACATCCACACACCAAGTCTCTACAAAACTAAAACATGCCTTCACACACTTCTGCAGAAAATAGAACTTTTAACACTAAAAAATGGATACCTTGTTTTTACAGAGTCGTCTACACTCTTTTCCACATTTGTACCTTCTCTACCATACTCTCTACTCTAAAGGTTACAACATTATATACACTCTCTCTCCCTCTCTCTCCTCTAGCCATGAATAACAATCTTGGATATATATATTACAATAGTTAGAATGAAGATATTTTGAAGCCCTAATCTTCTACAGCATTCTATAAGTAACTTTCTGATGTTCATGTAGAAATATTTTTGCAGAGTTCTGATACTCCTATAGCTACTTTCTACAGAACATTAAAGAATTGAAATCTTATTCTCTTCCAATTATATTCCATTTGTAAGATTTTTAACACTCTTATTAAGTTTTGATGCAAGATTTTGTAGGTAGCAGCAGTCTCATGGGAAACTTAGTTGTTGGGGGACATTATGTGCACAGCTAAGTGACCTCTGGGTTTTACCAAAGCTGGCTCTTCATTTTAGTGGGGGAGGTAAAAGGTTAGGAAGATAACTGAGAATAATAAATCTAATCTAAAGGTGATGCACCAAATTTCAAATGATATTACCTAAGCACAGTGCTAGATGCAAAGGCTCGAACCATTGAATGTTGTTTATTTAGATAATTTTTCTCAAAATCACTTAAAAAACACAAGAACACCTCCTAATTGCATAGCATAATCAAGTACACCTTCTGCCAACATAGAGGAGTCAAAAACATGATCTGTATCTATTAAGCTATAAAATATTACAAAAGCTAAAGAACAAACATTCATATATCATAGGAAAATAACAACACAATCTAATAGTCTTATCAAATGCATGAAAAGCAGAAAGGCCGAATTGATTGGCATAGTCTACGAACTCCAAGTTCAATAAAATATTACAGAGGCTATTCCCAGTCTCGAGAATTTTTTCTATCTATATAACCAACAACCTAATAAAAGAGAAGCAAGGCAACCTATATAGGCTAGCCCACATCAACACCCTGGATCTTCTCGAGTTGGTACTGAACAAAAGGAATGCTCAGTAATGCACCATCACAACTACCTCAAAGAAAAGAAGGTCATGCAACAAAAGAAACGAACATGCGGCATCGAAGAAGAAAACACGGTGGAAAGCGAGAACAAACAGTGCATCACCAACTCTGAGAAAACTGGCACACAAGAAAATGCCACGCATCGAGCAGATGGAACTTGGAAAAAAGACTAAGGGATGCCCAGTGAAAAGATCTGAGAGGAAGCCATGTGGGCGATGCGAAGTGATACTAATTGCATGGTGGGCCCAACTCGAAAAATGGCCAGAGAAAGGCATGCATCGTGCACATAAAACTCAGCAAAAGCGAAGCGATACGAAACAACAAAAAGCTCTGAGAGGAAGCCACGTGGAAAATGCCAAAAAGTTGTGAGTGATAAAAGATAAGGCGTATTTGCAAAGGAAAAATAATAACTGCTAAGGCCATCGGTTTTTTGTGAAATAATTTGGTGGCTCACAGGGACATTTCTCCTGCAGAATGAAGAACCCTAGAAACCTTGGTTCAACATCCCATTATCTCTCACAACCTTAAGAGTGCAGCTTGCAGACCAATCCAGACCTCATTTTGATAGTGCAGAGAGGGCTCACAGATTTTCATATGCCAATTTGAGATCGATGATTGCCTTAAAAGGAAATTTGCTAGATACCTTCACCTCCAACTCAAGCTAGAAAAAGAGTTGTGCCAACTAATGTATGATACCTTCAATATTCTTGATGATTGAAGACTGATCAAAATATTGGAAAATAGAAAGGTCCTGCTTCTTCTCTTTGATCCTTGCAATTATATGCTCAACACTTGCTACCACCTGATCTACAATGAAGGGTGAAGGGAGGCCTCGCTGAGTTAAGTGGGAAAATTTTTCCTGCATGTCACTAGAAACCTAGTTCAATCTAGCTCTGCATTCTACCACTTGATGGATGGCCTCATACATGGAAATGAGAATGTTCAATCCCATAGCCACCGTTGTCCAATCCTCAATACCTATGCCGCTCAGAGCCTCATCAAAAGTCGTATATAGCTTTCCCAATAGAAGCCTTGCCTTCAGAACCTTATCAGTAGTCATCTCTTGCACCTGTTGGATTGTTTCACTAACTATTCCACATAGGTCAGTTTCTTGCACCATAAACCTCAGGGTGGGCTGTAAAGTAAGGCATAATTCCTTGACCTTATCCTAATAGGATGCATATAACTACTTGGATATTTCCAACAAGCTCATCTGTTGTGCAGGAGGTTGGGCTCTCAAAAGATGTAATTCTACAACTTGGCTATTCAAGTCCACCCTTAGCTCCGATAATCTCCCGTCCAATGTAGACACCTGGCTTCTTAGAGTGGAAATCTCTTTCTCCCTTTCTTCTAAGGCCACCTCAACTTGCTTTCGCTTCTCAATTTCTGACTCCAAAACAACATTCATTTTGTTTACCTCATCATTTGTGCTCTACTAGAGCTGCTTCATACCATCATTCAGTTGTGTGAATTCAGCACGAAGCCTTTCTTCATTCATCCGACTCTTCTCAACTTCATTTTGTAGAACCAGGACAATCCTTGTGCTCATAACCTGAAGTTCTTTGATCTTTCTTTCAAAAGCACTCCTCTCCTTTTGCAGGTGATTTATCTCATTTTCTTGGGCCTTATACTTGTTCTCCCAAATATCAACCTTTCCTTTCAACTCCAATATTTGCTCCTCCCTTTTTCCAGCCTAGCGATTGAGCTTGAGGTAATCGATGGTTACTACCCTCTGAGTCTCCTCCATTAGCTTGACCTTATCTTGTGGATGAGCCTGATGCAAATCCAGCCCAATGGCATTGATAGAGTAGTCATTTGGAAGCATTTCCCTAATCGGTTTGATCACATTGGGGGTAATCTTTACAAACATTAGTAAATTCTGGCTTTCATGGAATACCATTTGCAAAAGAGGCTCTGCCTACCTGCCCACATCCTTTTCTCTTCTCTTTTGAATTCAGCTTGCACAGGCACTTGTATTTTCATCCACATACAAAAAATATTCCTAGGAAGAAATACCTAGTCCACTAGAAAAAGGAAACTCCCGAGGGACTACTAGTGGGAAAGATGGCATACTCAGTGCATTAGTGGTTTTTCTAGGCCTTGCAATGATGACCAAGGAAAATGGTGGAATGAATTGACCACTCGAAGAGGGTGATAATGTGGTATAAGGAAAGGTCAGGGAAGCACCAACTAATGGGCTGGACCTCAGGGATAAAAATTGTTGGCTCATTAGGTCAGGACTGGTGACCAATTGTGTCCCAGGGGTGGAATGAAAGGGAGACAATGGAAATGGAAAACCAGGAGGGAAAGGACTGGACTGCTCGAGATGTTCAATGATAGAAAAAGCTGGTGCAGATGAAAAAGTTGTGGTAGACGAAAAAGCTAGGGCAGACAAAGAGGAGACTAGAGACATAGTAGAGAGAGAAGAGGGAGAAAATAATACCTAAGGCTCCTAAAGACTCATAGCCAATGCCACCGCTTCTACATGTTGTGACTCCATTCCTCCAGAGGAATCTCTCATTTGCTATCTTTTCTTCTCCAGAGAATCCATAAGGTTCACAATAACCTTCTGTCCCCGACTCGAACTCCTTTGCCCCTTCTTGCCTGATCTAGAAGGAGCTGGAAGGTTCTGAAATTTGTGTATTCAAAAAGCCCTCCTGATGTACAGGTTGTCTACTGACATATTCCTCATGCATTGGCTCATTTTCAGTAGTAGGGGTCTCTGAGTTACCTCCTCACTGGGTTCCATGGTAGCTCCTCTCTTTTCATAGTACTACTCTGAAACATAACCGTTTGGAGAGTTCTCACTATCTAGGTGCTCGTGAACCCAAATGTCATCAAAATTTTCATCCAAGTCGACCTCCCAAAAAAGGCCGCTTGTTGCTTTTATCTCCTACCTATATATCCAGAAGTCCCTAATTATTTCGGGCTTCCATCCGAGTTTATTCAACTAGATGCACAGGTACGAGCTCATCTTTTGGTTTTTGTTGGGCCTTCCCACAATGTGGTAAAAGTTTAACCATGGTGATCGGTTCTCTAGAGTAGGCAAATATTCAAGGCCTACATAATATTTCAAATTTTCCTCCTTGACATTTCTCTGAGGGTCCCAAAATGGTTGGGGCTCGTGTGGAAATTTTATGCCAATTTTTGATAGATTGTTTCTCGGGTTATATTGCCATATGTCATTGATAGTCACTAGTCCAAGACTACCCGACTTAGAGTACAAGATTTCCATGCTATTAATCTTCGGGCCCTTCTTCTTCACCAACGAGGCTGAATCGAACATGATAGGCAGTACCAAATAGGAAGTAAAATGTCTTCCTCCCTAGTAATCATTCTCAATATTACTCAACTACTGCAATACCTCCAAGGCAAGCATTCTATCAGAAATAAAACATGGGAGCCGGAAAGGCTCCCAGATGAAGCCTCACATATGGAGCATAGTGAAGTTTGTGCCAAAGAACCAATCGCAAGGTGGAAAGAGGCCTCCCAACTATGACTTATGTCATGGTGTCAGATGCACTGTCATGCTACTTCCAAATCCATCCAAAGCCTACAAAGTTAGAGCTAGGAATAAATCCAAAAATGCATAATAATCGAAAGTCTTCGACAGGACGGGAGTCCATGTCAACACTAGCTTCTGAGCACCACTTTCATTGAAAATAGCTAGGGCCATGAATTGTTGGAAATAGTCAAGATTCTAATGCAAAATTAAGTAGGTCAGAAAGGAAGAATACCTAAATCTACATCCAACTTCGAAATCCCTCATTTTCTTGATCATCCCATCCACAATGACCCTTGCGAAGTCCATAAGTGGAGGTTGGTTGTTCTTCCTCAGCATGAAGCTGAGACTCATTTGGAATTCAAAAACTCCCTTGTCTGTATCTAGCCCACAAACCAGGGCCAACATAGAAGTGATGGAAGAAGACCCCGACTTCAAGGCATCCAGAGAAATTGGGAATTTCGGAGGTGTTGAAGCGTCTATTGGTTGAGTAGTTTCAACGGAATAAAATTGTGACACCATCCAGAATGTTCTCCAACATTCCTGCATCCTTTTTATGTCAAAATATTCAACACTTTTGGGTAGAGGGAATGGGACACATAACATGTCCTGTACAGCATCTAAACTACCAATATTTATCATGAAGTTCCTGATTTGATAAGAAATAGGCTCTAAATTTGACCATTCTAACCTTCCTATTACTGGAAAATCTTTCAAAAAGTAAAAGATTAGACAAACAACCAAATTTCCATACAATAAAGTATTATTTTTTATCTTTTTAGTCTCCTTTAAATTCTTCAAAAGATGTATGTGAAGTAGTTCACACAAGTCATATTACATACCTCTTATTACCATATCAACAAAAATAGAAACTGTAGAGTCATTGTTAGGGATAGAAAATTTATGACCAATGACCATAGTCACATACCTTATTACCGGATCAAAAAATGATCGCAAACCAATCTCTTTTCCTTTAGAACTCACACCTGTAACCTCAATTATTTATTTCTCATTCATAGTCTTTAGTTTAGGAACCATTCTGGAGGAACATAAAGTAGTTACATCTCTAATTGCTTCTCTAGTGACTATATGTGCTTCATCAATCCACAAAGATTCATCATGAATTCTACTCAATACCATTCAAATATATTTCTTCTCAAATTCAAAAAAAGAAACTTTCCTCCAAACATCCAAATTTTTCTCAACTAATATTGTGTAGGCATCATGATTCTCTTTCAATTCATTTTCCCAAAGAACATTGAACTGAACTGACAAAATTTATTCAATATTACTATAAACAAATGCATAGATATCTTCTGTAGGAAACACTCTTAGAGGGATGCAAGAGAATGCACTAATAGATTCTTCCGACACATTCCTCATATATCTCTTCAACCTAGCTTTATCTACACTATTCACAATCTTTGAATTATCCATTAATAAAAGTGAAAGATTGTGCAAACGAGAGTACCTCTAAAAATATCAACAAGAAATGTATAGATGTCCTATTTATGGAGCTCACTTCAAATTCATCTATTACATTCTTCAAATTCTGAAACTCTGAATTCCCTTCTAAACTTCCTTTGCACGCTTCTTCGAAAATACATAGGCTTTTAATTTTAACTAAACTTATTCCTTTCATTCTGAATGATTTTGCAATAAATGTTTTAACTTGTAGGTAGATTGCCTCGAAAAATATGTATGCCTCCATTCATTCAAAAAATTTAGACCTTATTCTTCACACATGCAACTAATAAAATACCTTAATCTTATTACCACAATAAATATACTTTTGTCATAATATGACACAAGTAGCAATGAGGGGGTTTATTGGATTTTCTGATGATTTCTCCCCCTTAGCTGCTACTTTTATTTAGAGATTGATGGGATTATTTGTACCAGAGGTCAAAATAGATAAGAACAATGATTCCTTTCTCCAAATCCTTTCCATTTATTTTCTTGTCTTTCTTAGATCAAAGGTTTGATCATTCTTCTTCGCAGGATAGATGTTCTTCTTTCTTCCGTTGTTACTACCAAGATGTTTCAATTTTTTGCACTTACAGCAAGTAACATTCTTCGTTCCATTTTCCCTTTTATCCAAAAGACTATATTTATATCCATTCTTCTTTCCCATAAAAGTATTCACATTAATTTTGCAGTCCTTTTCCTTATGACCAAATTTCTTGCAAGAATGACAAAAATCATTGAAGTATAAATACCTTTTTGTATCATTTTGTTTGATAGGAATTTTTCCATAATTGCTTATTCACTCCTTGACTTGTCTATATTTGTACTGCATCTTCTTACCATTGAATTCCTTCACTTTAGAACTTTGACCTTTTTCAAACCCTAAACCACTCTTATCCATTTTTGGTCTTTGAGAGGTAATCAATTCATCAAGCATTGTCGAGCTTATCTTAAATTTGTCTTCAAAATTCTTTTGCATTTATAGAGTAGATCTTAGGATTTCTAGTTCTAATTCAAGCTTTGCACACTCATCCATCTTCTTTTGAATTTCAATTTCTTGAAATTCTTCAATTCTTTTCTTCTCATCCAATTGTTCTAGCAGGCTAGTGATGATTTCTTCTCCTTTAGTCAACATATCACATGAAACTATACTTGTGCTTTGCAGCTTTTCAATATTCTCATTTTATTTTATCAGCTTATCCTTCAAGGCTTCCATTTCTTCTAAAAATTTGGCAGGGACTATTGCCGGAGAAAGAAATTTCTCATGTTCAAATTTTGGGACCTTCCTCAAGTTATTAGGCTTCTTCCGAGGAACAAAGCTCTGATACCAATTGTTGAACATCTAGAATACTAAGAGGGGGGTGAATCAGTATTCCAAAAACCGATAGTAAAATCCACTTAACCATTATGACAATTTTGACTGAATCAACAAGAGAGAACACATAAATAAGACAATACAATCGTACACATAAACACCAAGATTTTTATGTGGAAAACCTAGAATGGGAAAAACCATAGTGAGGGTTAACTCACAATATATTATATTCATATACAAAATATTATGGGTCTCACTACCAAGAATCACTGTCCTTAAAAGACTCATAGCCTGTGTACAAAAGATGGCTCATTGCCAAGATACAATGATGGTCGCTCACTACCAAAATAATGAACTAATGGAATACACCTTCAATGTGTAGGGTTCAGTTCCACTGAAGCTCAAAATATAAAGTACTACATCACTCAAAAAAATTGTATTACTGATAAATAATTTAGGCTCTGATCTTCACACTCACTTCTCCTTCTCACTTTCTTGTTCATACACATGCACCCGCATATCTCTCTCTACTCTCTTTTGGCTTGCTTCTATCTTATATATATATATATATATATATATATATATATACAAGTATATCTTATTCATCAATTAGGTTAGCCTAATTGGATGAACAAAAAATAATCAAAACTTTTCTTTGTCGATACCATATAAGATTTGAACATTTTATCCATGTAGTGTGTTATGCCATGTCGGTTGTTAGTCTTCATAATATATTGCATTCATTTAGTCAGCCAAGAATAAACAACAATTCTACAAACCAACAATTAATCCTCAAAGAAAACACCTTTTGAATCTGAGAACACATTAATTTCCCATCATACTACCAGTAAAGAGACTATCAAAAAAGTCGTGGTATAAGAATGTTCACCTAAGTAGAATGTGAAGTCTCCCACATAGTATACCTCACATAGAACAATAGTAGGGTACAGATTTAAACTCTGTCAGAGATAACTTTCTATTTATAGAAAAAGACATCTCAAGATCCAGGATATAGTTTTTCGAATGAGTCAATAACACATTGTTAAGAGATTAGAGTCATATCAAATCTTGCGATGAGTTTCAAACTCAAATACAAACATATTGATCCATCACAAAGGAGTATTAACGATAGAGAGCGACTTTCAGTAAACCAAGCAAACTTCCCATACAATTATCACCATGTAGTTATTACCATGTTGACATCAATGACAACATAAGAACAACCAACAAAATCATCCATACTTCATGCTTATGTTGCAAAGCTTTCAAAAAAAATAAAAATAATTTAATTAAATTATAATTATTCTCACTAATTAAAATTAACCTCCTAACATGAAATTATAACCCTAACATCTGCTCAATCTCCTCCAATAGTTGATGTGGTAATTTCTCCCTCAAATCCACTTCACTGCTACTACCACTTCATTGTCCTTCATGGTACTCATATATGTTTGCAATACTAAAAAAATAGGTGATATACACAGTGTATTTGGTAATTCCACTTCAGATGCATTTCTAGAATCAAACTTCATTAGAATCTTACAAGCTCCATACTTCCTCATCTTTAGCTTATTGTATTCTCCAACTAGAAATATCTCCTTCCTTAGATATTCCATTACTTCATCTCCAACAATAAATTACTTATGTCTCCTTTTCTCATCTACTTTATCCTTATACTTATTGTTCATGTCTTCCAAGTGCTTCCTAACTTGATTATGTAATGTCTCCATGAAATCTACAAACTCTTCTACCTCTACACTTCTTTTGTTCTCCATAAAGATATCTCTTAGTTCTACAACTCATCTAGGATGTACTCCTATCATAATCTCAAATGGTATATTCTCTATACTCTTATTTATTGAATTATTATATGAAAATTATGCTTGTGGTAGAACTACATCCCAATTTCCTGCATTATCTCCAACCAAATAGCTCAATAAGTTAACCAAACTTTCTATTTACTACCTTTGTTTGTTGGTGATATGCTGAACTAAATATCAAGTCTATCTTCATCTTCTTCCACAATTCCCTCCAAACGTATCTAATGAATTTGGTATCTCTATCTAAAATAATACTCTTAGGTAATCCATTCAATCTCACAATCTCCTTGAAAAATAAGTTAGCAACATGCACAACATCATTAGTCTTCTTGCAAAGAATGAAATGTTTCAGTTTAGAAAAAAATTCCACTACTACCATTATAGAATCATATCCTCTTTATGTTCTCAACAATCCCAATATGAAATCATTACTTATATCTTGCCAAGGTCTCTCTAGTACTATCAAAGGCTGTACAATCCAATATTTTTACTAATCCATTTCACTAGCTGAAGAATTCTACAATTCTAAAAAGACTTCCTGACATCCTTATATATTTGTGGTCAAAAATAATGTTCACTCACCAAAGTTACTATCTTGTCCACTCCAAAATGTCATGCTAGTTCTCCACTATGTTTCTTTTAAATCAAATTCTCACTCATTAAACTCCTAAAAATGCACAAATGATTTCCTTTAAACAACATTCCTTCTTGAATGAAATAATCCAACAATTGGCTCTGGTCTATCACTACTGGTTCCTTACATGATTTCCAATCTTCACCAAAATTTGGATCATCCTCGTACATATGTTTCAATTCTTCAAAACCCAATAGTTTTATCCTTATCTATGTTAGGAAATTCCTCCTACTCAATGCATTTTCAACTTTGTTTTACTTGCCACTCGTATGCTTCAACATAAATGTATAAATCTACAAGAAATTAACACATCTCATATGTCTCTGATTTAACTTCCCTTGAGTATTCAAATATTGAAAAGCTTGATGATTTTTATACAACACAAAATCCTTAGGGAAACAAGTAATGTATCCAATTCTTAATCATAAATTGAATATATTCTTCTAATATCATTCAAATTCTCACTAAAATAAGCTATACATATTCTTTCTTGACTCAACACTGCTCCTATTGCATTTTCACTTGCATAAAAATCAACTTGAAATACCTTGTCAAAATAAGGTAATGCTAACACTTGTTTATCTTTCACCTTTTTCTTCAACAATTCAAAACTCCTTTGTGCTTCAGATGTCCACTTAAAATTCTTCTTATCTCATCTCATTGTCTCTTTCATGGGTGTAAAAATTATACTAAAGCTTCTAATCAAATTTTGGTAGAAACTAGCTAATCCATGGAATGATCTCACCTATCCAATGTTCACCAGTCTATTCCAATCATAAATCCCTCTAACCATCCATCTTCAATCCTTTAGTAGAAATAACAAAAGCCAAATATTTCAACTCTTTCTTCATAAAGCTACACTTTTTGATATTAATAAACAAATTTTCTTCTCTTAATTTTTGCAATACTTATCTGATGTGCCACAAATGTTCTTCTCTAGTCTTATTGAAAATTAGAATATCATCCAAGTAAACAATGACAAACTTACCCAAGAATTTCTTTAGTACCCCATTCATCAATATGATGAAATTTATGAGTGCATTGGTCAATCCAAAAGGCATTACTAACCACTCAAACAATACTTCATTACTCTTAAATATAGTCTTCCACTCATCTCCTTTTCTCATTGTGATTTGATGGTATCCACTCTTAATATCAATATTTTTGAAATACTTTTCTCCACTCAAATAGTCCATAATTTCATCCATCCTTGGCAATGGGAACCTGTACTTGACAATGATCCTATTGATTTCCCTAGAATTTGTACACATTCTCCACTCTCCATTATTCTTCAGTGCAAGTATATAGGGTACCACACATAGGATTAAACTTTCTCTAATCAATCCTTTCTTCAACAACTCTTATATATATTGACTCAACACTACATTCTCTATCAGTGTCATTCTATGTGCTACCTTATTTGAAAAACTAGCTCTCGGTATTAGCTCTATATGATGACTGATACTTTGGGCCAGTGGTACTCCATATAATGCATTCTCTAGCATGATATCTTCATACTATGTCAATAGTTTTGCTCCCTCTATATTCTCTATGATAGGATTCTCTTTCTAAAGACCATTTCTTTTCTTTGGAATCAAAGATCTTCTCATCACTAATGGTTCACCTTTCTCAAGTTTCCCAACTAAATTAGGGGATTCAACAAGTTCTTCATCCACATAGGCTACCCTTCTAGTATGCTCAGGTTTCTTGCCAGTGCTTCCTTGATGACACTTAGATTCTCTATTCCTTCACCTCCACACTTGAGACAGGGTCCTATGAATGGTCTTCTCTTAGACATCCTTTCATATCTCTGGTATCCTTCATTGTGGTAAGAATTATGGACTCTTCTTTCACTATGGTAGAAATTTCTATATTCTCTTTGTTTGTGATATGAATTATGATCCCTTTCTTCAACATGGTAGGGTTTTTAATCCTTGTTCTGATCTACATAAGGTCTTCTTTCTCTCAGATTGTGATATACTCTTCTACAATCTACCTCTCTCACTTATTTATCTTTGTCCAAACTTCATTTTATTTTTTCTTCCACCTTCAATAAAAATTGATATGCTTCTTTAATTGATGTCATTTTTATCAGGCTCAATTCTTCTTGAATGTTTTTTCTCATTCCAATGATGTATCTCACCACCTTTTCTTTACCTCCTTCACTATGTCCTTTTCTAATGAGAATCTTATAGAATTATTTAGTATATTCCTTCACATATTTCTCTTGTTGCCTCAAATTCTGTAATCTTTTCAACAATTCAAGTTCATAGCTAGTAGGTGTAAATTTATTCTTCAACTTTATCACCATCCTAACTCATTTGATGATTTTATCCTTTCCTCTTCTATTTCTATCCAATTCAACTTCTTTCCACCATAATGTAGCATGACCTTTCAACTTTTATTTCACAAATATGACTATTTTTGGGTATTCAATTTCTTCATATTCAAAGTATTCCTCCATTTCATTGATCCAATCAATCAATTCTTTAGGGTTTAAATTTCTCATGTAATTTTGGATTTCAGGTCTAGGTCTTTTTCCGATCTTTGAAATAGCTTTCAACATTTTTACTTGATCTGATTCCTCTTTTTCTCCTAGGTTTTCTTCAAATTGGTTCACGATCTGATCTTCATCATGACTTTCATCTACTTGTGTAAGGTTTAGATCTTGTGTTCTATCTTCTTCAATGGCATCCAATCAGAATTGCATTGTGTGAATCATTTCTGAAATCTCATCTATTCTTCAAGTGAAATTTTCCATATCAGTCGCTCTCCTTGGTGGAATATATCTCCTCAAATTTTGTGCAATTGCCTCAATTCGATTATCTAGCTACAAGGGTTTCAAATTTCTCATAGTTTGTGATTGGTTGAAAACATGTGTAGTTTTCCTTAAGTCGACGATCTATTCACCATAAGGAATTCCTTCAAGAATAAAAAACTCACTAGAGAAAAAATTAGTGTAATCATAGATGGAGGGTTCAAAAAGAACATTCAAAACTATGTAGCTTACAGTCAACACAAGAAAAATAACACAATAAATTACTCTCCAAAATATGATTCTTTAAATAATGGGAAATCTTACATGCAACATATGCCTCATGGTGAATAAATAGGGCTCACAGGCCTATCGCAAGGGTATTCAAAATTACAATTGGCCAAAGGCCTTATTACAATCCCTCAAAGGGGTGATACAAAATTCCCAAACTCTAATCATGAAATCTAAAACTCACTAATGATATACAATGAATTAAAATAATCTTAAATGTGATTCTCTAACTGTAACAAAGGTTTGCATCAGCCACAAGGGTTTACAAACCCGATGAATGATCAATGTGAAGGTCAACCTCAAAAAAGAAAAAGAAAATCCTTTGTGAAATGAAATGACTTGTGAATCTCCAAGATATATCCCATTGGACCCAAAATGATTTTATAGTGTCCCATTAAGATCTGTACATTCTGGAGTAGTTCCGCACTAAGAAATTTGGACTAGATTGGCCCCAAACTCTCTAATAGTGAATTACAATGAAATTTTGAGAGAAAAAACTTTCAAAAAACAAATGAAAATGATTTGAAATCTAGATATGTCATAGATGGCTTTGTGTAGATGTTATATCTTGCTCCATGATTTGAGAAATGATAATGTGGTGAAATAGAGAATGAAATGCTAAAATTTCTACTAAATGGAATGCAAGAAAGAAATGTTTTTGGTCGATATAGGATTTCTTTACAACCAGGGATGCTCCTACATCAAAAATTGTAGACACCTTCTACTGACTACTTCTAGTGATCTAACTCACTAATCTCATACTACACTTCACAAATTCATACTTTACAACTCCATAATTCACATCACACACTTCATCACACAACTCTCCATCAACACAATACTTATTTATACCTTCTTCAACCATGAAAAAATTCTATAATGATGACCAAACCTATGTAAGATGACAAATAGACCACACAAAATACTTGAACACAATTTGGAATATTCCACAAACACCCAGAGCTCAAAAAAATTCCTTCACAATAGCTTTCACCTAAAGAATGTACACAACCAGTACACTTAGACAACCTTACATACATTGTGACTAAGGAAATTAAATTGTGGAGCACCAAACCATGAAAAAATTATACTAAGGGTAGATATAAACCTTATCAACAAACTTCTATAATTGCAAGACCAAAAACCAAATTGTGGAGAAATGTAGAGAAAAACCATTTCTCCTAGACAACAATACAATATAGTTCACAAACTAGTGAACACAAATTCTTTTGCATAATGATTGAGACCAAGAAATTTTATATATAAAACCTATGAAGAGCTTCCACCAACATATCTAAAATATGCAAGCATATCTTCAACACAAAAGAAATGCGGACCAAAACCAAAACACCACACTATACACCAAAACACCTCTGTAACACACTATTTCCTCTTTTATTCATTTTTTCTCAAAATCAATTGGAAACGAAGAAAAAGAGACACATACTCATCATCTTCAGTAGTTCCTCAACACCCCTAAAACAACAACATCCACAAAAAATTCTTATCAAAGCAGCACTAGAGGTTAACACCAGTAGCACTTACTAATGACAACATAATGCAACTAATCAAAGCATCATTAGTCAAGACAAACATAAGATTTTTGACATTAATGAAAACACCAACTACTCATTGTTTCAAAAATCTCCCACTTTGTCATTTATGGCAACACATGATGTGAAAAACCATCAACATCAAGCATAATAGCTCTAACCATTAACATACTATTTCATACCAACTTTCTCTTTCTTTCTCCCCTTACATCATACTCTCCTTTTTCACATTACTCTCTTGCCCTTTTATAACTAAACATTTTTCAGATTATTTTTCTCTCTCCCTTTGACATCAATGGCATCTCTTTCTCTCTTTGACATATATAATTTCTCTCTTTACTACTCTGCATAATCCCCCTTAGGATCACACAACAAACTTTACCAACTAGAAATCACTGCACATATCCTTTGACATGGATGACAGAGGACAACATTAACTCCCCCTTGACTAAAACAACCAACAAAGAACTACCTACTCCCCCTAAGAGGTAACCTCCAATTATCAATCTAGAATAAGGAATTAATCTTGAAATACAATGGAGTGATGCATAGGCATATACATATAGTAGAAAGGAGAGGTAATAACCACTAACCTCTCTTAGAGGTACTCAAAATTATCCTTAGGAAGAACCATATCAGCAACCTAATCCTTTGTAGGTACATACTCAAGCTTCACTTGATTATTTACAACCTTCTCTCTAAAAAAGTGATACTAGATTGAGATATGTTTTTTCCTTGAGTGTATCACCAAAACATTTCAAATGTTAAAAGCACTTGTATTGTCACAAAAGATAAAAATTGGTTCATCATAAACAAGTCTGATATCCTTCAAATTTTGCCTCATCCACAAAACCTATGTGCAATAATATGTTTATGTAATATATTCTACCTCTGCAATAGATAAAGATATTGAATCTTTCTTCTTACTCAACCAAGACACCAATCTACATCCAAGAATGAATGCATCACCACTTGTACTTTTCCTATCATCAACACATCCTTCCCAATCTGCATCTGTATAAGAACTCGGAGAAAAATCAATATCCTTTGGATACCACAACACATGTTCTAGAGTACCCTTCAAGTATCTAATTATCCTCTTCACTATTTCAACATTGGACTCCTTTGGATCTTCTTGAAATATAGCCACAAGATAAATTACATTCATTATATCTGGTCTAGTATCAGTTAGATATAGTAATCCTCCAATCATTGATATAAATTTTCTCTAACTAGCCTTAGGATATTCATCATTCTTAGCTTGCAGCCATTAACCATAGGAGTGCACATCGGTTTAGAATATTCCATTCCAAACTTATTCAAAATTTCCTTGATATAATTTTATTATGAAATGAATATACCTTTTTTTGTCTAATTGATTTGTATTCCAAGGAATAAATTAATCTCCCCAAACATAGACATCTCAAAATATTTTTTCATCTCTTTTGCAAATCACTTTCACATACCTTCATTTCCTCCAAATATTATATCATCAAAATACACAACCATAATCAAGATTTGATCTTTTAAACCCTAGAATAAAGATTACTATATGTGGTACCTTTATTGAGTTCTTTTTGTATTAATTACTTATCCAACCTTGCATACCTAGCTCTATGAGCTTTCTTCAATCAATATAATTCCTTTTTCAATCTGCAGATCATATCCAATTCATCTAATAACTAAAATCCTTCTGATTGTCTAATTTATTTCTCTTCTTCTAACTCACTATTCAAGAAAGAAAAAATTCACATCCATCTAATATACTTTGAATATTTTTGGTGCTACAAAAGCCAAAAAAATCCTAATATATTCCATTCTTGCCACTGGATCAAATTTCTCCTCAAAATCTATTCCTTCTACTTGTGAGTATCCCTTACACACAAGCCTTGCCTTGTTTCTCACCACTTCTCCATTCTCATATATTTTTTTCCAAAATACCCACTTAGTTCCAATTACATTCTTGTTTGTTGGTCTTGGGACAAGTTCCCAAGTCCAATTCTTCTCAATTTGCATTAGGTCTTCTTTCATAGCCTTGATCCAATACTCATTCTTGCATGCTTGAATTACTATTTTAGGTTTAATTTTAGAAAGTAAGCCTAGATTTACCTATTCTTCAACCATAGTAATTTTTCTCCTTGTCAACATACCTTTTCTTTTGTCACCAATAAATCTGTAGAATGATTCTTATTCATATATTTAGGATTCAATAGCATGAAATACCTATCACCTTGAAGAATTCTTATTCTCGTAGGACTACAAAGGTTTGTATGAACCAAATCCAATAGTCTAGTAGTAGATTGATCTTTGACTTTGAAACTTCTTCTTGCTTGCTTCCCAATTTGACATTCCTTGTAGACAAAATTAATGGGATTTGTAATTATTGGCAGATCCCTCAAAGCTTGAACTAAACTAATCCTCACTAAATTATAAAAATTAATATGACACATCTTCCTATGCCATATCCAAATTTCATTAATCTAATTCATAAAGTAATAACCGTCAACATCTTTAAGTTGATAAACATTTCCATCTATCCTTCTTCCAGCAGCAACCAAAGTCCTAGAGTTTTTTTGATCTCACATCCATCATCTTGAAACATAATATTATATCCTTTGTTACATATTTGTCCAAAACTCAAGAGGTTATGTCTCAAATTAACATAAGAACATCATATGTATTATGCATGCCATCAAAAATGATAAAACCTTTTCCACATATCTTAGCAGATGTATCATCACCAAACTTATCTAGACCTCCTTCATATTTCTCAAGTTTTACAAACTTACTTTTGTCACTGGTCATATGATTTGAGCATCCACTATCAATAATCTAGTATTTCTTCTCCTTTCTAGCATGAAGAGTAGTCACCATAGCACCATGACCTATTTACAAAGCACTTTCCTTCACACATATCTTAAATTTAGTAGAATTAGTTTCATCTTTAATAGACATGAACAAGCATTCACTATATTCATCATCCCCATAGTCAAATTCATCATCATATATGCTAGCATCCTCTCTAACATAATAAATTTTCTTATTTTTGTCATTTAAAGCTCCGTTTGGGCATCTTGAAGCATAATGACCTATCTTACCCCAACTAGAACATTTGAAAGGTAGCTTACCTCTATATTTACTAGTACCCTTTTTCATTCTCCTCACAAAATTTTCTTCTACATCATCAAGATCCTCTTGATTTGATTCCTCGGTCTTTTCTAATTTTCCATCCTTAAAAGTAGTCTCAATTTTTGCATTACTTGGACCAAATTCTCTCATTTAAAAAGAAGATAAGGCACCATAAAATTGATCTCTAGAGTATTTTCATAAATATTGAACCTCATCAATAGCGTAAACTTTATGACTATAAGATTTAAGAAGAGTTCTCAATACCTTCTTTACCAATTCTTCTTCTTTAATATTTCCACCAAGACCTCTAATGGAATTGACAACTTCATCCATCTTCTACATTTAGCTTGTAATTTTTTCATCTTCATACATCCATAGGTTCTCAAATGTGATAGTTAGATTCTACATATTAGCTTTCTTGACCTTATCATCTCCTTCATAAATACTTTCCAACTATGTCCAGATCTCTCTAGAATATTTCAAATTCATAACTTTCACAAGTTCAATGTTAGAAAGACTACTTAAAAGAGCATACCTTTCTTTACTATTGTTCTCATAGGCCTTGATCTCATCATCAATCTTTGTATGACTAGTAGGCATAGTATATCTAGTCTTAATAGACTTCCAAACTCTAAAACCAAGAGATACTAGGAAACCTTCCATCCTTGTCTTCTATACACCATACTCCAATCCATATAAAAAAAGCATCCCTCTTGTTCGCCATCCCAGATCTACCTCAAGTGGTTAATCTTTCTTCCAAGGAACCTTTCTCTAATACCAATTTTTGAATGTACACAAGACAACTAAGAATGGGGGTGCATCATTCTTACATTAAAAATTCAAAACCCTCATAAACATTTAAATTCACATCAACTTAATTAACTCTTAATCTATTAGATGTATTTAGCATGAAAGAAAATAATAGAAACTGAATCAAATCAATACTATACACAATAAAACACTAGATTTATATGGGAAACCAAAGAAGGGAAAAACCATGATGAGGATTATCTCACAATATAAATCAATTGCAACATCAAATATAAAAGGCTCACTACCTAAGAACTCACTTCCTAAAAGAAAGAAGGGCTCACTACTAATTACACAAAAGAAGAAAGAAGAGTGTTATAGTGAGAAATCCATCTCAATGCAAAAGAAGATTCCACAATAGCATCACTAACACATTCACAGCCTCTCTAAAATTTGTAGAAACTATATACACTACTTCTAGTGGTGTAACTAATTAAGATCATATTTCACTTCACAAATTCATACTTCACAACTCTACAATTTTCCATCAACACAACACTTATTTATACCTTCTTCAACCTTAAAAATATTCTCCAATGTCAATAAAACCTGTGTAAACCATTAACATTTAAGTACATAATTCTTCAAATCTAGAGATGACTCAGCGACCACACACAATCTAGAATATTCCACAAACACCCTAAGATCCAACAAATTCCTTTGCAATAGCTTTCACCTGAAGAATGCACACACCCTATACACTTAGACAACCTTCTATACATAGTGACTAAGGAAATAAAATTACGAAGCACCAAACCACAAACAACTTCAATTGAAGGTAGATATAAACCTCATCAATATACTTCTAGAACTGCAAGACCAAAAACAAAACTATAAAGAAATGTGGAGAAAAACCATTTCTCCTAAACAACACTACAATACAGTTCACACACTAGTGAACACAACTTCTTCTACACAATGATCTAGACCAGTAAATTTTGGATATAACACCCATGAACACCTCTGACCAACATATTTGAACCACACAAGAAAATATTCATCACAAATGAAATACAAAACAAAACCAAAACACAACATTGTACACTAGAACACCTTTGCAACACACTATTTCCTTTTTTGTTCAAATTTTCTCAAAAGCACTTGGAAACAAAGCACTAGAGACACACTTATCATCTTCAGTACTTCCTCACCACCACTAAAGCAATAACATCTAAAAAAAAAATCTTATTAAAGAAACACTACAGTTTGACACTAGTAGCACTTACTAATGACAACATAATGCAGATGATGAGAGCATCACTAGTTAACACAAACATAAGCCTAATGACAATGCAAAATTTTAGTGATGTAGATGAACACATCAATATATTGAGATAAAAACTCAAGAAAGATACAGATAGGATTAAAGAGATTAAGCAATCAAATGAGATCATTCCCATCCTAAAATTACAGATTGAAGAAAGTAAAAGAGTTGAAGATTGTATGAATGCTAAATTGAAAGAAAAATATAAAGAATGCTCATAACTTGAGCAAGAAGTTTTAACTTTGAGATAAAATTTGGAGAAAACAAATATTCAAGAAGACAAATTCAAGAAGAGAACTATAATACTTTATGAGATGATTTCAAATCAAAAGGTATCTAAAGACAAAGAAGGATCGGGGTTTAATAAAAGTGAAAGATCAAATAAATATCAAACTCCAAACAAGACTAAAAAAATGATTGAAGATAAGAAGAGAAATGGTAAGTGGGTTTGGAATTAGGGTAAATACTTTAGAATACCACCAATCAGAAAATTGAATGCATAAAGGTACCCATCTTTTAATGGTTTTTTCTATTCCTATAAAAACATTGTACATAAGGCTATAATATGTAGAAGAAAAATAAATTAGAATGTTAAATCATTTCCCATTTAGTGTTTTACATGTAAAATATTTGGTCATAGAGCTAGTGAATGAAGAAATCAAATGATGAATGTCTATAACAATGGTATGATGGTTCAATATTTCAATGGATATTTTTATGAATGCAATAGATTTGGACACAAAGATAATCAATGAAAATCCAAAATAGCTGGAACTAAGCTTGTTCAAAATGTCAAATGCCACAAATGCAATAAGATAGGATGGATTGCTAAGTTTTACATAAGCAAGAAAGTAAAGTTTGATCTGGTAAATAATAATGATCCAATGAAATTTTTTTATCTAGTAGAGATGAAGAAAAATATGAGAAATATATGGAAAAAAAAAGGAGAATGAGGCTAAGGATGAGTTTGTGCCAGCTTATAGTGCAAATGTTTCCTCTAGAAACTAAGTTAAGAGCTTTGGCTCAGAGGGGTTTTTAATAGAAAATCAATAAGCCCCTTCCAAATATATGGTACTAATGCCTTAAACACATGGATATGAGGTATAGGTTGATATTCTCGACCTATTGGTGAAAATACTGGTGGAAAATATCAAGATGTAGAAGTTTGTGGAGCAATCGAAGGTAACTGTGCATTATAGTTAGGATTTGTCATCTTTTTGTATTTAATGTGAATTCAGTTATTTAGAAAAAGGGTTTTTAAGTGATTTCACATATATATGTCATTTGAAAATGAGAATTTGAGGAGAGAATAGCAGTGAGGGAGTGAAGTGAAGCATTTTAGAAATCTTGTGCACACAACCCTAACTGGCAATGATTGAAAGGTATTTTACAATTTCTATTTTCCCTAAGATTTTAAAGTACTTTCATTGTGATTAGAAGATTTATACCCCACAATTTGTTGAGGTTCTAGATCCACCTCATTCAAAATTCAAACGATACCCTAATAAGTCGATGATGACTGATCTATTTGATCTACATTTTTGAGAATTTCATATATTAGGTTGCATAAAAAAAATGTAAAAATTTACACACATGATAAATTGGAAGAGTATAATCACTCAAATTCGGGTGATGTGTGGTTTAATGAACTGACCAAAGACCAATTTGAATTGAAATCCGAGTTCAAGACTTTGGTGAAGAAGAAGCTCAATGTTTGGAATAATTATTTGATCTTTTTCTACATGGATCAGTGGGTCAGATACACCTTGAGCAAGATTCATGGTAGGTTTATGTGGTTGGATTTTCCACATATAATGCATAAGGATGCTATTAGGGTTGTTATATGATTATGCTCAATCAGACCATTCCGACACTCAAATTAGTTCATAATGAAATGGTGATGGAGTTAATAGCTACAAGGTATAACAAGAGAGACCTAACCATAAAGTACATCAAAGACCTTGTAGTGAAATATGCATCAATGGTGATAGGATACAACATATATTTTACAAACATAAAGAACTTTATTTATGTAGCTACCAAGAAAACTACATATGAGATGGTAAAGAAGGGAGAATATTATTATTTTTGTGATTTGTTGAGGGAACAAATCCTAGAGAATTGGTAGAAGACCAAGGACTCTTGATATCCCTTCAAGTTTGGTACCTTGATTTTTTTTTCTTTTCTACTTTTATAATAAGGTTCTCAAAACTAGGAACATAGTACGGATGAAGGAAAGCCTAGTGGCACATCAAATCAGAGACCACCTTATGATATTAGGTGATTAAGACACACAAAAGAAAGTGTTATGGGGATTATTTAAAACTTTACAAGAGAAAATAAAAACTAGAGAAATAATAAAAATGACATCATCTTCATGGTGAATAAGGGTTTTTGCATAATTGTGGTTGTTGAGCCTAGAACTATATGGATCCCAAAAATGGGATATGAAGTTATAAAGGATGTAATTGTTGGTTTAGCTAACCATATGCTTAGAAATCCTAGAGAAACCTCTAAGGAAAGATATGGAACATATCAAGAAAATTATATGGAGGTGTACATGGATCAAAGGAAAAAATAGATAAATAAAACTATTGAGAAGATGGCTACACATGTTGTGGAGGTCATGGGCCTATCAAAGGAACAAGTGGAGAAGGCCAAAATAATTTCCATATCTCTAGGAGGTGTATCAAGCATTACAATATCTGGTAGAACATCTACCCCCTCTCCAGTTGCCCCTAGGTCCTCTGATACTTTGCCTTCTATTAGTGGAACAAAGAGAAAGGAGTTAACTAGTACTCCAACAAAACATTAGAGTGTGCTAGTTAAAGAAAAGGCTCCTTGTACAAAGCAACAAGGTGCCTCACAATAGAGAAGAGTGGAATCTAAGGATACAAGAGAAAAGAAATTGAGTGTTGATGATGAAGAAGAAGAAGAGGTAGAAGAACAACCTCTTGTAAGAAAAAGAAAATATGGAGTCTCTCAAGCAAAGAAAAGTGGAAAGAATGAAAATTATTACATTCTAGATACAAATAGTGAAGTTGAGATGGAGAAAGAGAAAAAAAAGGCTACAAAATTTATGTAAGAGAGAAGAAAGCTATGTTTGGTAAAGGATAAAAAGCTCCTTCAGAAGCAAAGAAGAAGAAGAAGGATAAGTCTTGCCCTCTAGTAAGAACACATAGACCTATGATGTTTGACACATTACATAATAGTATAATTGAGCATGAAATGTTAGAACAAACTATTGCACTGTATACCACTAAAAATGACATTGACAATTCTATAATAGAAGAGGCAATTGTTAGATATATAGTTACATTTGAGGTCAGCATGAAGGATATTGAAGGTCAATTTCTTGAAGATTTGAAGAGTACATTGTATTCAAGAAGAGAAGAAGCAATAAATGAAGAAGGTTGATGGTATCTTCCTTGGAAGATATTGACTCTCCCCTCTTAGATGAGTATAGTGCAAGATTGTCTCAAGTGTACATCAAACAATTTAGAAACAAACAAAGGGTAACTACCCTTATGAGAAGAGACAAAGATAATATTGAAAGGTTGAGAAATGAGACTATTGAGAAGGTTTCCAACTTGGCAAAAGAACTAGGCATGATATCAGACACTTAAGAGAAAATGTATGACAATGTTTTTGTTCTAGAAGTTAACATTCTTGATGATACATAGGAAGAGGACACTCAACTTGAGCATGATGTAGAGAAGGAAAATGAATAAGAAGTTACCCCTCTAGAAGCAGAGAATGTGGCCTCAGAATAATAACATGTTACTAGTAACACTCCTCAGGTAGGAGAACATTATTAGAGAAGAAAATGCTAAAAACTTATAGAAGGAGGATACTCATACAAAACTTTACTCCCCTCTTCTAGAAATGGAGAAGAATGATGAAAAATAGGTTGTACAAGACAAGCCAGAGATCAATGAGGCATAGCATACATAAAATATGACTCCTCTAGATATTAATGAAAAAATAGTCGATGATGACAACGATGAGAAAGAGTTTGGTGATGCTGAGAAGAATGAAGACAAAACAATAGACAATATTGGTGACAAGGAAAATGTAGAGAAGAAGAAACATAAAATTAATGTGAAAATGGTTGGAGAATCTTCCTAAACCTTTAGAGATTTGTTGAGGAGTTTATTGAACATGTAATTATTGTTCCAATCTATTTTTTCTGCCAATTTATTATAATTTCTAATGTAGCATGGACAAGTTGATATGGACAAGATGTCCCCTCTCCACAAGTTCGAACTTAGTTATGCATTTCATGCCTCTGCCAGAAAGGAGATTTTGTAGACACATCAGAAGAGTGTGGAGTTGATAGATGAAGTAGTAAAGGTGTTGTAGGAGAGTGTTCTCGATGTAAGTATGGACAATTCTTTATCTAGTGTACAAAATTTGAAGATTTTTATTGATTCTTTCAAAGAATACTCTAGTAGCCTTGAAGAGAAGTTGGAGAAGGAGATCAATAAGAAGATTAATGATAGAAGGTTGATGGACATAATAGATAAATGTGCCACTATATATGGAAAGTTACAAAACAACCTTAAGGATGTGTAGAATTGCGTTGATGAGGCGAATGATTTATTTTAGTTTTGAATGAAGTGGACTAGTTCAACTAAGAACATCAAGGTTGAGATGGATTCCATTGAGGGAAAGATTGATTAGGAATCTAGTGCCTATGATTTGAAAAATGACACAGATGGATCCACTATATTGGGAATTAAAAATGTACATGAACAATTCTTCTAGTTACAAGAGCAAAGAGAAAATATCATGGTGTAGTTTGGATAGATTAGAGACTTGGTGAATGTGAATTTCACACCTATATCTATTGCTCTGACCAGTGTGGAGAAAGAAATAAAGATGAATTTGGTACCTAGTACTCTGAATGAAGGAGAATAACTCCTCATGGAGTTTAAGTTTATAAACCACATGCTTGGGCTGGCCAAGAATCAGAAGGAGAATGACTAAAAATATTAGCATACACACCTTGAAAAGTTTCAGGTGTTATATACACTTCTTCTAGTTAATCTATATATATTTATTTCCTATTTATACATTTCATATTCTATTGCGTATATGTAGATGTTAGAGGATAGTTTACTAGTGAAAATTTTGATCAATTTAGATAGATAGCGCTTTTAGGGGGAGTGTGCATGTAATTCATGTATCTATGAAAGGGGGAAAAGGAAAAGAATGGCAAGTATATGTGAAAGATGTCAAATGAAACATAGAATAGGAAATATGTGTGCACCATTTTCCCTTGATGTCAAAGGGGGAGAGTAAGTTGGAGAGTATTTTGGAGAAGACATGGACAAGGGTGTATTTTTCCATCAATGACAAAGGGGGAGATTGTTGGAAGTTTGAGGGGATTATCACTGATATGGTTGTTGGCAATATGAACATGAGATTATACAGTGTTGTCATTGATGTCAACATTGTGGTTTGATATCTACATTGAGGTACAGTTGGTTGGTGAAGCATATGTAAGCATGGAGATGGTAATATAGTATAAAGATGCAAAAAAATTTCTCAGGTGAAGAAAAAATGGATTGATTATTTGGTTGTGTTAGAACATAGTTTTTAATGTACATATCATAAATTTTTTTGGTCCGCATTGGTTTTTCTTCTGGTATTTTTTTTTGTAGTTCTAATAAATTTTTGGTACATGTTGGAGGACCCTAAATCCAAATTTTTATGTCTTTATGTCTTTCGATGCAAAACTTATGGTTGAGAGTATATCGGGTTTTCTAGTGATAGTGTTGCTAGTGTAGAGTACCTATTTGGAATTTTTTTCATTCCACCACTGAATAATATTTTGTTATGTAGTCTTGAGGGAGTTTTTACATGTATGAGTAGCATCTATGATCCAAGTGGCACATATTTTGGAGGTCAACATGTCAGTTTTTGGAAAATTAGTTGGTGTATTTTGGTGTTGTCTCACTAGTGGTGCCAACCTAATATGTTTCAATTCATGTGGAGTTAAAGGAAGTGATAATTATTTATGTTGGAGATATTATAGGTCCATATCAACCTATTTGGATTTGTTACAAGGATTTAATGAAGGCATAAAGTGTATATGTTTGATCTTGATCCCTCAAGTTATGTTTTGCATGATACATCTAATTAGGTTGACCTAATTGATGTTGTAGGTGTTTGTGAATGTAATGGGTATATATGTAAGATAACTTTTGGTGTTGAAGTGAAGAACATGAGATGAGTGTGTACTGTAGAAAATGTGTGATTCAAATTCCTAATAAAAATATGTGAATGTGATATGAATGTAGAGTAGAGCAGAATAATATGAAGTGTGTTGATTCAATGTTTTTAGCTTTAGTGGAACTATATTTCTTGCATATTTTAGATGCATTTGTAGTAGTTCAAATCTTGGCAGTGAACCACCTAGGTGAGTGCAGGATCATGGGGGTCCAAAAAGTGGTGATATGACCTAAAAGTGGCTAATGACATTTTTTTATCCAAATTTGATGAAACGAAAAAGGGTTTATTGATATTTTGTTTTCTTTAAACCAATATAATATATGAATTATTTGGAATTAAATAGATAATTATTATTGATTTTCTACATGCATTCTGACTAAAGTCTTGATTGATAGGTTGATTTTAAATATATATAGTTCTTAAGCAATTTCATATTTTTTGAATTTGAAAGATGCAACACATTATATGCTTCCCGTACTATAGGATAAAAAAATAAAAAATGATTTTCATAAATTTTTGATGAAGTTATGGTGGTCAAAAAACAAGTTTTAATATTTTTTAAAAATTTCTAATAAAAAATTCATCACTAATTATTTACTTGAGAAAAAAAAAAGGTGGCACATCCAGGCATGTGTCCTCTATTTATATTGAAACTTTCAAAAATATATATTATTATTTTTTATACTTAGGTTGGTTAGACATACACCTACTTTTCATTTTTTCTTGAAAATTTAGTACTACTATATTGAAATTTCAAAATTTTACCAAATAGATTTACTTTTTCCAAAAGAGGACTAGTATCTTAGAAACTACATTCAATTTGCTACAAATTTTGGTTTTTACATATTTTTCAGATTATGTTTATAACCTATTCAAATATTTATTTCAAGTTTCCTAACTATTTTTTTCTAAATTTTTATTACCACTTAAGGGCCTAGTTTGGCCCCCCATGATCTTGCACTAACCCACCTCTCTCTTCTATTTATCTTATTCTCTAGATAGTGATTCCATCAGATAGTGAGTCCCCCTAACAATGAGCCTTTCTATAATATCTTATAATTAGTTATAATATATTATGAGCTAATCCTCATTGTGGTTTTTCCCTTTTGAGGTTTTCCATGTAAAAATTTGGTGTTCATGTGTTATATGCTTTGATGGTTCCCTTCATGGTTTCTTTCCTTACTACAAATTGAATGTGATGTGGAATGAATGTTTAAATTTTTAAGAGGTTTCAAAGAATATTGATTCACCCCCTCTTAGTATTTTAGGTGTTCAACAAATTATTTTAAAAGAAAAATTGTCATTAAATTTATCTAAAGAATAGTTTTTCAAGGTATAAAACAAGGCATGGGGATCCCTTCAATTTTTTCATCCATATATTGTCCCCTTTAATTTTTTTAAAGAGACCACTAAATTCAAGTTATGGAAAAGGATAGGTGATACCTATCAAAAAATAAATGAACAAGTTATATAACAAACAATAGTTGTATTTATTAAAAATGAAATAAGGTGATTCTATTAGAGACCATTTAAATATGTTGAATTGATTTTAAATTATTTATTTTAGTAAGTATTATATTTGAATTAGAAAATAAATACATATTATTTGTTTTTATCTTTATTGAACACTGCAAAAAGTTAAATTTTTTAATTATTAATAGTGGTGTAGAGAAAAAAATGCATAATCTCATTGATGATCTGTTTTTAAATGAAATAAGAATGATTGAATGTGGATTTTCATATTTGGTGAAGGTCCAAAGAAAAAGGAGGACCTAAAGGTAAAGGAAAGATATAGATCAAAACACAAAGGAAATTACAAAACCCAAATGAAGAGTAGAGTAGGTTTTTGAGCTATAGAAAGAGAGGACATGCAAAGAAGGTATACATAAATAATAAAAAGAGTAAAAATTTCTTCATAGAAAATTATTTTTGATGGTTATAATGATGTTTTATTTATTTTCAATAAAATTATAAGTTATGATGATTTTATCATTGATTCAATTTTCTCCTACCATATGACTACCCACAACGAGTGTTTTTGTGCATACATACTTATAATAGAGTATAGGTTTTTCATTGACATAATAGTACCAAGTGAATTACTAGTGAAGAAAAGGTGAATTTATCTTTTAGTGATAAAAGGGTTAAAACCCTTGATAACTGTTGTGCACTTTTCGCACACATGCCCCACTAGAGGTAGGGGCCCTTTTTTTCTTCTACAGCTCTGTACCTTGGCTTTGTCAATTTTTGGTTTTTCTCTTCTTGGGAGGTTATTTTGGGATTAAGTCTAGATTTGATTTGATAAGGGTGGTATTTTGAAGTGTTTTGGGGCCTTGGATTTTAGAAATGGGGAATTTTGAATTGAATTTTCAATGTGATGTGTAAATATTTTTGTACCAATGGATAGAGGATGAAAAATTAGGCCAAGTATTTTTTTGAACTTTTTGAAAATTCCTTCTAGAAAAAAAGTTATGGGGTTTCAAAGATTTTTTCGGACCTCTTGTCATTTTTAGGATTTTTCCGGACCTCCTGTCATTTTTAGGATTTTCCCTTCCTAGCGGATTTTTCTGGATTTCCTGTCATTTTCGAGATTTTCCCTTCTTGGCGGATTTTTTCAGACCTCCTGTCATTATCGGGATTTTCCCTTCCTGGCGGATTTTTCCTGACCTCCTATCATTTTCAGGATTTTCCCTTCTTGGCAGATTTTTCTGGACCTTTTGTCATTTTTGGGATTTTCCCTTCCTAGCGGATTTTTTCGGATTTCCTGTCATTTTCAGGATTTTCCCTTCCTGGTGGATTTTTCTAGACCTCCTGTCATTTTCGAGATTTTCCCTTCCTAGCGGATTTTTCTGGACCTCCTATCATTTTCGGGATTTTCCCTTCCTAGCAGTTTTTTTCAGATTTCCTCTCATTTTTAGGATTTTCCCTTCGTGGCGGATTTTCCGGGACCTCCCTTCATTTTCGGGATTTTCCCTTCCTAGTAGATTTTTCCGAACCTCTTGTCATTTTCAGGATTTTCCCTTCCTGGCAAATTTTTCCGAACCTCCTGTAATTTTCGGGATTTTCCCTTCCTGGCAAATTTTTTCGGACCTCCTGTCATTTTTGGGATTTTCCCTTCCTCACGGATTTTTCTGGATTTCCTATCATTTTCGGGATTTTCCCTTCTTGGCGGATTTTTACGAATTTCTTGTCATGATTTTCCTGAACTCAAAATATTTATTAATAGGGTTAAATTTCTGAAATTTTATGATGGAGTTGGAATTTCCAAGGGTTTATTTATGCTTAACTTTAATATTTTGTGGTTGGATTTTCACATGTGAGTTGTTAATGATTATATCTATTTTTCAAAATTAAATAAATAAAAAAAGGAGGACTTGCATATGGATTCGTGCCAAGAGGAAAATCTGAAAAATATTTTAAATGTTGATTTACATATGAATCGGTGCCCAACTGTTCAAATGGACCCAATTGCATATGGATATGTGCCCAAATTGTGCTACCAAGAAGATTCAAAGCTATTCTTTTACTTGCAAATCAAATATTTAAAATGCACCTACATAAGAATCTGTGCCACAGCCTATCTACAATTGGGAGATATGTTTCAAACATGGAGTAACGTGTGATGCTGTTTTTACTCTCCAATCATTTTTTTTTATTAAAATCAAGGTGGCAGATTGTTGATTGCTTATTGCTCCTGGATGTAACTTCTTTTATGCTATTGGATGATGATGTACCACTTTTTTAAAAACCCTAATGTAAATTCTTAGGGTTTCTTTAGGATTAATTGCAGCCATTGGATTGAATTTAATCCTGGCCCTTGATTTAATAATGTAATATCTATAAAAGGGTTGTGCCTTCTCATTTGTAAAGGTAAGAAAAAAGGTTAGAGAATAGCTAATCAGAGGCTGTAAAGACAGAATTAGCTAAGTTAGAGGTTAGATTTTGCATGTCAGTAGTTGCAGGAGAGGAGAGAGACTAAAAATTGTTACGTAATGCTAGAGAAGATAATACAAATAGGTTGTTGATTTGGCAAACATTGTGTTATGTTTCAAAAAAATTATGGTTTCTTGTTCTTGATTCTCAGTGTTAGATGTTAGTTTTCAGTTCTTTCATGATAATGGTGAAATGTTAATGATGTTGATCGATCTCTAGTCCATAATTTTAGAAGTTTTTTATTGTAAGTTGTTGTGTAAGGTTAGTCTGAGCCTTGTTTTGTGCTAAGTTCAACTGTGGATGCTTTTTTACATTGTACCATTTACTGGGTATGTGGATGAATGTTCATAGTATGAAAATCTTCAGTTTCCTCATAAGATTGCACCATTTCTGTGGAGTTGTAGGCTTTCCCTTGATTAAATAGAGATTGGTTTTTTTAGAGATTTGTCCATTTACAACATTCATCATTGTTGTGATTGATTTTAGGATTAATTTTAATCTTAGATCTCTCTTAAACTCTTATCTTTTGCTATTTATTTTATTATCTGGGTTAAATTTAGGCTTTGAAGTATCAACATATCATAAGATCTAATAAATCTGGATCTAGTCTTTTATTGTAGTAAGGTCCCTTTGTGATTACTAGCATTTTCACATTATCTCTGAGTTGTTTTATTTGCATTGTCAAGACCTGACATTAGAGACCTTGGGGTTATCTCTTTTCCCATAGAGATTTACCTTTCAAGAGAGATAGGATATCATATTCTGTTTGAGTTGTTGCTATGCAGAAAACATCATCAACAATAACCTTTTGAATATTCTAGGACATGTAAAAAATTTACTTACTATATACAAGCTGAATAATTCAAGTGTACATGTGACATTTAGGAATATTTTTGCAAGTTGGTGAGATGGAATGTGGTGGTTGCTAGGGGATGTCTTTTCTAGAATTTTCTTAGGTTGAATTCTCTCATATTTTATAATTCTATCAATATAACTAACAATAAAATTTTATTTGTGTTATAGAACAAATATTTTGGTCACATAAGTTTAAAAGATATTAGCAACATTATTAATAAAATATTACCCAATTTTTTTATTATTCTATTGGTAAAATTAATGTATGTTAACATTATGTAGAAAAATTAGAATGGACATCCAATTCTTGTTGGAAGTAATAGAGTTAAGAGATTGTTAAAAACCATTAATTTGGATGTGTTTAGTCAATGTATGTGGATTATATGGAAAAAAATTATTATGATGTTTATTGATTGATGATACTTCTAGATACACCTTGATTTATTTTGTGAACTCACAATATAATATTTTCACTAATTTGAGGGAATTTGAATCCTTAATTTAAAAGAAAAAGAATTATAAGAAAGGGTTTTTTATATGTAACAATGGTGGTAAACATTTCTCTACAAAATAGGATGATTTTTGTAGGTATGCAAGATTTTTTAGGTAGAATTGTACATCATATAATTCCCAAAAAAATGTAGTAGAAAGAATAAAATTAACCATAATGGAAAGAGAAAAAAGGATGATAATTTGTACATAGATAGATCACTATGTTTAGGTAGAAGTTTCAAGTACTAGTTTATTTGAATAATTGATCTCTCTATTTAGCTCTTGTTGATAAAAATCCTTATAAAGTGTGGATAGATAAGAAGCCTTTGGTTTTGGTGGAGCCTTCATTGCTTCATGTTAGACTGGCCTGAAAGTGCTTTTTCTTTGGTGTCCTCTTGGTCTATCAAAGGTTAGGGTTTATGGTTTTATGTGGGTAGTTGTTTTACTTAGAATATTTTATCCTTTCTCTAAACCATTGGTATTTTGGTCTATTCCTTTGTTGACCTATTGTGGTTTGTTCCTAGTCATGTTAGAAATAATTTGAGTCATTAAAATACATGAAATGATCGACCTTTTGTGCTTAGGGTTTCACATTACTCGTCACTGAATTTTCCACGTACCTTGATATGAGAAATTCCTTTGTTTTATAAGGTTGATTAATCGGCCTTGTTTGGCCTTTACATCATTTTCATAAAATGGTTTAAGTCCTCTTATGGACTTATCTTACAATGTCCTAGGTTGTCCCATTTTTTAAAAAAACTTTTGGGCATGTGCAAAATTGTTTTGCTTAAGTCCCTATTCATCGCCTTGCATATTGCTCATTGTGAATTGTCTTTAGACCACTAGCCCCAAATTAGTGATGCACAATGAACTTATCCCCTTTGTATCACTCATCGTGGATGGAGTTTGATCATTGAGTTTCAAAGTAGCAATGAGCATTGGGAGAAATTTCTTTTGTATCGCTGGTTGTTTCACTATCACTAATTTCTTGTTAAGTCTTAGTTATAAATGAGTGATGCGTGATGAAGTTATTTGTTCCAATGTTGCTTCACGGATGTGAAATATTACTAAGTGTGATCATATGGACATGTGGTATCATCTTGTCCTATCGCTAGGATTTCTCCATCTATAATTTGTTTTGATTATTATAGAATGAATCAGCGATGGGTGATAGAACTATTGTACCTTGTGCCCATCGTGCTACCTGAGGCCATCGCAGTTTCAAATGAAGTTTTAGAACATATATGTGATGAGTGATAGAATATATGATGATTATTCCCCTCATCATTGAGCCCTAGTGTATCACATATTCGTTAGAAGGAGCATGAACCAAAGTAGTGATGTGCAATGGCTATCAGACAAGTGATCACTAAGGTAAATAAGAGGCGACGTGGAAACATACAATGGGAATCGCTAAAAATAAACAAAGGCACGAGGGTGAATAAGATCCATAGATGAAATTTTGAACCTAGAGGATTAATCATTAGGATTCAAACTTGAGTGGTTGATTGTTAGTTCACTCGCGCGAGCTCTATTTTAGATATTAATGGTAGGCACACTCTAGTCATTCGATATAAAGAGAATTGTTAGTTGTTTTCTTTCATAATTTTAATCATCAAGAGTTGTAGGATTTATCTAGAGCCAGAGAAGAAGGTGTGTGGAACTCAAGAGATCTGTTGCAGAGGTATTGAAGATATTTACCTAGGTAAGTAGGTATCTACTTTCTTTTGTGTCAATTATGCATAGGCTAGCTAGTTTAGTGAATTTTCAAGAAGTCTGTAAGCTTTGAATGTTTGGGGTGTTGGAAGACTAAAATTACTGAGAGGGGGGATTGAATTAGTGATTTACGAAAGTCACAATCTTTTTCAAAACCAAGAATTTATGTTTTCTTTTGAACCAAGAGGACAAATGACAATTTATAGAGAATATTTCAATTGTGCTAAAATAGTATTGTATTTACATTAACCATGAATCAAATAGACATATCATCAATAGAGACTGAAGTTAAAATTCCTTACACATTCACATGTATTAGAGCTCACAATAGAACCTTCTATGCATGATATATTGACTTAAACATTGACAAAGATAAAGACTAAAACTTAGCAACATCTTATACAATTGATGACATATTGAGATCAAACAAATAAGAACAATCACACTCATAAAGTCATCACATAACACATTATTTGGCCTGAGTGGAAAACCCTCTTGGGGAATAAAAACCACTCGAAAAAACAATCTCTTTATTCACTTAGAGCACCAACTCTTCACAGTTCAGGAGCACCAACTCCTCCATAGTTTAGGAGCACCAACTCCTTCATTGTCAGGAGCACCAACTCCAATAAAAAATCTTAGAACAATAATATTTTAGAGGGTTACTTTGTTACCATTGAATTCATATATTACTTTCATTCTAATACATTAACATCTTAAATATTCATTCTAGAATCCCTAAAATATTAAATATATCAGTAGTACAAACTATTTTGCATTATATTTGCAAAAATTCAATCACAGAATTCTATTTTCACACCCAGCATGATAACTCTATTAAAAACATCGAGCTCAAAAAAATGATAAACAACTAGATATATACGTATACAAAAGATCATATGTGTTTCCATCTATCACTATCTAAAACTATCAAATGAATCTTGTTCAAACTGATCTTGTAACTTCCTTTCAAATAATGCCACACATAGCCTGTTAACTGTCTACAAAACTACCCCTTGTTCAAACCATGTCTCGAGAAAATCCAAAAACCCATCTTAAAAAGATGAAAAATATCCTCTGTATATAGTTTGTGTAACTGTCAAAGCAACTCGAGTTAGGGTTTTACTTGAAAACCCTAAAAAAAAATATTTCTTAAACAAACCCTTTAGAATAAAAACATTTCAATTACCCTAGTAATCTCTCCTTATTCTCAAAAAAAATCCTTTATAAAAAAAAACAAATTATTTCAGTTATAGCCAAAGCTCTAAATCCTTAACAAACTTCAATCATTTGCTTCAAAACCAATTTTTGAAGGCAGCATAATTATTACCTGATTTTGGTGAAAACTAAAGTAAAAAATAAGCATTAGAAACTTGACAACTATCTAGCTAGTTGAAGCAAGCTTCTAGTGTTGTTTCCTTGTCTTTAACATTCATAGCCTTAACTTTATCAAGCTCAAAAATTTCCATAGGCTAACCAAGCTCAAATAGTGAGCTTATTTAGCTATCTACAACATGTCGACTGAGAAAGATTACCAGAAATTTCCGTTACAAAACACCGATGGCGACAGCTAGGGTCCTAGAACTATGTAAAATCATTTTTCCCTAGTTTTTTCCTTCATAGCTTTCAAAGACTTTTTCAAAAATAATAATAATTTGAAGTCTTTTGAAAACAAACAAAATCATAATTCACATGATTTAAACAACCACTATAATACCTTTAAGTCCATTGTCAAAATATTTTACCAACAATGCCGACACTATTATTAATCCCACAAAGGACTTTCGATGCCACACATGAACCAATCAAGTGTTGGCAGTGCCAAGTCAGTACTGCGAGGTCATCTAATGAGTGAAGTAGATGTCACATGCTTTGTATGTTGTATCTCAACACCTTGGTTATCACTGCCCGATACAAACATTAAGCACAAATCATTATTTAAAACAATATTGATACCTTTTTATTGCCAAATCAAAACCTCTAATATTTCGATGATAAAAACTTCAAAACAATGTAATTCAATAACCATGATGCCTGATAACACATGACCAAAAAGACTTTATCCATGTTACATATAAAATGAAACACAAGCTACCCAAATTCATGTGACTTTATATGCTTTATGACACCATGAATCAAGTATTGGCTCACTAATGTATCAAATATGTCTTGAAGATCCCTTTAACAAAATAATCAATGAAGAGAATATATACAAGTGACTTAAACTTGTAACTTGTATTCCTATGCAAAATCCTTGTAAACTTGTTTGTTTTGTGCAAACATAAGATGTGCAACTCATATCATTTTATCTATCTACCCAAGTAAAAATGTACCAATGTATAAACAAATGTATACCTCAAATGTATCTACCAACATGTGATAGTCATTGTGAATAAGTGCATATGTCAAAGATATATGTTCAATGATCAAATATATGTACTATACCAAACATGGAAATTATCCAATCCGATGATGCTAAACAAACAAATGTAATCATGTATACCATGTCAAACATCAGCAACCATATACCTGATCTATGATTTGAAATTAGGAAAAGGATAAAACTAACTTGTAGCACCCTTTCAAAAATGATAACAATATCAGTAACCAACATGTGCCACCAAGATCATATAAATGTTTCATAAAAACCAATTCCAATGATCCTAGTCATCTTGTCAAAACCTCACCATATATAAATCCAAAAACCTGCAACTGCATATCAGAATACCAACCAATGGATCAACTAATGTGAATAAACCAATCTGCATATCAATGAACCACTTTTGACATCAAGGAAAAACCAAAACAACTAAGAGCCAACATGGGGTTGGTAATTTTCTTTTGTTTTCAAATCCCATTTGGGTTGGTAATAATTGTACGTGGTCTTGGGGTTTTTTTTCTGCAAGTTTTATTTCTAAAAGCATAAACCAGTGAATCCTTTTTGTAAGTGATATTTTATAAACCCTGGGCCTATAGTACCATGAAAATGAGTGATCCCAATGAATCCTCTACCAAACCTATAAGAAAACCAAAATAGAGGAGGGTCAAGAAGCCTAAAACCTAAGATGACACACCTATAACTAAGCCAAAAACATCTATAAGGTATGCAAGGCTAGAGGCAATGAAGAGAGATTTTTCCATATTCATGGGGGTTGAAGCTAATAACAATTACAACTTGAGCAGTAGAGTTTTTTTTTTCGACTAGGGTAATCCTAGTAATATGTTCATGAAGGAATAGAGTGCAGAAAATAAGGAGGCTAAGTCAGAGGAATTGACCAAGTATAAGGAGAAAAAGAAGATGGATAAGGACCAAAAGGATTATGCTTCTTATATGGAGGAACCTAATGTTTCCATGGAAGATGAGGTAGAAGATGATCTAGAATATGCCCAATATCTTCTTAAACTTGTAGTTCTAGAATACTCTGATGATGGTGAGAAAAATTCTATAGTTTCAACAAAATCACAAGGATGATTTGCATACTCTGATTCTGAAGATGATGAACCATTGCAGAAATAGAGTCTTGGTTTGGATTTTTTGTCTTCGTTGTTTACGTGGAGAAATTTTTTGGCTATTGTGGAGAGGAGTTTTGATGCTACTAAAATGATGTGAGATTCCTTTTGGAAGGTAGGTAGAGTATTTTTCAACTAATGGAAAGGATTTTTGTCTTATTTGCCTCCCCCCTTTTTTGCAAGGTGCAAATAAAACCATCTGGCGAATTTTGGAATTAAAATGAAAATGTATGTCAAATATGAAATGTGACTAAAATTTTAATTTGGCCTATAGCTTTTTGCTCCCATGTTTCTCTAAATGTGAATTCATGGCCAATTACAAGGGTCTTTTGTTGGGTCTTTGGTTGGAAGAAGTTCGTATTGTAATAGCATTTTTTAAATCAAGCACAGATGAATAAAATTTTGTATTGAATCTTAGGTATGAATTCTAGTTTGTAATAGGCTTAATGGTTTTATAGTAGCAACAATATATGAATGAGAATCACAAATTCTGGAACAAATCCTCTCCTATGTATTTTTTTTTCTAAATTATGAATAAAATGGTCAAGGATCTTTTATTTGTCTTCAATCATTTTGGTTGAATGTATGGTTTTATTTATGCTTTAGTTCAAAGAACTAATTAAATGCTTTAATAAAATCATAGGTTTATGAGGTTGTAAGGTTGTATGAGATCTACCTGTTCCTAGATTTGAGATAATAAAGTGCAGAGGTAGAAGCCTAACAAGCTTTTACCTATTCATTGGCTAATCCTTTCCCTTTCCGATCATTGAGTTGTGGAAAATTCATAGGCATCCAGTGAGATTAAGTTTGGTTCTTAAAAAATAATCAACAGATTGGTGACTCTATTGGGGAGGATTTATCTAGAATTTGTAGTTCTAGATTGGAATTGTTAGAGTCAATTATTTTGCAAATATATGTTCATCCTTCAATCTAGCTTTAGTGTCAGTAAGTCAATTATTTTATATGCTTCCTAGGATTTGTTGTAAATCCTATGAACTTGAAAAATTTTCCAAGATCTGCCACAATTCTATGAATATTTTTTCAATTCCCACTAACTGTGGGTGGAAACTCTGAGATCTCTGCACCAGTGTGCATTATTTGAGGAAATCAAGAAAAATTAAGAGTGAAGAATTTGCTAAGAAGGGATGAAGCAGACCTAAGCTCATATGATGAAACACCCTGATGAGAAACTAGGAGGCAGATTTTAGAAGGCTTAAGTACTATTTGGAAAGAGTCAAGAATTGAGCGAATTTGAGCATATAGTCTGGATATTGAAGCTTTAGACCTAGTAAGGATTGTGTTGCAGAAAATATAATTTTTTTATGTGGAAAGAGTCAATAACTTCATATTGTTGAAGTTCAGTCCTCTATGAAGAGAGGTGTTGACTCTATGAAAAATACCTGATGAATTTGTAAAGACAACTTCAGATATATAAATATTTCTAGATAGAAGGATTCTCCATGTTTTGGTTTTACAAGAGGCATGAACTTCTTGCGAAAACCATATTTGATAGTTTAGAAGAACTACGATTCCCTATTGAGTGAAATTAAGCACTAAGAAAGAGAATGATAGTGATAATGTTTTTGATAAAAGGGTAAAACAGGTTTTACAGGGACCCGAAACCACAAAGTTTACAAAAAAGCGAAGAGAACACCAAAGTTCCACAAAGAAAATAGCTTCCCGAGAAAAAACCAGTAGCAATCAAGCACAAAGGACCAGAAGGGTCAAGAAAGAAGGGACAGCAGAGAAAGAACATAGAAAGCCCCAAACATTACTTCAGAGACCTAAGGAAGGTCTCTGTCTCCGCCTCCAAATCCTACATATCAACAACCCCCTTATTAAATGTTTGAACCATTTTCGGAGTTAGGGGGACCTTGCGCTTCAAATTGGCACGGGTTCTTCTAGAAATGCCACCATCTGTGTCCTGTCCTTTGTCTTTAGTATCTTCTAGGTCCACCACCAGAGATTCCTACTGGGCTTTGTCAAGCTTTTTAGTCATCGCATTAATAATTATAGCATTATGTCTTGCTAGATGGTTGTTTTGTTCTGCGATAGTTCTTATGGTATTCCTTAAGCATTTAACATCGGTATCAATTTTCCTGTTACTATGCCCTGCTTCTTTCTTACCTATTTCAGCAATCTTAGCACCCATTTCCTCAATCTTACTTTTCAAGGCCCAGTTTTTAATTTTAAGCTCATTGATTTTAGAGAAGGTCCAATCTAGGAGTTTAGAATGGGTCTCAGATTTGGTTCTAGCCAGGTAGAGATAATCAAGGGAGGGCTCTTTTCCAGTGTTAACAGGGGAATTGTCAACATTGTATATGTCCGGTAAAAGGTCCACACAACGCTCAGAGTTGTTGGTGTCAGCTTCCTCCGACTCAGAGGACTCTTTGGTGTAAGAGACAAGGCAATAGTGATAATTATAGTGATAATTTTACATACTTCTAAGTTATTATTTTGCAGTATCTATATTGTGTTGAAGAAGTATGCTTGTTCTTGAAATCTTCCCATTACAAAGATCTTAGATGTAAATGTATTTGAGTTATGCACTGTAACATTTTAAGGGCATGATAGAAGCAAGAAATAGGGAAGTGATCAATCAAAGAGTTGATGTTTGAAGTTTGTAATGGGGTGTAGGAAAATGTACCATTCACTTGTACATCCTTGTGGGATTTCTGACGCAAGCATGAAGAATGGAAAATCCCTCTACTATTGTCAAGGTAAATTTTCTATTGGAAGGTATAAACCATTAATTTTTAATGGTATTCGGGGTTATCCAAACCCTATCCCTAATGATGTTAGGGAATACTTGCCAAAATTCAGAGGGTAAAGCTCTAAATCAGCATACAAGCATTTTCAAGTGTTTTTTGATTTGATGAGATATTATGAGATAAACCATGAAGATTTTGTCATGAAATTATTTGTTCAAACCCTAAGGGAAGATGCAAGAGATTGGTTTTCATATTTTCTAGTATGTTTTATTTCTTCATGGATTGAGTTTATGGCAGTATTCATAGAAATATATGGTGATAAAATTGATCCATTTTCAGTAAGAAATTTTTTTATGAACATCTACAAAGAAGAAGGTGAGTTAGTCCTAGCTTTCAATCTTAGATTTTCAAAGGAAATAGGGGATATTCCATGGAATATAACACCAAAATATGTAGAGCGTCTGGTTGTATATTTGGGTGCATTTTTTCGGATGTTGTGGTTATGTTTCTAATATGTGTTTGTTATTGATGTCAACACTATTAGCATTAATGATACTGAAGGTTGTATATGTCGAGGATATTGAGAAAATTATAATAAATATATTGTAGGGAGTCTATGAAGTTGAGAAGGTCAAACTAATGGAAATTTTTGTACATTGATGATCAGAAGGCATGCATTAAAGGGTTTTTTGTTGAGCCTATCTAGTATGTTGTCTGAAAGTTTCAGAGGTGCGCATCAAGAATTGAAAAAGTTATGAAGTTTTATGTTCCTACAATTATTCAATTACCGTAGCAGGTGTTTCTAGAAGATGTGATTGTAATTTTGATGAATTGAGTTATTACATACATTCTTGAGATGTTCAGTGATGTTTCTAGATCATGCTCTATCAGTGTGGTATGTCTGTGTTGATTGGTGTGTTTGTGATCAAAGATTTTCCTTTGTGTGTTTGAAGTTTTCATGTTCTTGGCTGACATGATGGTGGTAGCGTGTTGTGGATCCTTATGAATTAATCTTGTATTATTTTACATGTTTGAGGATGTTGATTTAGGTCCTCAGTATGTTGTGACCAACGTACGTTGGTGCACATTGAGATTTGTTCATGAATTGGGCCGACAGTTATAATTTATTCTTTATTTGTGGCCGATAAAGTTGATGTAAATTCATGTAGTGGATATATAATAATTATTTTTTCTTCATTTTGAAGTGTGTGGAAGTGTGAGTGTGTGGTGTGTATGCGAAATGTGTGAATAAAGATCAAATCATTTGATTTCAGAGAAGAGTGTGAATAAGATTGAGTGAAGTGTGAAGAAGTGTTTATGTGCCTAACCAAAACTGTTATCAATCTTTTGTAGAAGATAATTCTTCAGTTCAACCTCATAAGATGTATTTAATTTGATTATTTTAAGACATTGAGCCTTCCCTTTGAGCAGTGAGCTCTAGGCAATGTGCCTGAATACATGTTCATTCCCTATTCATTTTTCATTATACTTCTAACAAGGTATAATCTTGTGGACTAACATCCACTGTGGTTTTTCCCTTAATAGGGTTTCCATGTATAAAATATTGGTGTTCATGTGTCTTTGATGTGTTGTTGATTTATGCTTTCACTATTAATTATTAGATCTATGATTAAAGGTTGATTAGGGTTGAATAAGTTTAAATTCTATAACAACTGATTCATCCCCCCTCTTAGTTGTCTATCCTTGTTTTGTAAACAATTAGTATCAGAGATAGTTCCTCTGAAGAAGTTTAATAGCTTGAGGTGATCTGAGATGGTATCATACAAGAAGGATAGTCCTAGATTCGATGGTACAAATTACTCTTTGTGGAAATTTAGAATGGAGTGTCATTTAAAGTGCATTGGTGAACCTTTCTGGAGGATTACAAAGAATCCATATACTGTTCCTTAGAATGGCCCCTCTATTGTTGATGAGATGAAAAAGGGAAAAACTAATACCAGGGCTATAGAAGAATTGCTAAGTGCTTTGATAGATTCAGAGATGACAAATGTAATAGGTCTAAAGACTGCACATGAGATCTAGAAAAAGTTGGAAACATTGTATGAAGGAGATTCACTAGTAAATGTTTCTAAGCTACAAAGTCTGAAAGGCAAGTGGGAGAACATGAAGATAAAAAAAAAATTCTTTCATGCAAAAGGTAAATGAACTAGTGATGGGCATTAGATGTGTCAATGAAATCTTGGAAGAAGATGAGATTGTGGCTAATAATTAGATCTATGTCTACTTCTTACAAAACAAAATCTCATGCTATTGAAGAGCTCGGGATAGTAACAAATGTAACAAGAGACATGCTGATTGGAAAACTTGTTGCCTTTGAGTTGAGTAAATCTGGTGAATCTTCTCCTAAGATAGAGTCTGCATTCAAAGCAATTGTATCCGAAAAAATCCAACAAAGATATGATCCAGGAAAGAGCTCCAAGAAGACATTCAAGTATGAAGATGAAGAAAGAGAGCTAGAAGAACTGGAAGCACTAATTGGGAAAAGAGAAGCCAAAGGAAAAGGTAAGTACAAGGGAAAGTTACCTATTAAATGTTTCTCTTGTAGTAAGATAGGTCATTTTCCATCAAGGTGTCCTGAAAGAGTTTCTAAGTATAAACCTGATAAGACTATATTTCAAAAGAAATATTATTATGTTGAAGAAGGTGTTACTAATGATGAATCTGATAAAGAAACTACAAATGAAGATGAATGGGTATTCATTGCTATCAAGGAAAATTGTCTAGTGTCCACTGAAACAACTAGTAATTACAATATTGAGAAAGCTCTTGCAGCCAGAATTGATGAGAAGGATGAGTGGGTGATTGACAGTGGATGCTCACATCATATGACTGGTGAAAAAAACAAGTTTCTAAGCTTGGAAAAATATGATGGTGGTGTTGTAAGATTTGGAGATAACAATGTTGGTGTGATTTGTGGTAGAGGCACTATTTCTCTTGGTGGAGAATGTAACATTGATGATGTCCTATATGTTGAAGGTTTGAAGTACAATCTATTGAGTGTTGGAAAAATGGTTGACAAAGGTTACAATATTTAGTTCAAAGATGGTAAGTGCAGGATATTAGGAAGATCTGGAAATGTGCTTGCTTCAGGTACAAAGACAAGAGGTAATATTTTTCACTTAAATGTTGCTAGTGAAAGTTGTTTGATTGCTCAAGTTGATGTAAGCTGGTTATGACATATAAGGTTGTGTCATGTGAATTTTGATAACATTGTCAAAATAAGCTCCACAAAAGTAGTCAGAGGTCTACCTAAGTTAGTGAAGCCTACTAACACTATATGCAAGGAATGTCAAATGGGAAAGTAGACAAAAAATTCTTTTAGGAGAAAAAAACATCATTCCAATGGAGTACTGGACTTGGTAGATACTGATTTATGTGGTCCATCTAGAATCAAATGTCTAGAAGGAGAAAGGTAATTTATGTTGCTTATTGATGATTATTCTAGAATGGTATGGGTTGCTTTCTTAAGAGAAAAACATGAGGCATTAGAGAAATTCAAAAGCTTCAAAGGTTTGGCAGAAAATGAGACAGGTTTGAAGGTCAAATGTTTGAGAACAGATAGAGGTGGTGAATTCACTTCCTGGGAGTTCAATGCATTATGTGAAGAGCATGGAATAAAAAGACAGTTATTTGCTCCCTGAACCCCACAATAGAATGGATTTTTTGAGAGAAAGAACATAACAATTTTAGATGCTACCATAACTATGATTTTGGAAGGTAATGTTCCTCATTTCTATTGGAGAGAAGCTATAAGCATTTTTGTGTATACTATCAACTGGGTGAATGTCAATAGTAATTCTGGTAAGACTCCTTTTGAGCTATGGTTTGGTAATAAGCCTATTGTTAAATATTTCAAAATATTTTTAAGTAGATGTTATATCAAAAGAGATGAAGATATAGGAAAGTTTGAAGCTAGAAGTGATGAAGGAATATTTCTAGGTTACTCTACTAAGAGCAAATCATATCAGTGTTACAATTGAAGATTGAAGAAAATGGTTGAAAGTGCAAATGTCAGAGTTGATGAAGACACTGTCAGATCATCAGGTATTGTGGATATGATTTAGATGACCAAAAAGATAGTACTAATAAAGGAAATAATGCACATACACATAATCAAACTCAAAGTGTTCTGATGGATCAATAAAATCATGAAGGATAAGATAGTGGAAATGCAGAAGAAAGAATAGAAGAACCTAAAATTCCAAGGTATGTAAAGTGAAGTCATTCAAAAATTTAGATCATAGGAGACAAGAACAAAGGTGTGCAGACTAGAAGAAGAATTGTAGAAGAATATTGTATGATATCCAAGATTGAGCCTAGTAATGTCAATGAAGAATGTAAAGATGAGTATTGGATGGAAGCAATCAAGGAAGAACTGATGCAAATAGAGAAAAATGATACATGGATTCTTTTTATTAGAACTCAAGACAAAAATGTGATTGGAACCAAATGGGTCTTTCGGAATAAGTTGAATGAGCAAGGTGAAGTAATTAGAAACAAAGAAAGACTAGTATGTAAAGGATACTCATAGATGGAAGGTATTGATTTTGAAAGAAACCTTTGCCCCTGTTGCAAGAATTAAAGTTGTAAGGTTATTTCTTGCTTATGCTACTTTAAAGAGTTAAAAATTCTATCAAATGGATGTAAAGTCAGCATTTCTAAATGGTGAATTAGAAGAAGAAGAAGTTTATGTTGAGTAGCCAGATGGATTTCAACTGACTGATGAAAAATACATGGTTTCCCAATTGAAGAAAGCTCTATATGGACTCAAGCAAGCCCCTAGAGCATGGTATGCTAGATTGGATAAATACTTGTTGAAACTTGGATTCAATAAAGGTACTGCTCACAACAATCTGGATTTCAAGATGGATTAGGATAAATAATTGATAATTGAAGTCTTTGTTTATGATATTATCTTTGAAGGTGATTATGACTTATGTATGAAGTTTTTTGATGAAATGAAAAGTGAATTTTAGATTTCAATGATAGGAGAGCTGAAATTATTTTTAGGATTGTAAATTACTCAGCTAGATGATGGAATCTTTATTTCTTAGTCCAAATATGTAAGAGAGTTACTAAAAAATTTTGGCATGGAAGACTCAAAGCCAGTTGGTACACCCATGGTAACTGGATGCAAGCTAACATAGAATGATGATTCTCCTAAGGCTAATCAAAGAAGATATAGGTCAATAATTGGTGGATTGTTGTATTTGACTTAGACCAGACCAAACATCATGAATGTTGTGCATGGTTGCTAGATATCAAGTTGATCCAAAAGAATCACATGTGACTGCAATAAAGAGAATTTTGAGATACTTAAAAGGAACAATTGATTTTGGTCTTTGGTATCCTAAGGATGATGATCTTGCTCTGAATTCCTTTACATCTGCAGATTGGGCAGGAGATGTGGATGTCGAGAAAAGTACAAGTGGTGGTGCATTCTTCTTGGGGAAGAAGTTGGTGTCTTGGCTAAGTAAAAAGTAGAATTCCATTTCCTTATCTACTACTGAGGCATAATATATTGTTGCTACAAACAACTATACTCAAGTGTTATGGATGAAGTAGATGCTGAGAGATATCAAAGTTGAGTATGATGAGCCTATTACCATATTTTGTAACAATTCAAGTGCCATAAACATTTCTAAGAATCTGGTGCTACACTCAAAGACAAAACATATATCTATCAAGTATCACTTTTTGAGAGACAAGGTGGGTGATAAAGAGGTCAGATTGGAATATGTTCCCACAATGGAAAAAATTGCATATATCTTTACCAAACCATTGCCTAAGGATAATTTTGAGTATCTCAGAGGAAAGTTAGGGGTGATTTCCCCTCCTAATCTGAACTAAGATGCAATTATCTGAATCAATCCATGTACCTACAATCAAATATTGTTTTAGATTGATGTTATGGTGGTTGATACTTAGGGGGAGTAGTCAGATGATTCAGATGATATGTGGTTCAGAGTGTGTGTACCTCTACCATTGATGTCAAAGGGGGAGAAGAGTAATGTGAAAAAAATTTGTAGAAGAAAGGGGTAGAAGTGAAATAAGTACTAAGAGGGAGAAGATGGAAGAACAATGTAAGGAAGAGAAGAACAGGTTGAGATGAGTTAGTTGTGTTGATGGAATTTTTCACACCATGTGTTTCCATCAATGCCAAATGGGGAGATTTTTAGATGTTGTGGTTATGTTTCTGATATGCAGTTGCCATTGATTTCAAAACTATTAGCATCAATGATATTGAAGGTTGTATATGTTGAGGATATTGAGAAAATTGTAATAAATATATTGCAGGCGGTCTATGAAGTTGAGAAGGTCAGAGTGATGGAAATTTTTGTATGTTGATAATCAGAAGGAACACATTAAAGGGTTTGTTGATGATCCTATCTAGTATGTTGTTCAAAATTTTTAGAGGTACGCATCAAGATTTATGAAATTTATGAATTTTTGTGTTCCTACAGTTATTCAGTGTTCCACGTTGATTGGTGTGTTTGTGATCAAATATTTTCCTTTGTGTGTTCAATTTTTTCATGTTCTTGGTCGACATGATGGTGGTAGCATGTTGCAAATCCTTATGGATTAGTCTTGTATTGTTTGACATGTTAGAGGATGTTGATTTAGGTCCTCACTATATTGTGACCGACTTAGGTTGGTGTTCATTGATATTTATTCATGAACTGGGTCGATAGTTATAATTTATTCTTTATTTGTGTCTGACAGAGTTGTTGATGTAAATTCATGTAGCGGATATATATAAGAATGATTTTTTCTTTAGTTTGAAGTGTGTGTGGAAGTGTGAGTGTGTGGTGTGTATGTGAAATGTGTGAATAAAGATCAAATCATTTGATTTCAGAGCAGAGTGTGAAGAAGATTGAGAGAAGTGTGAAGGATTTTTTTTGTGCCTAATCAGAACTATCATCAAGCTTTTCTAGAAGCTAATTCTTTAGTTCAACCTCATCAGATGGATTTAATCTAATTATTTTATGTAAGGTAGTGAGCCTTCCATTTGAGTAGTGAGCTCTAGGTAGTGTGCATGACTGCATGTGCATTCCCTATTCATTTTTCATTATACTTCTACTAGGGTATAATCTTGTGGACTAACATCCACTGTGGTTTTCCCCTAACATGATTTCCACGTATAAAATATTGGTGTTCATGTGTCTCTGATGTGTTGTTGATTTATCCTTTCACTATTAATTATCAGATTTGTGACTAAAGGTTGATTAAGGTTGAACAAGTTTAAATTCTATAACAACTGATTCAACCCCCCTCTCAGTTGTCTATCCTTGTTTTTCCAACTCATTTGATAAAGAAATGAGTTATTTGTTGAGGGATAAATATCCTACAACACTTCATAATTCATATAAAATTTTCATGGACATTGAAAATAACTTAAAATATTCAATTATGAAGGGATATATGGCTGCAAGTGTTGGTTATCTTGGCACACCTCATGTGAATAGAATTCATGGATCATGCGATAGAAATTATTGTCAAGATGGTAATTCTTCTGTTGTTCCAATTTGTCCATCATCACAACATACAAATCATAGTGAACTCCAAGTTGAACATCAATTTTTTTTTAGCAATGTTGATCAGATGTCTTTTGTTCAAGAATTGTATAAAATGAAAAGACACAAGGGAGAATTATCTTATGATTTATTCTCAATATTTTTGGATGTTGTGTTGGAAGCCCCCAATATTTTCAGACTTGAGGATTCAACATCCATTTATATGTTTTGTAAAAATTTTGAGCTAGGGTTGAGTGCCTTGCCAAAATATTTGAACCCTCATGGTTTTGATAAAATACTTGATTGGATAAATATTGTTAAAGGAGATAAGTGTAATTATGCACAAATTGTGATGCCTCAAAGTGTTCTTAGTGGTTGTCTTATTGAGAAGAATCAGGGCACAATGAAAACAATTGAAAAGGGTGTGCTAGAAGATGAGCATCCATCTTATTGATGGGATGAAGATAAAGATACACTTGCAAGTGCGGATGATTTCTCATCAAAAAATAGTGGTCAAGATATTGAAGGCGAAAATTTAGGCTCTGACTCTAAAGACTCTGAGCATAGTTTATCCAGTGAAGGAATTTCCTCTGATGAGGATCATGATGAGAGTCAAGTTTCTGATTATTTTTCTGAGAATTATAAATCTCCCTGTGAGAATGATCTAGGGGTATTTTCCCCACATGAAGGTTCATGAAGCCACTCTTTTCAAGTGAGTGAAAAAACTTCATTTGATGAGTACCTAAAATGTAATTTGGGTTTATCATCAATAAACCATGCTAACTCTATAAATGAACATGAGTTTGAAGATAAGAATGTATGTGTTCAGTATCATGATCCTAAGCACAATGTTAGAAATGATAAAGATGTTGACTATGATGCTGATGAACATGATCATGTCCTTGATGTTCCTAATTTTTTATGTGATGAAGAGATCAAAATGTATGTGATGTGTGAGGACAATGTTGATGTGCATAGTGATGGAACTTCAAATTTTTCTCTTTATGTTCCATTTTTATCTTGCTTATGTTTCTGGTCACTCATGATGTTTGGGAAAAGCCTAAGGTTGGGGTTTTATTCTTGTTTTCATGTGAAACCCTAGTGTTTTGTCTTATGTGCCCTTGGGTGGGATCTATTTGGCCGTTACTTTTTGGGGAGGGTTTTAAAACAACCTAAGTCCCATCATTTCATCTAGGTTGGGCCCCTTTTAATCTGTCATTTTATTTCTTTTGCTAGACTTTATTATTTCCTAAGTCTAGGATGGCCCTGTGTTCCCCTATTTAAAAAAAACTTATATCATTGTTTGTCATCCATCTAGTGATGTCCCCTCGTGCTTTTAACAAATGTTTTATATTTTATAGTGGGATAAATTTGCATGACCGTAGATCAATCACCATTCCATCTCAGTTGTTCCCTGCTATCCCATGATGACCCCACCACACACCTTTGGTCGATCATGATATCATGGGCAAGTGCCACGTGTCTCATCTAGTGAAGACAAAGAAATGATAAGAATACATGAGTCTAGTTTTAATACATTATGTAGTGGGTTACTAAAGTAGTTATAAGATACATGTGATTCAAATGAATGGAGATGTTTTAATCTCGGTAGGAAAACTGCTCAATGATTAATGACAGAGCTAGTGACTATGTTGAAAAAGTAGGATTGTCGATGGTTGAGATCCACGGTTGTCCTCCATCACATGATTGAGAGTTGCAAGGTCTTTATTGATTGTGAAATCATAGGTGAGTGCCACGTGGATTTCATTGGTGACATAGAGTATGGTGGGCCATTGTTGCCATGGTGGAGGTCATGTTAGAATGTTTTGAAGGCAGTCGTTCAATGATCCAACCAAAATGAAAGCTGAACAGGTAGTATTTGAATCTGCATCAAATGCGATTGGAGCCATTGGTGCAGCGTGCAAGTGAGCTTTAATGGTGGATGAGATGTTCTCTAGATGATTTGATTGAAATAAAGTGACCATTTTTCTATTCTATTGTATCAAAAAGCCTTCAAACTTTTTGTGGAGCACTCTCAAAGTCGAGGACGAATTTACGAGTTGTTGTAGTGAAGGTTAGGGTTTCTGCAAACACAAAGTTCTAAGTTGAATTATGTGTCTCTTGGTTAATTTGTAATCTAAATTCTGGAGAAATTTTTTGTGTGCTTGTTGGTTGGCTTGTTGATAACTGTTTTAAGGTTATAGGTTAACTGAATTGTGGGAAATTTAAATCTTTTGTTCTATAATTTGGTAGTTTCATAAAGCCCTAGTTTTTTTTGAAGTCTGAAAAGCAAGGAAGCCCTAGTTAATCTGAATGGCACCATCAAAAATTCATTCTGGCCAACTTGACTATCTAAACATAAACCTATATGATGATTTCCTAGATCAATTTCCCTTGTCAATGAATGATAAGAGGAAGGGGTTGGTCTTAATGCGAGGAAAAACCCTAGGGGAGGGATTAGTATATAATTGTTTCAACATAGCCAATGCTAGGGTTCCCCTTACAGGTTTGGAGATGTTCAAACTATGGTTTGGATAGAGGAATTTTCCCCATCCTTTTTTAAATGGTTGGGTGTATGATATGGGGAAGCTGATAGTTCTAAATGTGTTCCCTGATGTGGAATCTCTCAAGGCAGTGGCCACAAGATATGATTCTATCACATGGGTGGTTAGAGATGATGATGGAAAGGTTTTGTTAAGCATTAATAGAGATAAGTTCTGATAGGTTTTTGATTTGAGTGATCCTAGTGAGTTATTGGTTCCTATTGATCTTGAGGGAATGAAGTAGGAGTATGGGAAGATGAAATCACTTTTTAGAGTTAAGATTCTCCCACCTCATCTAGCTAGGGTAGGAGGTTCCAAATTTTATATTAGTCCTAGTGACCTGGAGCCTTTCAGGTTGCACTATTTTTCAAAACACTTCTAGGCCACTTTCTACTCATTATGTTAGATTTGGGGTTGTAGTCCCAACACAGTGATGCCTATTCCCTATATGTTCATGGGGGTGCAAATACAATACCCCAATTATTTTGTGGTATATGATTTTGCTTCCTATTTGGCTAAAAAGATACATGAAGGATTGATGAAATTGTACTAAAATGATGTAGACACTCCATTTTTCTAGTATTCTATGTTAATGTACATTTTTTTGTTTAAGAATGTCGAAATCTTCTCTGAGAAGATGAAGTTGAAGCATTTTGTTAATGGAGAAAAGCTGCCAGCGCAAGTGTGGACTACTGATTTATCATACAATAGGGAGAATGCTAGTTATGTGTAGTTTGACAACTATTTTGCATCCAGATTGAGGGCTAGGTTGATGGTAATTTTCCTAGAGTTCCTGAGGAGTTGCATGACTTCCTTAGGCCAAAGGTGAGGAAGCCAGAGTTGAAAATTTGTCACAACTGGGGTGGCATTATCCCATACCCGGTCAATACTATTTTGAGGGTGTATGGATTTTATGGGACCCCACATATATTGCCATATAATGTGCCACCAAGGGTTGGATTTTCTAAGGTTATGTGGCAAATTAGATGTATCCATGAGGATAACCTTACAGGAAAGGGCAAGGGGACCTTTTACCCAGACTATACAATGGTGTCTGATTTTGTGTTTTCAAAGGGAGGTTGGGTCTATTTTGCAAGGTTTTTAGAAGTATATCATTTGAGTTGTCATCCTAAGAGGCAACATGATCCTAAGGATTTCTTCGCCATGTTCAGACAATGAATAAAAGGGGGTAAATTTGTGCATGAGTCCAATTTTCCTTAGGACTTGATTAGAAATGAATTTGATCTAAATAAGTAGGAGTTGAACAAGGAGAAATGGATACCTTATGACAAGCTAGTGACCATTGTGCACAAGATGGATCCAAAATATGATCCATTGATGGAATTCAGTCCATATCACAAAAATATTGAATTTTTGATGGACAACTTCAAAGAAATCATGAGCATTCTGATGACTAAGAAGATAAATCTAGAGTTGGACTTGGGCATACAGGAAAAAGCTGCAAGGCCACTTGAAGAGAGGCCAGCCTACCAGCCTTCAGATAATTCACCTATTTATAGGAGGAAAAGGAATGATAGCAGCGATGAAGAATATGAAGATAGAAAAGGAAAACAGATAATGAAATTGCATGAAAAACCAGGTCCAAAGTTCCAAACACCTGGGGTAATTAAGATAATTGATTTAGAGTCATCACTTGAGAAAAGTCCCTCACCACCACCATCAGATCCAAGCCCCAAGAGGCGAAGGATTGAGTAGTCACAAGAAGACTTGGTGGATGAGATTGTTGTCACTGATCAAGATATGCAGGTGGGTATGCCTTCTCCTCTCGGACTAGTTGAATTAGTTATATCAGATTTGGATATGAAGGGTAAATGTGTGCAATATGCAAGGATGTAGGCCTGTAAAGAGTTTCTAGATGATGATGCCTTTGTAAAAACACTAGTCTTCTTGCAACTGGTATGGAGAATGAAATTGGAAGAATATAAGGAGAAATGCAAGAACATAAGAGAATTGAGGCCTAATAGGTTAGACCAAGAGAATGATGATGAAGTAAAAACTAAATTAATGAATGAATTCAAGAGCATCACTCCTAAGGAGGGGAGAAAATTGTACAATCAAGCCAGTGTTTTGATTCTACCAGAGTGGGACATTGTTGATGCAATAGATTCCAATGCTATTCTAAAGTCCAAGTATCCCCTACAAAATTCTAAAGAAGAGGTCAAGGCAACATTGTAAGATTCTTCCTTTAGTGAAGAGTATGAGACTTTGGCAATTTGGGATTTGGCCCTCGAAGGGAGAAAGCTCAATCTTACTGATATTAACCCAAATTTGAGAGGGGGGTTAACAATAAAGAGACTTTCAGAGACCTCAACCACAAAGGCCACAAATTTGACTGTAAATGTGGCCAAATTGGCCCAGAAGACTGCTGAGAGAGAAGAGGCTGAAAAAAGAAGCCTTATGGAGAAATACAATTTTATAATTGCAGAATACAACAAGGTCCAGAAAAAAATATTGAGCTACATACAAAGGTGGACAGGTTGAAATATAGGTAGATTGGGGAGACATCAAGTGCTCTAGGGATTAAAACATTTCCTTTTACATCAGCTTATGTGCCTCCTGCTTCCCCCATTGTTTCTATAGTAGGGTCTCTGAGTCAAACTCCTTCCCTCAAACCTACTTTGTAACCAAATGAGGAATAATTTCAATGCTCTGTTAACCCAACAAAGAAGCATTTGATGCAAAAAATTATAGAGTTACATGCATATTTGAAGGTGAGTGAAGAGGGAGTATTTTCAAAGAAAAGGGAGTTAGTACTATATTGACGCATTTAAATGAGAAGGCTGATGATAGATTGTCATCTGTGTATTCTTCATATTCTTTATTATTAGGTGCAATAAAGAACATTGATAGGGATCAGGAGGTATTAATACCACTAGTTGAGAAGTGGATCCATAGGGCCAATGATTTAGATATAATGTATAGGGCCTCAAGGTTTGATATAAATAATAGGCCCCAATAATTAAGGCCTACTCAAGTGTTTGTTAAGTCATTGCAATGTTTTCAAGCCTTATCAGTTTATTTGAGTAGGAAGATCAAAGAGTTGGTGAATAATTTTGATGATTGGAGTGACACACTACTACTTGACATAATTGATGAGCAAGGGAGTATCAGCTCACTTCGACAACGGAAGGATCGGGCTAATGAGGTCATCAATGCTCAAATTACTTTAATTTGTGATGACTCGGATTTTGATTTATTGGTGAGTTGTATGGATAAAATTATCAACACCAGTTCATTCCTTGAGTCTTTTGAATGAGAAGAAAATCAGTTGGATGTTAAGTATATGCCTTATAGTGTCAAGGTAAATCAGGTAATCAGGTTTAATTGACCAAACGATGAAGAGTACTAGTAGTGGGTAAATGTATATTTAACTGAGGAGGAGTAAAAAGGGAGTAGTTTCCTAACAGTTAACAAATCAGCTATTGCAGTTACAATAGATTCCAATTTTTTTTTTTATGACAGTTTAGGTGCGGAATTCTTGAGGTTTTGTTGCTGCATCAAACTTTTCTAAGTGGGAAAGATGAACAAGAAGATTCTTTGGGGGAGATTGTTGTTGTAACAAATTTTTGAAATATCACAAGGCAGTCCAAGTGGCTGGTGACATGTGTACTCTCTGGCCCGATGCTTGTTTGCTCCTTCATTTTCTATAAGAAGGATTTCAAGGCTAGAAGTACGAGTTAGCAAGTTAGATAATTTTGGTCCAATCTAGGTGAAGTTGTAGAGCAAATTGTAAATTCTAATAGTTTTAGAGAGAATGCAATTTAGGTTTTGAGTTATTTTGTTGTAGTTTTTGAACTCATGAAGATTTAATGTTTCATGACAGTACTAGAATTTGAATTAAAATGATTAATTTGAGCTCATGTCTCTCCAATCTACAAGAATATTTGAATTTTGAATAAAATGATCAAGGGTTATTCTGTTCATCTCACTCTTGTGGTGTGTAAAATTATTGTTTTAGCTTTAATTCAAAGAATCAATTAAAGTGCTTAAATGGGACTGTAGGTCGATATGTTCTATACAAGGATCTGATAAGCACTAATCTAATTTGTACTTGTTTGTGAGATTCAATATTTTGTTTGTGCTCACTTGGAGCTTGTTACAAATTGAAAATTAATGACTATCTTTTACTGTGAAGTGTTGTTGTAACTATCTCATGCTCCAAATAGTTGATATTATTGATGAACAACCAATTCTATTCAGTATTATCCTATTTGAGCTATTAAATGAGATTATATATTGTTGTTAATGTTGTTTATAGTTATGGTGCAGAGGTTGTAAACACATTAAAGGATCACCCTCCTGGGTTTTGCAGAGCCCAAAGTGTAGGAGATTTTTTAAAATCCCCATTAGGTTGTCCAGGTCCTTCGAGATTCCCTTGATTGGAATTGGAATTTCCATAGGTAGATAAGGAGATCAACCTAGTTATAGTAAAAACAACCAACAAAATGGCGACTCTATTGGGGATGTTAATTTCAATATTTCTTGCCAGTGTGTCAGTTTTCCATTTTTTCATAGAGTTATCATTGTATTTCTATGATTTGAAGGTCGATCCCATGGTTCCATGTTACGTTTGTCCATATATTTTGTTGTTCAAAGTGTTTTGAGTCATTGGTGAAGTACATTGTAAGTTGTCATTACAAAGTTCCAAGGGTCTTTTGAGATTCACCAAGTATCTATGGATATTTGGCATTCCCAAGATAATTGGGTGGCGACTCTGAAGTCTTTGCACCAGTGTGCATATTAATTTGAAGATTTAATATACGTTGAAGGATCCTTTGGATAAGTATGCAGAATGAAGAACACCAGTTCATTCATGAAAAATCACTGAAATAGACATTGGAGAATGAACTTTCTAAAACAAAGAAGAAGGACTAGATAAAGAAAAAACTAGAATCTGGCCATACTGCTCCCGCATCATAGAACCCTATACAACAAGGTAGAAGTAAGTATTTACATCCTATCCCTTAAATTTTTTGAAAAGGTATCTAAAAGTTTAGAGTCAGATAGTTGTGTATTTTTTGATACATTATTTACTACACCAAACCAAGAGGATGTAACATGTTAAAATAAAGGACCTATTAGTGTTCAATACTTTGAAAAGAGAAGTAGGAGTAGAATTCAAAGCCATCGTAGAGAAAGCACTAGTGTTTTTGCCTCCTCCCCCTATTGAGGATGATGGAACTCCTTTATTGTTTGGACATGTACTTGAAGAAGTGAATCTAATAGACCTAAGTGATACATCGAGTTCTGATATGACTTTGCCTAACCCGGATGATGTTTTTGGAGACATTGATTCCTTAAGGTGGGAGATCCAAAAACAAGTTGAGCTCAGGAGGAAAAAGGAAAAAGAAAGAGAAACATAAATGATGCATTTTGTGATTGAAAGAGAGGTTGATTAGACAGTTGGCAACAATGAAGACCCTGAACCAAGAAAAGCCTGAGCCAGATGTTGAGGGCCCTATCGTACGTGGAATTATTTGATAAGGTGATAAATCCTATGTCTAAGGTAGGTCTTGTAGGTCAATTCGATGCCCAATCAAAACCCTCAGACCCAAAACCTTAGACTTTGTCAAGCCTCAACCAAGTGATCCAAATCCTAAACCTGTCTTAGACAAGGGAAAACAAAAGGTTGAGGGTATTAGAATAAGTGAAAAGGTGACTTCCCACCTTCCTAAATGAGAATTTCCCCAACATGTACCATTACAAGTTAAAATTTCCTTAGAAAAGGTTAGAAGGGAGGGTGAGGCTCTTGCTGAGGAATTGGAGAGGATAGAAATTGAGGTTGCAAATGCATAAATGAAAAGAAAAATAGGTTTCTTAAGGATGTCAAGCATGGATGAGGCTACACAAGCTACAACCTCGTTAAGTCACCAAGATGCCTCAAGATCTAGTCCTAACATAAATTTGGATACCAATACAAACAATTTTGGCCCTAGGGTACATAACATATGATCTGGTGATGACTCTCAGAAGATTGAAAGATTATTCCAAAGAAGACCTATATAGTTGGAAAGATATAAGCAATTATACTTTGAGGGTATTCCAGGTTATCCAAACCCCATCCCTGATGATTTGAGGGGGAAGATGAGTAATTTTTTTAGTAAGAATGTTGTGATAGCAGAGGAACATTTAAAAACCTTTATGGATATGTTGAATGATTATGAGGTAGAGCGTGAAGATGTTATAATGAAATTGTTTGTACAATCCTTGGTAGAAGATGCAAGGGTTTGGTACAGAGGTTTACCTAATGCTAGTATTGGTTCATGGGATGAATTTGAAAAGTGTTTCAAAGAACAATATGGTGATAAAACTAATTCCAGTTTCATGTTGAATGAGTTCAACAACCTCAAGAAGTATTTAAATGAACTTGTGATAGATTTTAATCTAATATTTCAAAAAGCAATGTATAAGTTGTTCTAGGTTTTGAAGCTTGATCAAAATGTATGTCTAACCACATATTTCAATTATTTTGATGCTAAAATGGCATATCTCCTTAGAGACAAAGATCCTTAAACCATGAGGGATGCATTTAGGGTGGCTATAAACATTGAGAGTAATAGACGGGCCTCTAGGAAGTATGGTAGGAGAGAAGAGCCTACACTTTTGAGAAGTCCTAAGAATAAGGTTGAGAAGGTTTCTGGTACATAGCCTAAGGATGATGAGAAATGGGATAAGGTCTTGAGTACTTTGAAAGACAAAATATACTATTGCAAAGCAAAAAAAATTTATAGGAAATGAAAAGCAACAGTATAATAAGAATGAAAGACAACCTAGGTTGCAGAATTACCCTTATAATACAAATTGGAAAGATGGGAAACCAATATTGCCTAGCCAAAAGCCCAAACATGATCAACATACACCAGACCCCTTACAGAAGCATTCAATAAATCTGGTATAGGATATACCATGGTGTGAGGTTTGTTAACATCCACATGATCAGAATTACTATGGTATTGCTCAGTTACTTGTTGCTGAAGGGATAGAGAAAGATACTCAAGAGCAGATTCCTAAAAAATGAGGGTGATGTGATGTTTGTATGGCTAGATCATACATTGATGAGGCAGAATGTTCCTCTGATGATGAATCACAGGGAATTGATGTGGAAAATCAGATGCAAAGAAATGAGATATACCATCAATAGGTTTTCTCTGATGATGAAGATGATTTTGACCACAATGCTTGCAATATGGAATAAGATTAAGATTCAATGTCCATAAGGAAACCATCAAAAGAAGAGATTGCAAGGTTTACTGGTGAAATGGTTTCTCAAATGAGAAGCTCAATTTAGCTTAGAAATAGAACTTTGGGTGGTGAATAGGTTAAACCTACTGGCTTATTTATTAAAGAACAAAAGGACAAAAATAAGGGTGTTAAGGTTGATAACAAAAAGGATGTTGTAAAAATTAAAGAGGTGAAAAGTGATAATATTTGGGCGAAAAAGAATGAAACCCCCAAAACTCAAGAAGATACAACTTCATCATTGGTGAAAACTAAAGTGGTTACAAAGTCTATGGAACCTGCTTTTGAAGATAGGAGGCAAAAGAAACCTGAGGGAACTAAGCCACAAGAGAAGAAAGAAAATGATGAAGGTATAGTGTCTGATTTTCCAAAATATGCATCCATAGATATGTTTCAAGTACTTTCTCAGGTCAAAGTTACTATACCTTTGCTATAAATGATGAGAATAGATGAACACAAGGAGAATAAAATAGCCTTGATCACAGGTATTATTGTTAATAGGGTTGAACAAGGTAGCTGTAAGGAAGCAAAGGATGAAGGAGAAAGAAAAGAGAAAGAAGTGGAGAGAATTGTGTTACAAATTCCCCTTATATATTTAGAGAATTCCATTAATATGTGCCTTGAAAACATAAACCCTTTTTTCTTAAGTGTTGTTATAAATAGGAAGACTCTAAGGAACTGTGTGATAGATTCAGGGGCATCAAATAATGTTATGCCAGTCAAGATCATGGAGGCAATGGGCCTGATAGTGGATACTACTCAAGGTAAATGTTATGCAATGGATTCAAGGGAAGTGCCAGTTATTGGGACTATCAGAGAATTGCCTTATAAACTACCTCAATATCCTAAGAAGGACTTAGCCATGACTATACTAGTTGTAGACATCCCACCACATTTTGGGATTCTATTGTCAAGAAAGTGGAGTGCATCAATGGGGGGTAACATGTAGTGTGAACTATCATTTTCTACTTTCTACATTGATGGTAATAATTTCAAGATTGAAAGAGAATAAAAAATGCCCCATATGATTGAGCATGATCCAACTGAAAATATAACATGTTTGCTTGACAATGGCATAAATGAATTTAGATTTGAGGAATTCCCTAGCAATTGTGATAAGCCTACTGCACCGATTGATACAAAAGTAAAATAATTGTCAGAGTGTGATGACTTGTGGACTATGCACTTTGATGGTGCAAGTTCAAAAGAAGGATCTGGTGTAGGTGTTTTGTTACATTCACCGAGTGGAAAGATATTCAGGTTCTCTTTCACTCTGTCATTTGAATGCACCAATAATGTGGCAAAATATGAGGCCCTGTTATTGGGGTTAAGATTAGCTGAAAAAACATGGGATCAAGAAGCTCAAGGTAATTGGAGATTTTGAGCTTGTAGATCCCCAAGTTAGATCTAGGTATGTATCAAAGAATAAGAGGTTGAAATAGTATAGGAATGTTTTTTGGGATGAATTGGATAACTTTGAAGCATTTGGCATAGGTTGGAAGGCCACAAAAAAGTGGCAGATTTATTAGCGAAAACTTCATTAAAACTAGATGATATAACCTTTGCTAGGATTTCAAAGGTTGAAGTGCAAACCAGGCCATTGGTTCTTGATAATATCAAAAATTGGCAAGTTTTTGATAATTATGATGACATACTAAGGTTTCTAAATTGTGTGGATGAATATGAAAGTCAAGAAATTGACTTTGGGGATTTTGTCAAAACAATTGATGGTAAAGATACTATGTTTGGAAATGAGGTCATTCAGTTAAAAACAAATAAAATTCCTAAGGGTTTAGTTGTACTAGAAAGAGTATTTGACAATCAGGATAGGACAAAGGCTAATCATACTAATTCACATACTGATGACTTGGAAGAGATAAATCTTGGAACATAAGCATAACAAAAAAAGGTATATATTGAAAAGAAACTGTCGCCAAAGGTGAGAAGGATGCTAATTGACTTGTTAAGGAATTTTAGACATGTGTTTGCATGGTCTTATGATGATCTTAAGGAATACAAGGAGGATTTGTTCCAACATGAGATTCCTTTGAGTGATGGTGCTAAGCCATTTACCCAAAAAAAAGGCCTATTAATCCTACCTTGGCCCCCAAAATGAAAGAAGAGTTAATGAAGCTAAGGGATGTAGGGATCATTAAGCCAATCATACATTCTTCCTAGGTGTCAAACTTGGTACCAGTGAGAAAGAAAAATGGAGATATCAGGTTATGTGTAGATTTCATAAATTTTAATGTCTCTTCATTAAAAGACAACTATCCATTACCTAATATGGAAGCCATGTTGCAAAGGGTGACAGGTTGTGAATTAATGTCTATGATGGATGGGTTCTCTGGTTATAACCAGCTCATGGTCAAGGAGTCTGAGTAATATAAGACAACATTCATTACACCCTAGGGAACATATGTTTATGTGAGAATGCATTTTGGTCTAACAAATACAGGGGCTACTTTTCAAAGAGCCATGGATGTAGCATTTTCATATTTCATTAAATTATTTTTGGTGCTATACCAAGATGACTTGACAACATATTCCAAGAGAGAAGAGGATCATTGTGAGCATTTGGAGAAGACATTTACTAGAGCATTGGAGTATGGTATCTCTTTGAATCCGAAGAAATGTGCATTTGGTGTAAGAGAGGGAGATTTTTTGGGACATATTGTTTCCAAGGATGGACCCAAAATTGATCCAGAGAGGGTAATTGCAATAGATAAAATCTCACAACCCCACAATGTCAAAGGTATACAATCTTTCTTTCGAAAATAAAACTCCCTAAGGAAGTTTGTGACAAATTTTGCTGAGACAGTTCGCCCAATTTCCAAGATTCTTAAGAAGGGAGCTAAGGTTGAATGGGGAGAGGAGTTTGTATAGGCCTTCTAGTCCATTAAGCAAGAAATAAAGGAGGATCCTATTTTGGAAACCCCTAATTTTTCTAGACCCTTATAAATATTTTTATTTTCTTCTTTCCACACAATTGTAGTTGTGCTGTTGCAAAATAATGCATAAGGTTTTGAACAACCTATAGCCTTTTTCAGCAAATATTTACAAGTTGTGGAACTTAAGTATGATATAAATGAAAAATAGGCATATGCATTGGTGAAGGCAATAAAATCCTTCAGGCCTTATTTTATGGGAGCTATTATGGTTGCATATGTACCTAGTGTTGTTGTCAAGGATATTTTCACATAGCAGGAAGTATCAGGAAGGCGGTGTAGATGGATCAATAGGATCCAAGAATTCAATATTGAGATCCAGATTACTAAGCTAGTAAGAGGAAAATGATTGGCCAATCTTATGGCCCAAAGTAATCTAGAAGAAAATCAGATAAATGTGCAAGAAGAGGAGAATAGATCACACATATGTGATATGGAACATTCTGAATGGTATAAAGGTGTGATCTATTATTTGCAAAAGATGAAATGTCCTGATAACTTGAGTGACAATGAAAAAAGGATATTGAAATTACATGATATCAAGTATGTTACTATAGCTGGTGAGCTTTGGTGGAGAAATGGAGAAGGTGTCATGTTAAAGTGTGTAGATCAAGATCAAGCACAAGAACTTTTGATTGAGATGCACAGTGGAGTTTGTGGAGGGCATTATATGGCCAATAAAACTGCACATAAGATAATGACGGTTGGATTTTGGTGGCCTACTATTTTTAAAGATGCACACCAATTAGTAAAGACATGTGATGCTTGGAAACGTTTCTCTAGTAAGTTAAAATTCTCTAATAACTTGCCTCTAAAACCAGCTGTAGTGCAATCTCCATTTTAGCAATGGGGAATTGATTTTATGGGAGAGATAGCATGTAAATCTAGTGGAGGCCACTCATGGATATTGATGGCCAATGATTATTTTACCAAGTGGGTGGAAGCAATTCCAAAAAAGAGAGAAACTAGTAAAGTGGTAATTGACTTCCTAATGAGCAACATATTGACTAGGTTTGGATGTCCAGAAAGAATTGTGTCGGATAATGCAATGTGTTTTAGATCTAGGGAATACACAGAATTTTGTGAAAAGCATGGGATCCAAATTTCTTACTCATCACCATATCACCCATAGGGAAATGGATAGGCAGATTCAACCAATAAAATTTTGATGAAAATCATTAAGAGAATCCTAGATCAAAATAAGAAGGCATGGGATTATAAGTTGAGATTAGAAGTCTCGACAGATAGGGTAACTGTGAAGAAAGCAATTGGTTGTGCCCCATTTGACATGGTATATGGGATAAGTGCAAGGTTGCCCTAGAATAATCTGATGGAGATGTATAATTTTGTCCAAACATATGAACATGAAATTGATGATGAAATTCAATTGAGAGTAGAAGCTCTCATAGAATTGGATGAAACTAGTAGGGAGGCTCAAATGAAAAATGAAAAATTGTAGTTGCAAGTAAAGAATTTGTATGAAAAAAGGGCAAGTACAAGGAGCTTCCAAGATGGAGATTTGGCCCTAATGTGGAATGCCAAATTGGAAGATAAAGGAAAACATGGAAAATTCAATGGAATCTAGTTGGGTCCATTTTTTATCAATAGTAAGTGGGGTGAAGTTTCATACTTCCTCCAAGATATGACAAGTGATATTCTTGAACTATCAGTTCATGGACAGTTCTTGAAGTTGTACTTCACTTGAAGTATGTTTTTCCATGAATAGTTGTTTAGGTTTGTATATATGTTAGTGGTAGATTTCTTTCCTGTTGGGTTGCTTGGTCCAGACAATCCCGTTTGGTCATCTCTACAATTGGTCTGCTCAACCTGAGATTTTGAAATCTCGCTTCATTCCAGTGGAATGAATGTCCCCAACTGGAGCCACTAATGGAACTTCAAATTTTTCTCTTTATGTTTCATTTTTATCTTGCTTATATTTCTGGTCACTCATGATGTTTGGGAAAAAGCCTAAAATTGGGGTTTAATTTTTGTTTTCATGTAAAACCCTAGTGTTTTGTCGTATGCCTTGGGTGGGATCTATTTGGCTGTTACTTTTTGGGGAGGGTTTTAAAATGACTTAAGTCCCATCATTTCATCTAGGTTGGGCCCCTTTTAATCCATCATTTTATTTATTTCGCTAGACTTTATTATTTCCTAAGTCTAGGATGGCCCCGTGCTTCCCTATTTAAAACAACCTTATGTCATTGTTTGTCATTGGTCTAGTGATGTCCCCTCATTCTTTTAACAAATGTTTTATATTTTTTAGTGGGACAAATTTGCATGACCTTAGATCAATCACCGTTCAATCTTAGTCATTCCCCACTATCCCGTGATGACCCCACCACACAGCTTTGGTCGATCATGATATCACGAGCGAGTGCCATGTGTCTCATTTGGTGAAGTTGAAGAAATGATAGGAATACATTGATACATTAATGTAGTTTTGATAAATTATGTAGCGGGTTACTAAAGTAGTTATAAGACGCATGTGCTTCAAATGAATGAAAATGGTTTAATCCTAGTAGGAAAAGTGCTTGATGATTAATGATAGAGTTGGCGACTGTGTTGAATGAGTAGGATTGTCAATGGTTGAGATCCACGGTTTCCTACCATCACCTGATCAGGAGTTGCAAGGTCTTTATTGATTGCGAAATCATGGGCGAGTGCCACATGGATTTCGTTGGCGACATAGAGTATGGTGGGCCATTTTTGCCATGACGGAGGTCATGTTAGAATGTTTTGAAGGCAGTCGTTGGATGATCCAATTAAAATGAAATATTGACGGGTAGTATTTGAATCTACATCAAATGCGATTGGAGTCGTTTGTGCAGCATACGAGTGAGCTTTAATGGCAGATGATACGTTCTCTAGAATGATTTTATTGAAATAAAGTGAGCATTTCTATGTTCTATTGTATCACAAAGCTTTCAAACTTTTTCGTGGAGCTGTCTCAAAGCGAAGGACAAATTTACAAGTTGTTGCAGTGAAGGTTAGGGTTTCTGCAAACACAAAGTCGTAAGTTGAATTCCGTGTCTCCTAGTTAATTTGTAATCTGAATTTTGGGGAGATTTGTTGTGTGCTTGTCAGATGGCTTGTTGATAATTGTTTTATGGTTATAGGTTAACTGAATTGTGGGAAATTGCAAGCTTTTGTTCTATAATTTCGTAGTTTTGTAAAGCCCTAGTTTTGTTTAAAGTTTGAAAAGCAAGGAAGCCCTAGTTAATCTGAATGGCACCATAAAAAAGTCATTCTAGCTAGATTGTCTATCTAAATAGAAACCTATATGATGATTTCCTAGATCAATTTCCCTTTTCAATGAATGATAGGAAGAAGGGGTTGGTCTTAATGCGAGGAAAAATCCTAGGGGAGGGATTAGTATATAATTGTTTCAACATAGCCGATGCTAGGGTTCCCCTTATGGGTTTGGAGATGTTCAGACTATGGTTTGGATAGAGGAATTTGCCCCATCCTTTTTCAAGTGGTTGGGTGTATGATATGGGGAAGCTGATAGTTCTAAATGTGTTCCCTGATGTGGACTTGCTACAGGCAGTGGTCGCAAGATATGATCCTGTCACACGAGTGGTTAGAGATAATGATGGAAAGGTTTTGTTAAGCATTAATAAAGAAGAGTTCCAATAGGTTTTTGATTTGAGTGAGCCCAGTGAGTTCTTGGTTCCTATTAATCTTGAGGGAATGAAGTAGGAGTATGGGAAGATGAAATCACTTTTCAGAGTTAAGATGCTCCTACTTTTCAAAGGGAGGATTGGTCCATGTTGGAAAGTTTTTTGAAGTATACCATTTGATTTTTGGTCCTAAGTGGCAACAATATCCTGAGGGTTTCTTTGCCCTATTTAGAAAAAAGAATAAAAGGGGGAAAATTTGTGCATGAGTCCAATTTTCTTGAGGACTTGATTAGAAATGAATTTGATCTAAATAAGTAGGAGTTGAACAAGGAGAAATGGATACCTTATGACAAGCTATTGACCATTGTGCACAAGATGGATCCAAAATATGATCCATTGATGGAATTCAGTCCATATCACAGAAAGATTGACTTTTTGATGGACAACTTCAAAGAATCATGAGCATTACGATGACTAAGAAGATAAATTTGGACTTGGACTTGGGCATACAAGAAAAATATGCAAGGCCACTTGAAGAGAGTCTAGCCTACAAAACTTCAGATACTTGGCCTATTTATAGGAGGAAAAGGAATGATAGTAGTGATGAAGAAGAAGAAGATAGAAAAGGAAAATAGATAATGAAATTGCATGAACAACTAGGTCCAAAGCTCAAAACACCTGGGGCAATTAAGATAATTGATTTAGATTCATCACCTAAGAAAATTCCCTCACCACCACCATCAGAGCCAAGGCCCAAGAGGAGAAGGATTGAGCAGTCACAAGAAGACTTGGTGGATGAGATTGTTGTCACTAATCAAGATATGCAGGTGGGTATGCATTCTCCTCTAAGACCAGTTGAATTGGTTATATCAGATTTGGATATGAAGGGTAAATGTGTGCAAGATGGAAGGATGTGGGCCTATAAAGAGTTTCTAGATGATGATGCCTTTGTAAAAACACCAGCAACTGGTATGGAGAATGAAATTGGAAGAATATCAGGAGAAATGCAAGAAGAGAAGAGAATTGAGGCCCAATAGGTCAGACCGAGAGAATGATGATGAAGTAAAAGCTAAATTAATGAATGAATTCAAGAGCATCACTCCTAAGGAGGGGGAAATATTTTTCAATCAAGTAGGTTCTTTATTCTATCGGAGTGCGACATTGTCGATGCAGTAGCTTTCAATGTTATTCTAAAGTCAAAGTATCCCTTGCAAAATTTTGAAGAAGAGGTCAAGGCAGCATTGCAAGATTCTGCCTTTAGTGAAGAGTATGAGACTTTGGAAATTTGGGCTTTGGCCCCCCAAGGGAGAAAGATCGATGTTATTGATATTAACCCAAATGTGAGAGGGGGGTTAATAATAAAAGGAGCTTTAGAAAACTTAACCATAGAGGCTATAAATTGGACTGTAAATGTGGCCAAATTGGCCCAAAAGACTACTGAGAGAGAAGAGACTGAAAAAAGAAGCCTTTTGGAAAAATACAATTTTATAATTGGAGAATACAACAAGGTGTAGAAAAAGAATATTGAGTTGTAGACAAAGGTGGACAGGTTGAAATATAGGCATATTGGGGAGAGATCAAGTGCTCCAGGGATTAAAATATTGCCTTCCTAATAAGGTTTTGTGCCTCCTACTTCCCCCATTGTTTCTACACCAGGGTCTCCCAGTCAAACTCCTTCCCTCAGCCCTACTTTGGAACCAATTGAGCAAGAATTTGAATGCTTTGTTGACCCAACAAAGAAGTAGTTGATGCACAAAATTACAGAGTTTAATGCATCTTTGAAGGTGAGTGAAGAGGGAGTATTTTCAAAGAAAAGGGATATTCTTAATACTTTTATTGAGGAATTTAAATGAGAAGGTTGATGATAGATTGTCATCTATGTATTCTTCATATTCTTTATTATTAGGTGCAATAAAGAACATTGATAGGGATCAAGAGGTAGCAATACCACTAGTTGAGAAGTGGATCCCTAGGGCCAATGATTTAGATATAATGTATAAGGCCTCAAGGTTTGATATCAATAATAGGCCCCAATTATTAAGGCCTACTCAAGTGTTCGTTGAGTCATTGAAAGGTTTGTAGGCCTTACCAAATGATTTGAATAGGAAGATCAAAGATTTGGTGAATAATTTTGATGATTGGAGTGACACACTACTACCTAACATAATTGATGAGCATTGGAATATCAGGTCACTTCGACAATGGCAGGATCAAGCTAATGAGGCCATCAATGGTCAAATTACTATAATTTGTGATGACTCAGATTTTGATTTATTAGTGAGCTGTATGGATAAAATTTTCAGCACTAGCTCATTCCTTGAGTCTTTTGAATGAGAAGCACATCAGGTGGTAATCAACTATACACCTTATAGTGTCAAGGTAAATGAGGTAATCAGTTTTAATTGGCCAACTAATGAAGAGTACCAGCAGTGGGTAAATGTATATTTAACTGAGGAGGAGTAAAAAGGGAGTAGGCTACTAACAGTTAACAAATCGGACATTGTAGGTACAATAGATTCTAGTTTTGTTTTTGATGATAGTTTAGGCACGAAATTCTTGAGGTTTTGTTGCTGCATCAAACTTTTCTCAGCAGGCAAGATGAACAAGAAGATTCTTCGGGGGAGATTTTTGTTGTAACAAATTTTTGAAATATCACAAGGTGGTCCAAGTGGCTGGTGACATGTGTACTCTCTAGCTTGATGCTTGTTTGCTCCTTCATTTTCTATAAGAAGGATTTCAAGGCCAGAAGTATGGGTTAGCAAGTTAGATAATTTTTGTCAAGTCTAGGTGAAGTTGCAAAGAAAATTATAAATTTTGATAGTTTTAGAAAGAATGCAATTTAGGTTTTGAGTCATTCTGTTGTAGTTTTTGAACTCATGGAGATTTAATGTTTCATGATGGTACTGGCATTTGAATTAAAATGATTAATTTTAGCTCATGTCTCTCCAAGGTGTAAGCATAGCTGAATTTTGAATAAAATGATCAAGGGTTATTCTGTTCATCTCACTGTTGTGGTCTGTACAATTATTGTTTCAGTTTTAATTCAAAGAATTAATTAAAGTGCTTAAATGGGATTGTAGGTCGATATGCTCTATACAAGGATCTGATACGTAGTATTGAATTAGGATACAAATTGGTGATATTGTAAGGCGATGCCATTAAATATTTTATATGTTGTGTGTTGAATCTGGCTTGAATCCTTAGATGCTTATGAATTTGACTCCTCTAATGGATATAGGGCATTGATATAATTTGTACCTTTTTGTGAGATTCAATATTTTGTTTGTGTTCACCTAGAGCTTGTTACAAATTGAAAATTAATGACTATCTTTTACTGTGAAGTGTTGTTGTAACTATCTCATGCTCCAAATAGTTGATATTATTGATGAACAACCAATTCTATTTAGTATTATCCTATTCTGTCAAGCTATTAAATGAGATTATTTGTTGTTGTTAATGTTGTTTATAATTATGGTGCAGAGGTTGTAAACACATTAAGGGATCACCCTCCCGGGTTTTGCAAAACCCAAAGTGTAGGAGGTTTTTTAAAATCCTCATCAGGTTGTCTAGGTCCTTCGAGCTGCCCTTGATTGGAATTGGCATTTCCATAGGTAGATTAGGAGATCAACCTAGTTACAATAAAGAAAAGCAACACATAACATAGAGAAATTTGTTGATTCAGATCTATCTGTGAGGCCACTAGCTCATGAGAGTACTGATGAGATGGAATATGCTTGTCTCTTTATAAAAATGGACATGTTTTCATCAAATAAGGAGTGCATTGATGTGAAAGTGAATGTAGATACTTGTTTAGTTGTTAATGAACACCATTCAAATTACGATGAATCCTTCACACTTGGGTTAGCCGACCTATCAATTGATGATGCACATGAGTCCTTTGTTGCTGACTCTATTAATTTTGAATTATTCAAGCCATCCTTTGAAGCATTTTGCATTGAGTTGTGTGATGATTTGAAAGATGAATCAAAATATGTTATTGAACCTGAAATGGAAATATTTTTTTTGCATGGGATGTAGTTAGTGATGATGTTTGTTGCAATAGCCCTGATATGAATGAGGGAAAAGATGCTATCGTTTTTGATAAATCATATTTACAAAATGATGGAGCATGTGATAGCATAAAGGATTTGAAATGCTTGGGTGAGTGTGAATATCAGTTTGAGAATATGCCTATGAATGAAATTTTATTGTTCATAAAACAAGATGAATACTTATCTAGCATGGGACAAAAATTGGGAGATGACTCCATAGATTTATATGGGTTTTTTATTTGTTTCGATTTCTCAGATTTGGAGGTACAATCTAACTTCAAAAGATCGAGTTATATGCTTCTGGATGGCACTATTGATCAAAATTTTAATAAAATTTTCCTGTTTGATGTGCAAAATGAATTTGATGTCTTCTATGATGTCAAAGATCAAGTGGACAATCGGTGTTTCCACTTTTCAATTTAGTGGGATGAATTTTTAATGGAACATGAATATAAGTTGGATAAGCTAAAATTTCATGTTGATTATGGGTTCCAATTAATATTTGACTGCCAGTTCCAAATTGACAGGATTAATGGTGGCCTTCGAAAGAATAACATTATGATCAAACATGCTAGTGGTGATATTAGTTTTCAGATTTTTAGTGGTAGTGTTTTAAAAATTATCCTGGTACAGACAACAAAGAACAGAGTTTTTGATAGAGGTAATTATTGGTTCTACATTCTTCAGGGCCTGGGGCCACAAAGTGAAGCTAAATATTATTATATCGTTGATGTAGGCTAAAGCTTGTATAGTAGAAAGGCTTCTGAGAGAAAATTTGAAATGAGGAGTGAATTGTGCAGTCCTATAAATTTTATGTATGTGTTGGTTTGCTTTGGTCTAGTTCTCTTGCCTTGTCTAGGCAAGTCCCTAGTTTTTGGTGTCCTTGTGCTTGGTCTACTTCAACCATGATATCTAAAATCTCACCATGCATGTGAGAGGCATGTGTCCCCAGTCGGAGCCACTGGTGGAACCTTCATTGCTTCATGTTCCATTGGCCTGAAAGTGATTTTTCTTTGGTGTCCTCTTGGTCTATCAAAGGTTAGGGTTTAGGGTTTTATGTGGGGAGTTGTTTTACTTAGAATATTTTATCCTTTATCTGAACCCTTGGTCTTCCATTCTATTCCTTTTTTGACTTGTTGTGGTCTTTTCCTAATCATGTTAGAAACAACATGAGTCATTAAAATCCATGAAATGATTGGCCCCTTGTGCTTAGGGTTCCCATTACTCATCATTGAAATTTCCACTACCTTGATCCGACAAATTAATTTATTTTATAAGGTTGATTAATCGGCCTTGTTTGGCCTTTACATATTTTTCATAAAATGGTTTAAGTCCTCTTATGGACCTATCTTATGATGTCCTAGGTTGTCCCCTTTTTTTAAACAAATTGTGGGCACGTGAAAAATTATTTCTCTTAATCCCCTATTCATTTCCTTGCATATCACAAATCGCAGATTGTCTTTAGACCATTGGCCCCAAATTAGCAATGCACGATGAACATATCCGCTTTGTATTGCTCATCATGGATGGATTTTGATCATTGAGTTTCAACATAGAGATGAGTGATGGGAGTGATATACTTTGTATTGTTGACAGTTTTTCTATCGATAATTGCTCATGAAGTCTCAGTTATTTGTTCCAATGCTACTTCACGGATGTGAAATATTACTAAGTGTGATGCTTTCTCAGCCCTTGATCTTGTCATATGGGCACGTGGTATCATCCTATCCTATCGCTAGGAGTTCTCCATCGCTAGTGTGTTTTGGTTATTGTAGAATGAATCAATAATGGGTAATAGAACTGTTTTTTCTTGCGCCATCTACACCACCTAAGGCCATGAAAATTTTAAATGAAGTTCTAGAACATATATCTATGATGAGAAATGGAATATCTGATGTAGTATTCCCCTCATTGTTGGGACCTAGTGCATCACTGATTCATTAGAAGGAGCATGAACCAAAGTATCGATGCATGATGGCTATCAGACAAGTGGTCACTAAGGTAAATAAGAGGTAATGTGGCAGGATATAAGGGGCATCGCTAAAAAAAAGGAACGAGGCTGAATGAGAGTCATAGATGAAATTTTGAACTTGGAGGATCAGTGGCTAGGATTCAAACTTGAGTGGTTGATTTTCAGCTTGCTCGTGCGAGTTCTATTTTGAACATTAATGGTAGGCACACTCCAGTCATTCGATATAATGAGAGTTTTCATTTGTTTTCTTTCATAATTGCAATCATTGAGAGTTGTAGGATTGATCTAGAGCTAGAGAAGAAGGTGTGTGGAGCTCATGAGAGCTATTGCAGAGGTATTGAAGACATTTTCCTAGGTAAGCAGGTATCCACTTTCTTCTACGTAAATTGTGCATAGGTTGGCTAGTTTAGTGAATTGTCAAGAAGTCTGTAAGCTTTGAAAGATTGGGGTTGGTAAGGGTTTTGTTGTTTTCAAATCCCATTTGGGTTGGTAATAATTGTATGTGGTCTTGGGGGTTTTGTTCTGTGAGTTTATTTCTATGAGCATAAACTAGTGAAGCTTTTCTATAAGTGAGATTTTATAAACCCTAGGCCTATAGTACCATGAAAATGAGTGTTCCCAATGAGTCCTTTTCCAAACCAAAAGAAATCTCAAATAGAGGAGGGTCAAGAATCATAAAACTCAAGATGACTCACCCATAACTAAGCCAGACACATCTATGAGGTTTGCAAGGCTAGAGGTAGTGAAGAGATATTTTTCCATCTTCATGGGGGGTGAAGCTAAGAATACTTACAACTTGAGGAGTAGAGTTGTTGTTTGTGACTAGGGTAAGCCTAGTAATATGTTCATGAAGGAACAGAGTGTAGAAAAGTAGGAGGCTAAGTCAAAGGAATTGACCAAGTCTATGGAGAAAAAGAAGATGCATAAGGACAACAAGGCTTATGATTCTTATATGGAGGAACCTGATGTTGCCATTGAAGATGAGGTAGAAGATGATCCAAGGTATGCCCAATATCTTCTTACACTTGCAAGTCTAGAAGACTCTGATGATGGTGAGACAAATTCTCCACTTTCAACAAAATCACAAGGGTGATTCGCATACTTTGATTCTAAAGATGATGAACCACTACAAAAATAGAGTCCCGATTTGGAGTTTTTGTCTTAGTTGCTGACATGGAGAACTTTTTTGGCTAATGTGGAGAGGAGTGTTGATGCTACTACAATGACATGAGATTCCTTTTGGAAGGTTGGTAGTGTCTTCTTCGACTGATGGAAAGGAGTTTTGTCTTATATTCCTCCCCCCTTTTTCTGCAAGGTGCAAATATAACCATATGGGGAGTTTTGAAATTAAAATACAAATGTATGTCAAATGTGACTGAAATTATAATTTGGCCCAAAGCTTATTGATCCCATGTTTCCATAAATGGGAATTCATGGCCAATTATAGGGGTCTTTTATTGGAAGAAGTTCGTACTCATGTAATAGCATTTTGTAAATCATGCATAGATGAATAGAATAATAAATTGAGTCTTAGGTATGCATTCTAGTTTGTAATAGGCTTAATGGTTTTACAGTAGCAATAGATTATGAATGAGAATTGCAAATTCAGGAACAAATCCTCTCCTATGTATTTTGTTTTCAAAATTATGAATAAAGTCGTCAAGGATCTTTTATTTGTCTTCAATCATTTTGGTTGAATGTATGATTTTATTTCCACTTTAGTTCAAAGAACTCAGTACATGCTTTAATGAAGTCATAGGTTTGTGAGATGGAATCTAGGGATTACTAAGTAGTTCCTATTTCTGGATATAATGAGTTGTGTATTGCAAATCAATATAACAATAGCTTATAAATGTTGAGTTTAAGTGATAATGTATTATATTTTGTTACAAATAGAACTCTATTACCCATGGATAAAGCACTAGTCTATTAGTTTGATCATCCTAGATGAAAATGAGCCAGCCTATACATGACAAAGACACAAATTGAAATGAAAATCACTTACACACAATTCATTTTTTTAAAGTTGTATGAGATCTACTCATTCCTAGCTTTTAGATAATAATTTGGTAAAGGATTAGCCAAAATTCTTGAATAATTAAATGTCTAATAGCATCTTATAATAATGCATTTGTTTGTCACAATTTTCATAATAAAATGGCACAAGAATATCATCGAAACATTGTCTAGATCACCCTCTTGGGTCTAATAGAGCCCGAAGTGTAGAGGTAGAAGCCTAACACGCCTTTACCTATTCATTGACCAATCCTTGCCCTTTTTGATCATTGAGTTGTGGAAAATTCATAAGAATTTGGTGAGATTGAGTTTGGTTCTTAAAAAATAACCAAGAGGTTTCATATTTAAGAAAATTTAATTGTGAGGCGTATCTCCATGTTCCTAAAAAATGCAATCTAAAATAGATCTATAATCTTAAAAATGCATCTTCATTTGTTACAATGAGAAATTTAAATATTTTAAGATTTAGAATCCTCTAAACCATTTTTTTTATATAGATACTATTTTTATGGTTTTTACAGCATATTCAAGTGGATAATAATCAAAAGAAAAATATAGAACAAAATAAGTTTATTTTGGAAAAAAAGGTAGAAAAAAGGAAGATGTACATATAGAAGAACAATTAGAAAGAATAAAGGATAGAAGAGAAAATGAGGATTTAGATGAGAGTTCAAATAATCATGTGTTTAGCATGAACATATAGAGGAGAAAGTAAAACCAACTACTACTATTTTTTTGATATACACAATATAATGAGATCTACTTCACACAAATATCCCATAAATTTTTATTGTAAATTTCGTTTATTGCATACTAAAAAATAAACTTAGATACTTCAAGGTGGAGTTCTCTTTAGAGGATAGTGAGTATTTTATGTAGGCCATGTAGTAGAATTTTATGATCTTTGATAGTTGTGACACCTAAGATCTCGTTATTTTGACCAAGGGAAAAGATCCTATCGGTTGCAAGTGGGTGTTCACAATAAATTTTATTGAAAATGATCTATTAAAGTTGTACAAGAATAGAAATTTGGCTAATGGCTACTCCTAGAGAAATATTTTATCTTTTAGTAAAATTTTCTCTTTGACTATAAAGTTATCTTCCATTAGATTCCTCTTTTCTAGTGTTTTAACTTCTAATTTGTAGATTGAGTGAATATATGTTTTAGTTATTTTTCTTGTATGAGGGTATTGAGGAGGAGATTTAAATATCATAGATTGATATTTTGATTGTGAAATGGAAGGAACATTAAGTTTACAATTTGAAATATTCATTGTATGGTATAATTTATAGTCATCTAAAATGTTGTACCAAATTGTTTTTACATCAAGTTTTCTCTTTATTGGGTGTTAGGAAGATAATTTAGTTTATTTACTATTGTTGACAATTATATTCTAGTAATTATCTTGTATATGCCTAATCTTTTGTTTCATGATAAGAGTAAGGTCATGATCAAGGAGCTCAAAGATCAATTTTTTGGCACATTCAATATTGAATTAGAGGCTAAAAATTATATTGTTGAGATAGAGATAAGTAGGGATCAAGTGCAGTAAATATTTGGTAAGTCAATTTAAGTACATGTTGATGCCATGTTTCAATGGTTTAGTATGTATGGTTACATATTATTGAGTATTCTATTTTCTATTTGTACAAAAATTAAATTGAATATAATTATTAAACATGATGATTATTTTAATGTGATGTCTATCATACCTTGTTCTAGTCATATTGGTAGTTTTATAAATTCAATATTTTACTTTAGATTAGATATTTTCCAAGGAGTTGGAGTTTTGAGTTGGTTTATACCTAACCCTAGCTAAGATAATTATACTTTCATTAAGATGGTATTTAGATATTCACATAGAAATTATTACTCTTTATGTTATCTTGACACTAATGATGTCAACAAGTCATCAAAAATACATTCATTTGTTAAGAAAAAACTATGTAACTTGGATAGTCAATTCACATATGAATCTAATTACCACTAATAATATATTAGAGAAAGTTAATTTTTTTAATAATATTGTAGATTCACTTAGGAATCTAATTACCACTAATAATTTATTATTGCAAGAGATTAATAGGGATCAAGTATAGAGGAATATATGTTTAATGTGTATATTTGTGGATACTATTTTAGGATAGTTTAGTATGCATGGTTATATACTAGTGGTTATTCTATTTTCTATTGGTACATAACTTACTTTAGACATGTGTCTTAAATATAATAATTATTTTTATGTGATGTCTAACATGTCTTATACTAGTATTGTTGGTAATGGTTTATAGTAGACCAAATTTTATCGAAGAAGTGGGAGTTTTGAGAAGGACTAAGTTTAAACCTAGTAGAGAGCATTATAATTTCATCAAGATGGTATTTATATTTGTGTGGAACTTTTGATTATTGTTTGTTTTATCATGGCATTCATGATGTTGAAAAGTCATTAGACATATAGGTATTTTTTAATGTAGATTAGCCAAGTAAGTTAGATAATCCAAGGTCAACTATTGGCTATAATTTTTTTGTTTGGAGATGTAGTCAATTAGATGAGTAAAAGATAACCTAAGGTTGCATTTTCACCATTTAATGAATAATATACATCTTACATATACTTATAATTTGGTGTTTTCATATTAGAGACTTTGTACATATATTATGTTTGATTATAGGATTTTAAAAAATAAATGTGATTAGGAAACCCATGTATTATTCTCATTCTAATAATTTGTTGATTTTTAGTATCAATTTGCATGAGAAATGATTCAAAATTGTAAGGTCTTGTTATAGAAAGTTAGCATTCTAGATAGTGTTATAGATTTGTTTATGAAACTAGTGATGACTAATAATTTCACTTTATGCAGGGTAGTCATGATCCTTGATTCTTGAAATCAAATATATTTGCATTTCCTATGGATATATTTCTAATGTATAATTTAAAATGTGATGTTATTAGGAATAATGTGGCGTTTACCTTGCAATATTATATATACTTTATATATTTATAGTACTCTTGGTAATTTACCTTGCATTCCTAGGGTCTATTCAAAGGGTAATTACTAATTAATATTCCTTTGGAATCTTGCTATTAGTTTTTATATACCTCATAAAGGAAGTGGAGCTGGTAGTGGTTGCAATGAAGCTATTTTTCATCAATTTCTTAATTGGGGTGTGATAATTAAGTATTGGATCATCTTCCATGTGGTTCAAGGGTTCCACATGTGTTGGTTCATGATTTTGTATTCCTATCTTGGATAAAGTCCATTATGGGGGAGTTATAAGTCAAAGACGTTGTAATGAAATAACTTGCATAATTGAATAATATATAAAAAATATACTAAAAATACTTAAAAATAATATGCCACTTTAAGGAGGAAACCTCATAATCCACTTAAATGGTGATACCTCCAATATTCTTCAATACAAAAGAGTGCTCAACATGATGATAGTAACTAGCCACTAGCTCTTATATATACTTAATTATACCTTTTATGATAAGAAAATATATAAAAAGTTATTTATTTGTTAGCTAATTTAACTCATTGAAAATATTTATCATGAAAAAATAACAAAAAGAAAGGTAACTTAATTGTTTATTTTCTTTAATTAGATAGTTCATGTTAGTTATGCATACATTGAAAATTGAAACTTAAAAAATATAACCTATAGGTCCTTTCACAAGTAGACATCAAAGCCTCTCAAACATAAAAAAAATCAAACATCTTGCTAACAAGCTAAGGTAAAAAAATACATACAACTCAAACAAAAGAATCTAGAAAATCAAGAAAAGACAAATTAAGATCACCAAAATCACTCCAACCTTTCAATTCTTCATCTTTCTTGGTGTCATAAATCCACATATCTTAGAGTAAAGGAAAATTGGATAGATGTCATCCTAGGTGAGATAAGGCAAACTCAACTAGCAGACAAAGTAATCAACCAAGAAGTGAGATAATAAGAACAATCCATCTAATAGGTTGAGCAAAACAATAGGCATATAGTCTATAGATCTTGTAGAGAGACTATTTGAAGTATAAAACAAAGGTTCAACATCATTTTGGCTAGTTCTTATCAAGAGCTCGAAGTAATCAACTAATATGAATAAGCCATCAAATAGGTTGAGCAAAACAATAGGCATATAATCTATAGTTCTTGTAGAAAAATTACTTGAAGTAAAAAAATAATGACTCAACATCATTTTGACTAGTGCTTATCAAGAGCTCAATGCCATCCAGAGAAATTACATACAAATCACATAAAAATTGTCATTATTACAATATTAAAGAGTGAAAAATACACCATCACATCAACAACACAATACCACCAACATTGTCCACCAAAACCAAGCAAACAAAACGACCAACCAACCAATAAACATTATTGTCCACTCTTAAGGTACTCCTCCTTTACAAAAAGGGCAGTCCTGCAAAGAATAAAATAAAACTGAAGGCTTCTCATTCACAAATGTCATAATTTAGACCTGAAAAGTCGATGTGTCCAATTTTTGTCTAGAGGTACAGGTAAAAATCAGGTGTAGAGATATGAGGGTTGTAAAAGTAATATCTCCTGTGACGTTTTCAAAGGTAGGAAAGAATTAGCTATTGACTTATAACTGAGCATTTCTTCTGGATAAACATCATTGAAAACTTTATGGATTACAACTAGATCACCAATGGTTGCCCTTAACGTTTACATGGCTCAACATTCAATGACTCTTGTTTTAATAAAAAATGGTAGAATTCGTTGAACATGAGCAAGTAGTTATAGTTTCAATTTGATCACTTTCAAAACTAGAAAACAAAATACCAAACTCTGCATCTGCACTAATAAACTTAAATACATCTGAAATTCCACAAACAGAAGAGTAAACAAACAACGCAGGTCAAGACATGCAAAAAGAATTAGATTTGTATATACCCACTTGACAAATCTGATGGTGATTTTTATCATGATTATTAATTTCAACGATGTAAAAGCGACTCCTAACTGCTCTAGTAAAACAGTAAAAGCGACTGAAAAGGTAGAAACTAAAATTTTTATTTTGACACTCAATTTGCTTCTTTCTGAAAGAAGGTGAACTTCTCCCTCATGGTTCTATTCATATATTTTGTACTATAAAAGTCTTCATTGACCGCTTTCAAATTTAAATTTCACTTGAAACCAGTTTCACCAACTTAATTTATTATAAGGAAGGATCACATGAAAGAGTTGTCGACTTTACCTTCATATTTTAGTTTATTGTGGAGAAAATAAATTTTCACATTCTAGATAGAAATACAAAGTGTCTTCATGGATAATCTTCCATCCTCTTCATATAACAAAATTATTTTTCAAAAGATCATGTATAGCTATTTAGTGATTAGATTTGACTTTAGCCATCAACTCTAGATTGTAGAGTATCTCGTTGATTTGCTTACAATATTTTCTCTACTTTCACATGTGATCATAGAGTTTCATTATGCTCTCAAGTAATTGTGTCTATTCAAAATGATTTTATCTCCTTTTGTTTTGTACTTCTAAATCATGTACACTTGTGATCATATCTGTTTTTCAAACCTAGGATTAGTAAGGAGGATCTTGACGAATATTTTATGTAAGTTTTGAATTCTGAATTTTGTTGACCTTGAATCTAAGCCATTTGATTTTTTTTAAGATTTAATGATACAAAGGGCTTGGAAATTGATTTTACGAAAAGTGAATTATCTATTAATGAAATATTATTGTGATGCAAGCTAGTCTATGATTTCATGATCTAATTCTTATATTCAAGAAGAGATATTGTGGCATATCATAGAACATGTATTTAAATGAGACATCCTAATTTCTAAATTAAAATATATTGATGTATAAAATAATGCATATTATTCTAATTTAAGAGAGTGAAGCTCAACTTAATGTGGCAAATTATGTGTTCTATTGGATCTATTATTATTTTGATACAACTAGACCTTGGATATTACGGTATGGACTTATGACCTTTATGATGTACTATATTAGACAATGATGTTTGAATTAAAGTAATTTAGATTATTTACATATGATGATGATATTAGTAAGTGTTGGCTATATTATTTTTTATTTAATTCTTCTATTATGCATGCATGTTTTTAATTGTACTAGTTCTATGTTATTCAATTAAATTAGGAAATATTCCTTTACCTAGTTGTATTAAATTGAAAGGGAATATCTACCTTAGGTGGATTAGACTGGTGGACATATAATGTTTGTCAAAGGCAACATGAAAATTAAATTTTATTAATGATATGCATTTTGATGAGTAAATTGAAATTGAGTTTTTATTCAAACTATGAATGTTTAACTAGTATTGTGATCACATTTAAAGTTGCTACCCCTATATTTTAAACATATTAGTGGGTGCAATTAAGGGTGCAAGTATTTTCCATGACCAATGGAAATATTGAGGTATGTCAAAGAACCAATTTTAATTAACCTTGTGACACTAGTTGTACTACCTAAGGTAGTAAAGTCTATGCTTAGTTTGTTAATGTTGAAAAGAGTTGAGTTTTGTTTAAACATGTACTTTTCTAAAGGTCCTAAGGCTATTTAGGATGAGTTGGTTGTTGTGTTTTAATTGTAGGTGTTAGTTTCAGATTATGTTTTTAATGGATTTTAAAAGATGTTAAATTGATTGTTTCTTAGTTATTTTATTATTTGTAAGGTCCTATGATAATTACCTATGTAATAGGTACTTTTTTTCATTCTACTTATCTTGGGCCTTCGCCAAGATTTGAACCTATCCAAACTTGGGAAGTGATTGATGATATTTTGGTTTGGGGAAGAGGGATGGTTTTTTTGTCACCATCACATTCATATTCTCTAGGGTTCATGTATCGGATTCAATAGCTCCAAGGGTCTCACACATGTGTGAGAATAATATGGAAGTCGTTGAAGGTAAGACTGTCCAAGTAGATACCCCTCTCCAAAGTCTCACAAATATAAGAGAAATTTGGGGAGATTTTCTCTTCAAAATGAATGAGAATGTGACAAGTGTTGTCTCCCTATTAAAGGGTTTCAAATTTTGAATCCATATTAACCATGTTTCAAACAAGACAACTAAGAGGGGGGTTGAATCAGTTGTAGCAAATTTAAACTTTTAAATCATTCACTAGAACTTTAGATCAATCACAAGTCGTTAACTCTGCTAAAATGATTAAACATTAAGTTCAAGTGCACAAATAGAAAACCATCACACAAACACAATAACACCAGATTTATGTGGAAAACCCAATGAGGGAAAACCATAGTGAGGATTAACTAACACTATAGAGAATATCAAAACTGATTACAAAGACTCATTGCCTGAGAAAGGGCTCGCTGCCAAAACAAGGACTCACTGTCTGGATCAAGACTCACTATCCAATAGGGTTAACCACCCGGAGGGCTTACTAACACAAAGATACAAATAAGATAGAAGAAATATGTTACAGAGAGAAGACAATCTCAATGCAATAGAGATTTCCACCACAATTTACTCAACCACTTACAGACATGCATAAATGATAGAGTACACCTTCAACTCACTGCATCTGAAAACTCGACATTTAGAACTCACACTAATCTGCCAAACTCGTGCATCACACACACACACAAATTTGTATCTGCTTCATATCTATATGCTTTATTTCTTTGTACTTATCTCTAGCTCCCTTTTCACCACTAACTCATCTTGTATTTATACCATCTTCAACTTTGAAACATATCCAAATTCGATCATCCATCATTAAATTAAAATTAGGTCGGTGCCAAAACATCCTAGGGTGGAATTAGAATGAGGGAAACCTAAAAACATGCTTGATGAGGACTCAAATAGGTCCCAACACGCTTCATCAACATTGAAAGTAGTGTTCAACACAAGGTTGGCCAAATTGGTGTAAAACACATAGAAAAATTAAGCACACACAAATCTTAGCACGATCAAATCCTTCTAGACACCAAAATTGTCTCCAAAATGATCATACCAACTTAACTCTAGAACCGCAAGTCATAAGACTTTAATAAAATAAATCTGAACCAACAACATTCCTCCTAGACCTCAACTAGATACACAAAAAATCATAGTTTATAATTGGTGAACATAACTCACATTGTACAATGAATCAAAAGCCGAGAATGTGGATATAGCAGCTTACAACAATCATGATCAACATATGTGAACCACACAAGCATAGGAGAAAATCTCAGAGAAAAACCCAGAGAAACCACTGAACACCTGCAACCTTTCTTCATTACAATTTTCTCAATATCCTCGACATATACAACCAATAACCTGTAGCCATGACATCAATGACAACAACAACTAGTTGATAGCCAATTGACTAGTTGAAATTAATGACAACACTTTCATTCTTGCAAGAGACCATCATATTGAAGGTGAAGGAAGGGATTTTGGGGTTTTATTTTTTCCTTGGATTATTTTTGGGGAAAGGAGCGAGTTTTATACTTAGGCTTGGGAGAAGATATTATAGTAATTTATTTTGAGAAGAGGTAGACCAAACCTTAATCAATCTCTTGTAATCTTGGAGAGATATGATTTCTTGAGCACCCTATTTTTTTGTTTTACACTCTTCTTAGTTATTTGATTATGGTATTTCTATTGTTTATATTTTTTTTGTTTTGTTTTTTTTGAATTATCAAGGTAGGAAGAGAAGTGTGCCTCCATGGGGGAAGGGATAATCCTATAAGGAGTATTTTTGGTAAGTTTTTTTTACTCATAAGAGTGTTGAGTGAATACATTACTAGGAAATGATTAATACATTTTTCCTTCCATTTTAGAAGTGATTCCCTTTTTTCCACCTTAATGGATCTTTATATATATTACATTATTTTTATTTTTTTCTTTACTTTGAGTTGGTGGCTTTTTTTGTTGACTTTTGAGTCATTTCCATGCACTGTAATAATTTTTGGCTTCCTTGAAGGCCTCTTAGCTTAGGCATGGCTTGTGAGCAATCTTAAGTTTGGGAGGTAAGATCCCCATTGGCTAGGTTAAAGGTTATTTCTTGTGGAGGTTTTATTAGATTCAATTAAAGTATACAATATTATAAGAGTGCAAATATTCATCTTATTTTGGGTGGGCCATGTTGTTCATGTGTGTTTTTTTTACTATTTAGGTGCAAATATTATGGAAAATATCCTTACGAGGTCATTATAAACCATTACAAATCATTATTTTAAACTATGTAAATATTATTTGAAGTGGTTGTAATAATCCTTCTTAGAATATATGTATTTTTAATAAATGGAACTATTTTGGAGAGAATATAAGATTATGAAATATTAAAATATATTGTAATCATTACCATATTTCATAAATATATTATTGTTCAAACAAATTAAAAATATAAATAATAATATGGTATCTTAGAAGGCCTAGTTGAGTAATACTTTGTGTTGAACACACACAGATATTGAGAGGGGGGCTATGAATCAGTCTTTTCAAAACATAAACCCTTTAACAAACTCAAACTTCTTTATCATATCATAAACCCTCAAACCGATCAACAATGAAAAAAAATATACCAAATTAGTTCCTTAACAAGGTCAAAAACCCTAAAAAATGAAAGATACAATAGTACAACACTTAATAAGATTAGTACTAATGAAATATGAAACAAAGAACACACATGCACAAGATAACACCAAATTTACATGCAAAGCCTGATGAGGGAAAAACCACAATGAGAGTTAACTCCAATATATGAAGCTACTACCAAAATACTTGCAAAATAAGGTGCAGAACCTAAGGGAAAGATACAAAGGACTTATAGACTAAATCACATAACTCTAGGGAAATATACAAGGACATGATGAGATTCACTATCTTAGATCAAAATACATGGAGATTTAGAATTTACAACATATGCCAAAAATACATTCTACTGACTGGTGCATCAAAGCACATCATATATGTCTTTCACACACTTCCAAACTTATTTTACAAGATATTCAATATATTTTGTACACACTATCTCACTTGTAACTAATCTGATCTTTAATTTATATCCACCATAAGATCACAAAAACATCAATTAAGTCGGCCTACAAGAATATAAACAATAATCTCAACAAGTCAGCCATAAAAACATAATGTGGTCCTATATAGGAGATAGAGAGGATTAAAAAAAACCTTATTACATCTTCCAATGTGATCCAAAATACCTCACATGGTGGCACTCATCAACTCAAGTCAGAAATCATGAAATATGTAGCTCAATACCAATCATCCCAAAACACACTTGAAACTGAATTTTGCTCAATGTTATTCTCAACAAGATAGGTTTGAGCCTAAATCTATCTTAATACAACTTCATATGTTGTCACAAACCCCTAAGCACACAGTGCAATCAAGAGAACCAATGATATTGGTTAGATATCCATAAATTACCTAGAAGACCAACTCAAACACACTTCAACACCAAAGAGAAACCATTGATGTGCAGATCACAAAGAGATATTACTTAAACATCCAACAACACTTCCAGCTACTTCTTGTAGGATGCTAAAATCTTACACATTGTTTGTATAGATTTAGCCATCCTCATAGAATAACATACATCATTGACTCCAAACAAAATGATAAAACTAAAACAAACATGCAACGGAGAAAATGAAATACAACCTATTCTATGGTGGATTGGTGCCCTCCATGAAGATGTGAGAGAGCCCTTTCCCAATCCCTTTCTAAGCCAAATGAAATAGACAATGAGTTGCTATGAGCTCAAGTTGCCTATAGTTTAGATGCATTCAAAAATGTGTTGTAGAAATGAGAGAAAATGGCTTGCATTTATAGGAGAAGTTGAGAGAAGAGAGGCCAAAATTGAGAGATGTGGGACTAAATCCCATCCAATAGGATAGAGACACTTGTCATAATGGGATTGGTCAAAGCTTGTGCAAGTTTTGGCCAATGTGCCCATTCAAATTTGAAAAATGTCAATAAATGCATGTTGTTGAGGGTTTTGGGGGGAATAATCTTTGTCCAAAAAAGTCAAAGATGAGAGTTATTGAGGGAAAATAAGTCTTTTTAATAAATCAAATAAATTGATTTATTGGTGCAAGTGGGTGGGTTAGTTAGGAGTTTAGATTTGACTCTAGTTGAGTCAAAAGCTAGAGAATGATAATTATGATTAGAAGTTAATTAATTTAGATTAATTAACTTAGGGGATTTTAGGGATTTGACATTTGATTAAATCAGTTTGATTTATTAAATCAAATGAGAAGAACATAAGGATTAAATAATTTGATTTATTTAATGAACCTTAGGAAATTAATCAATAAATATTTTAATTGATTAATAGAAGAAATGAATGTTAATTTGTATGATGCATGATTGTTATTTTTGCATGTCTACATTTTGCCCCTCTTTGAAGCGCCATTTGTAGGATGCATGATTGTTATTTTTGCATGTCTACACTTCTTTCATAATATCATCCCACCAATAGCTACTACAAACTAAACAAGAGTAGAATACTTCATCCTAGAAGCACAAAATACATAACCATAAGATATAACATTAATAGATCAATTTGCTAATAATGTATGCACATGAAATATTAAAAAAGCCACTAGATAGATATTTAGAGAATATTTTCCAAGATGCAGGAGTAGAGACATCAATGTAAAGAAATGCATAGCATTTTCTCAACCAATACAAACAACCAACAACACTTCCAACCTTGTATAATTAACATAAACCTCCTTAGGAACACTGGTGGCCTAAAAATATAGGAGTACATTATCCATAGATCACAAAAATTGAATCCCAAACTACAAGACCATATCTTCAATAGTGGAGAGATGTAGAGCAATCTCCTAAACAATCTTCAACACAACTTCCTAGAATAGAAATTTTTTAAAAACCTGTAGAGGCTAGAAAAATATTGCAGCAATACTTACATCCTTAAGAACATCAAAATAGATCATATAGAATATACTATAGACCATCAACAACATACCTCCATCATCAATATTACTTTTGTAGATACCCAAAACTGTCCTCATCTGTGAGTAACACCTTTTTACTAATTTTCACCATTTTCTCCTAGTTATTAGATAATACAACTCATTATTTATTATTATCAAATATCATATTCTGCTATTAATTAAGTGAATTTATGTTATTTAATCAATTCATTCTAGTTCACCCTTGTTGATTAATTAAATAAATCCTATTTATTTTAATTATGTCCTAATTACAATTATTCTTTCTAGCTAATTAAATAAACCTTATTTATTTAATTAATTATATCGCTAATCACAAGTATTCTCTATTTTAATTAAATAGTTATCATTATTTTTTAAATTAATATTCAACACCTTATTAAAATTAAATAATTGTTATTAATTATTTTATTGACCACATTCCCACTTCTAGATTAAATAATTAAATTATTTATTTAGTTCCTCTTTTTCATCTCAACATTATCCATCCATTATTAATAAATAATCATTTTATTTATTAATTAATTCTCACTTGCACGTTCCCCATGATAATTATTTTATTTTAAATTAATTATTATCTTATGTATAATTCCCTCAAACATAAATAACACTCTCTTCTAGTCATCTGGATAATCAATTCTAGGTCACTATTCAATCAATTCACTTTACTACCACTCACTTTGAGTCTTTGAATTAATCAATTTAGTTAACTATTTGTGAGTGTTAGTTAATGCTTCAATCAATTCTCCATGCAACTAGTTAAATATAATCCTGCAACTAGTTGTATTCAGTTAACTAGGCAATCAATTCTTCTCAACAATCCTCAACCCTTGATCTTGATCTTCCACCTCTTAGTTTGGATTGTTCACTCAAATCAATCATTTCAATAAAAAAAACCCTCACATCTCATTGATGGCTAACCATTAACTTTGGAGTTTTGTATCATTACTATCATTCACACATTTTTGAGATTAAAGCAAAGAAGACCATAAGTACTAAAATTTGAGAGCAAAAAAAGCAAAGGAGGAAAATGTCCAAGTAATTCATGTTCACATGGTGAAGGTAAATGTATTATTTAACTAATTTTGATATTATTTGTATTTCTTTTTTTCTATTGATTGATTTGGATTTCATTTAGGTATTGAATTGTAGATTTATGGTTATTATTTTAATTCTTTATCTCCATTATGAATAATGTCTATTTTTTAAGTTACAACTTCTAATCCTCATCTTAATATATCATCATGATATCAACTCTATTTTCAACAACCATACTCAATAATTCTTTCATTTTCATTAGACAAGGCATGGCATCCAACCATGAACTTCAGCAACATACAACTTAAGACACCAATTATAGCAACAACAATGATAATCAATGTAAAATGAAAAATCACAACCATATGTCGACTAACTTACTAGTATTCACAATCAATGTTAAAACCAAAACATCAATACAACCAATACAATAGTCTCACTAAGTGTTGACATCACAATGATCTCCTCAAGTTTTGACATCAATGACAACCATAATAATAAAAAAAAACTAACAATTTCCTCCTTTGGCATTGATTGACACATGCATCTACTCACTCTCCCCCTTTGACATGAAATAAAAATGGCAACACACACCTACTCATTAAAAAAATAGAACATTCTTTGACTTCAAGGACAAAGGGCCAAAAATATTCAATTGAAACAACACATTCTCCCCCTTTGACAAACAACAACACATCTTCTTCAAGCAACTATACTAGCTCCCCATAGAAAAATCACTTCTTTCAAACATCTACATAACTCTCCAAACTCCCCCTTACTACCAACTCCCTCTGAGAGGTAGCACACATCAATACAAGAGAAAAAGATATGACATAAATTTCTCCCCCTAGATAAATGCACCAACTATGCATCTAGTTAGAATGAGGGGCAATAACCCCTAACTTCAATCATATATACTCAAAAGTATCATTTAAAAGCACCTTCATAAATATATTTTCCATCTAATCCTTGGTAGGTGCATACTCCAATATCACTTCATGTGTTTTTCACTCTTCTCCCTTAGAAAGTGATAACTAATAGAAATATGTTTGGTTCTTGAATGAATTACCGAACTCTTGGAAATATTAATTACACTAGTATTATCACACAATATATGAATAGGTTCATCATAAACCACCTTTATATCCTATAATTTATACTTCATCCAAAGCATCTAGGTGCAGCAAGATGGTGCAACAATATATTCAACTTATGTTGTGGATAAGGAGATTGATTCCTATTTCTTAATCAACCAAGAGACCAATCTATTTCCCAAGAAAAATGCACTTCCACAAGTGCTTCTCCTATCATCCACACATCTTACCGAATCAAAATTAGTATAAGAATTCAAATAAAAATTATCATCCTTCTTGTACCACAAACCATAATCCAGAGTTCCCTTCAAGTATTTGAATATTCTTTTCACTGATTTCTCATGAGTTTTCTTAGTATTAGCTTGAAATCTAGTAACCAAACATATTGCAGGCATAATATCAAATCTAAAAGTAGTCAAGTACAATAAACCTTTAATCATAGAACTATAAAGAGTGTGATCAACCTCTAGATATTCATCAATCTTTCTGAAATGATAACCAATAAACATAGGAGTACTTAGTGGTTTGGAATCATCCATTCCAAGCTTTTTCAACATATTTACATACTTATCTTGAGAAATAAAGACACCACCATCTAGCTAAAAAAATTGAAGCCCAAGGAAGAAGGATAACTCACTAATCATATACATCTCAAAACTCTTTTTGCATGTCTTTTGCAAACCCCTTACACATATCATCATCTACACCAAATATGATGTCATAAACATATACAACCCTAATAAAAAACTTGTCTTCCTAAACCTTAATGTAAAGATTACTATTTGCATTATTTTTCTTGAATCCTTGTTGAAGTAAGTACTTATTCAACCGAGCATACCAGGCTCTAGGAGCTTGCTTGAGTCCATACAAGGCTTTCTTGAGTTTGCATACCATGTCATGATCTTCTAATAACTAGAAATTATATGGTTGCTCAATATATACCTCTTCCTCTAAGTCACCATTCAAGAAGGATGACTTGACATCCATCTGATAGACTTTGAAATTCTTGTGAGCAACGGCAAGAAACATCCTTATTTCCTCCATTTAGACTACCAAAGTAAAAGTAGCCTCAAAATCAATACCATCAACATATGAATAACATTTACATACTAGTATTTATTTCTTCCTCACAAGTTTTTCATCTTCATTCAACTTGTTTTAAAACACCCACTTTGTTCCTATAAAATTCTTATTAGCTAGTATAGGAACCAATTCCCATGTCTAGTTCTTCTCCATCTAATCTAATTCCACTTCTATTTCCTTTATCAAAGCATCATCTTTGCTAGCATCAACAAAGTTCTTGGGCTCTACCTTTGATAGTAAACACAAATGTACTTGTTCACTTTGTTTTGCAAACCTTATCCTAGTTAGCACACCTTCATTCTTATCTCCAATAATATTATCTAGAGAATGATTATTCTAAACATATATTTCTAGGGTGTTGGGAGCCTTCACTAGTTCTGGTTCCTTCTCTTCTTTCTCTTCTTCTTCTTCAATGTAGGGAGACATATCAGATCTACAAACCTCTAATTATTGTGAGATCTAATAAAAATGCTCATCTACCTTAACATTTGTGCATTCAATCATTTTTCCTAATAATTTATTGTAGCATTTGTAGGCCTTGATTCTGGTGGAGTAACCAAGAAAGATCCCTTCATCATACCTTGAATCAAATTTTCCAAGATCTTATTCATCTCTCCTGATGTAACATTTGTTGCTAAAAATTTTGAAGTATCTAATAGTGGGAGGCCTACCATACCACAACTCATAAGGGGTCTTTGTTCTATTAACCCTCCACTATACTTTGTTAATCAAATAGATAGCAGTGTGAACTACTTCCTTCCAATACATATCAGGTAGATCAACATATTTCAACATGGTCCTAGCCATCTCTTGCACAATACTATTTGATGCCACTCTCAAATTTTGCAAATTTGAGATGCCCATTTCAAAATTTTGCCTCTGCACTTTCAGAGGTGCACTTGATGAATCTACCTAAATGACCTACTTTGGAGGGTCGTAATTTGGAGCCATATGATTTTTATGCAAAACCCCTTGGTAGACATATTCAATTGAAATATGTGAATGTGCATGTCAATTTTCACCTTCCCATGATAAATTTTGACAGGGTTTCGAAAAGTGAAGTTGGAGGATTTTGGCACATTTCTACTATTTGCAAATATTCAGTTTTGCAAAGTTGTCTTCTGTTTGAGCTTGTATTTTGCAACCGGTTGATCATCAAGAGAAATTGATTGTTGTTCTGCATTCTCCATACTGAGATGAGCTCGTATGTTAGGTTTCAGAGTTTCATGAGTTGATTTACTATTTTTAACAGATCAAAACCAAATGCAATTTCTTCAGTTTTGCATTTGCGTTTCCTGAAACCTTTCAGGGTGGCCAACTTTGACAAATAATATCTTTTGATGGGAGATGATTCAAGGAAATATTTCTTGAACACATACTTAGGGTACCTAAATGATTTACTATGTCCAGTGACAGCCTCCCGGGAGTTGATTTGCTATTTTTTTCAAATTGACAATTGAGGGAGTTTTTATTGGTTCAGAATAGGCTATTATTGCAAAAAGTTCAATTGAGCAGCTTTGATAATTAATAAATTTCACCTCATGATCTATTTATCTAAACCTTCTTTTGAATTGCATTCTTGGATCAAATGTGTGCATACTTTCTCAGTTTCAGGGTCTCAAGATAAGTTATGATGGGCTACATAATCATTTTCTAATTGCGAATGGGCCAAAAATGGTGTTCCAAAAAATGTCACGTTTTGCATATCTAGGGACAACCCATTTCTTGTTTTGGTTTGAAACATATCCAAATCCATTTTCATTAAAAACGAAGGTCTTATGATGCATTATTTTAATGCACTTTACTTGCGGCAAAGACTTTCTAAAGACGAGTTTACAAAGGAGGTACTTGAAATACTTTGGCGATGTGAATTTTGAGGAAATGAGTTTTCTCTAAATAAATTATAAAGTCCCTATGAAATTTTTTGTGGCTCCAGGTGTCCCATTTTGTCCGCAATAAATTTTTCCTATTTGGATAACAATCGAAATTAGAATTTTCATTATTTCCTAATGTCTAAATTGCACATATTTAAAATATTATAAAAGGAAAACTACGGAATAAAGTTATTTTAGGGCAAGCTAAATATATTCTAAGTTTTATAGAGTTCAACTTTATAAAATTAATTTTCCTGTGCATGGCCGCAAGCCTTGCATAATTAAAATAAGTTTTTGCTAAAGCTTGCGAGGTGTGCGAGGAGAATGCTCGAAGGATGATGGTGTTCTACAATCTCCATTGTAATGAAGATTGAGGTGTTTTCTTCTTGATCAAAGTTCTTTTGAGTGGACAGATTCAATAAGTATTGTTGTAGAAAGTTCTCACGTTTTTGAGTTACCAGGCATTTTCTAGAGGTCCATTTGAGTTCAAATTTGTTGTTTCATGCTTTAAATTCATCCCCTAACCATTCATAATGCTTGGGTAGGGATTTTAAGCATGTTTGGGATGATTTGCGGGTGTCTGTAGCCATTAAAACGCCTTTGCATTGTCAAAAACGACCAGTGATATCACCATTTTTGGATAGATTGTGCTTGCAGTCAAAACACATCAAAATTGTTAAAGTATCTTGTGCCACCATGAATGAAAGAGAAGTCGAGCACAATGAACATGAGATTAGGGAAAATGGTGAAGAACAAATTGAAATCAATGGCTATCAAGGATGGAGACAGTGCAACCAAATCTTAGTTGTCCCCGCTAGCCTCGCTGTAAAAAGCGAAAGTCTTAAATTCCAAATAATCTTATATTTCCTTTAATAAGTTCATTACATTCCATAATATAATGTAACTCCATCCATTAACATTGTTTAATCCACAAGATTCTAAAAATATCGACTAAAGTCTACAATAAGATTCATAATACATCCAATTACATTTATAAACACGTATCATCTTTCACGACATTTATAATACAAAACATTGTAAAAGAAATTTACAGTTCAAGACTTAGGCATTTTGTCACCTTAAGTTTGACAATAATCATACAATAATAAATTATAATAGATACAAGAAATCTTCATTTGATCTTCAATCCAATAGACAATCTTCAAACATGAAGACGAGAACAAGATTCAAGTGCTTTTTTTGCTCAACCTCGAAGTTTAGGCTTCCCCGAAATTCCTCAGTCATTCAAAGAATACCCGACCCTGCACGAATCGCTTAGCAAAAAGCAGTCAACAAGCAAGATGGAATATGGTGTGTGCCTAGTATAACTAGTAATCCACAAGCATTTTCATTTTTCTAATTCATTTAAGAAACAAAAAAATTCGATACTAGAATATGGTAGAGAGTTATAAATATTCCATCTATTTCAATGGTACTTAAGTTACTTGGCCAAGTAAAATGTCATGCATAACAAATAATAGTAGTTTTGAAAAAGAAAAACTACGCTCTCTAATAACCCATATTCGACACCTATCCCAGAAGGTAACTTTCCAAACACATGACATGCACATTCAATTACCAAGCATGCATGGTTCCATTCAAAATAAATTAATCATCTTTCCCAACACATTCATGGGCATTCCATATCAAGCATACATGGTTTTATTGCAGTAATTTCATAGATTTAAATCACAAATAACATTAAGTTCATATTTAAAATAAATAAATTAAAGAAGGTGTATCTCAAATATGTAACTAAGTACATATAAAACAAGAACGAATAAATGAGCACACATTATTTCGTTCATTTACTCATATAATTTAACTACACTTCAATATAATCTTTGTCTAATTCATTTCCTTTCAAAGTAATTATATTTTAATTTTACTTTCTTTTCTTTTCTGATTTTTTTTATATTTCCATTAAAATATTATCTTTGCAAAAACATAAAACCTCATATTTAATTTCATTTCATAGGCAATTTTAGAGTCATTTCTAAAGATTTATCAAATTTATACTTTTACTTTTCAAGCATATTTAAATATATAAAAGTTATTTAATCTTATATTCTGGAAATTTTTATTGAAACCAATAACATTCAATTGTGATAATTCTGCGAAAATTTCCCTATCTTTTCTATTTCCTTTCTTGCAATTTCCAATTCTAGATTGACACAGTTTAGCGTAGTTTAGATTCTAAAGCTTTTCTAAATCTAAATAGATCTAAAACATATTGTTTTTCTTGTGTGCATCATTTCCATATATTAAATCAGAATTTCCTAAAATAAATAAATCTACTGTTTCTTGATATTTTTTTGTTCAAGCTATTCAACAATTTTTTGTTTAAGTTATTCTTTGTCTCCATAAAATTTCAGTTTGGTGTTTGATTTTTTTTCTAAATTTAATAAAAACAGTGACTTGTTTCCTGTTCAAATTAAAATACAAGAATAAAAATTAAAGAATGAAACTCAGCTTTGAATTGATAGTGAATTTGTTTTTGAAAAATTAAGCAGCATGTATAGGGTGCCAGACCCTTCACAACGAGCCATAAAGGCGAAAGGAAAACATAGATCAAACAAAAGTTGAACTATAGGCACAACCAGAAACAACTGGCAGACAGCTGTCGAAGACCAGCTGACAGACAGCTGAAACAAGAAATTAAACAACCCTAGACCCAGGGGGATCAGAGCAGGCTCCACGGGCTCGAGACCAAGAAGTAGACACAGATTTCTTCTTCTGAAGAACAACTGATCAAGGAGGCTCAAAAGATAGAACCGAAGAGAATGGTGAGGGGATCAACTCCACCTCAGCCACCATAGGAGCACCCAGCAACGAGGGAGCTGGCAACAAGGCATCCGAGAAAGAATCAACAGCAGAGGCACCCAGCAAAGGGTGGATAGGGTCTAACAGAGCAACGACAACAGGTGCAAGGTCAAGCAAAACAGTGTCAGCAAAATGGTCCAACAGAGCAGTGACAATAGGAGCAAAGTCAAGAAAAACAGTGCCAGCAGAACAATCCAATGGTGGAACCAAAGAAGAGGGGTTCGGAAGAGGAGCAACAACCTCTGAAGAAGAAGAACCCACCGTGAGGTGATCCAAAAGAGCATCTTTCCACCAAGTCGCAACACCCTTGCGGTAGGCCTGAGGGAAATCAGAGGCCAAGTGACCCACCGAAAAGCACCTCCTAGACCAAAAGGGGAGACCCTCGTAGTCTAAGAGCTGCTTCCATGGTCTATCCTCCACCAACAAAACAACATCCCCATGGAGAGGTTTGGAGATGTCCAAATCGACTAACATCTGAGGGTGTGCCCAAACTCCCTAGTAGTAGAATCGACTAATAAGAAGCGACCAATGGTATTGCTAATGGCCTCGAAGCATGATTCCTCCCAGAACTGGAGAGGAAGGTTAGGCAAGCGGACCCAAACATGCCTGGTGTTCAATGGCTCTGTAAGGGGGTTGAAAGATCGAGTCCAAGGCCTGATGGACAAAGAATGAATGCCCCACATCCATCCTCTATCAAGAACACAGTTTCGCTCACGAGGGGAGCCAAATGTAGCAATAAAGAAGCCTTTAGCGCTAGGGTAGAGCTTGATTTCCCCAGCAACCAAAGGTTTCCAAGAAGCCTCCACCCAGTCATGGAGGTCCGGGAGGGAAGGCCATAGCCCATTGAATCTACAGACCACACCCATCTTTAGATAAAACACCTCATTTTCAACTATTTCAGGACCACATACCACCACCAGGGAGTCCCAAGCACAAGGAATGGACCTCAGGGGAGGCCTAGCATATACCCTGGCAACATCAAAAAAATATTTTGCCTTCCCCGCAAAAACCCCAGGACCAAAGGTAGAAAAGGAATTTACAGTAAATTTGTTTTCATTGAATCTACCTGGTAATTTCCTGAATCTGGTTTGTGCTTTTTGACTGTCAATTTTTCTCTGTAACTATTCTTCTATTCAAAGTCCTCTTTTTTTTTCTGACTATGTTTGTGCATGTATCTCAAACAATAATTTAACTTTTTTGTTCTTACCTTGTCTAGGTCTCTCCTCCCTTATTTCTATGCACCTCTCTTCCCTACTTCTGGCGCACCTCCTTACCTGCTGCTCACGTGGAATGATTGGAGGGCAGATTTATTCTGTTCTAAATTCTTTATTCTTTTCTTTTTATGTTTGGAGTTCTCCCTCCTGTTGGTCATGCCTCTGCTCTCCTTACCTCTTCTCCCACGCATTCTTCTCTGCCTTCTAGCTGCCTAACCCTCCTCATGCTCGCATCATGCAATTAGATATATGTTATCTCTTATTTTTCCTGTTCTGGCCAACTCCTCCTTCCATTTGCTCCCCCATAAGCAGAATAAAGACAACCAAATTTAAAGAACTCCCTCCCTTCTTCTGCCGCACCTGGGAGATGAGAAGAACAATCCATAAAAATTCAAACAATATTCTACCTACCTCCCCTCTTGGCTGCGTCCACTCTCCCTTCTCTTGCGCATGGGAATAAGTAACTCCCTCTCTCCTCTGTTTTGGCATATGGGAGGTAAGATCCATCATCAATAGAATAAAACCATCCTCTCACTACTTCCACCTCCGCATTCAATAAAACAGTCTTCCCCCTTCTAAAAAATAAATTTTCTCTCCCTCTATTTCATGCAAATGGTGGAGTTCTTTCTTCAATTCGATCCACAAAATCAGAGCTATGATCTCCAGAACTCCAAGTTTCATTTTGATTGCATGTAAGATTGATTGAAAAGTGTTTGTTTTCAATTTGATAACTACTGTCTTGAATTCAATTTCAATTTTTTTCATTACAAACGTATTGTTGTTCTCTCTTTTTAAATAACTAATTTTGATATTTATCTATTTCTATTGAAACAAATATTTTCCTCTTTCATTTATTAAATGAGAAAATAACAAAAATTTCAATACCACAATTTTTACATTTTATAAATTTTCACAATTAAAAATTTATTCCAATAATTTAATATAAAGCATTATTATTTTCAACTAATAATAAAATGTTTACTCAAAGAAGTAATTTTTTGAACAAAAATCAATTTCCTCACAAAAATAAAGAAAATTGCCATTTAAAACAAATATATTATTTTTCGGAATTACGTTCAAACAAAACATAGTCATCATAACCATTAAAATTTAAACCGTTTAATCATGCAAAATACGTTCTGATTAATTAAGTGGTGTGTGAGATTCCATCATCCTCATTAATGTCTAATGGTTAAAATGACTCTACCTGAACAATGTTCTCGCCTTCATTCTCGTTCACCTATTCCTGGGTTCACTTGCACTCAATTTTTGATCAGCAATGACAATCCCCAAATTTTATAATAATGAAATCAAAATCATTTCATTTGCATTTAAATTTTAATTTCAATAATCATCAATTTCAATTTCAATTTATTAAATCATCTAACATAAACATTGAAATTCTCATCATTAATAATCACAATAAAATAATTGATAAAATCAGTACATGACACTTGCAGGGATGAAGGATGATGTCGGGGAGGAGCTGTGGGGTGCGCGAGGTTTAAAGGGAGGCCCCTAAATATTTTAACATTGCCCAAGCAAATGAAAAGCAATCTTGCAAGCCTTGTGGGATGTTGGTGACGTAAGCAAAATGGCTATGAGGTACGCGAGATTGTTCTGTGTGGCATATGGACCGAAGGCATTGTGAATGCACGGGTAATATATTAGGTGTCCGATTTAAATTTTTTAACCTCCATCATTTTAAAATAAAAGGAAAAAGTATTTAAAGGTGAATGATGCTCGATGTTCTCACTTTAAAGTGAGAATTTTAATGGAATATGCCAAGAGGTGAAAGAGGGGTTGAGTTAATTTTTTAAATGGCATGAGCACTTAATGTAAAGTGAAAGTAAAGTTGGTTCGATAAATTTGTGAAAGTAAAATGTTACCCATTGGGGTAAGTATTTTCTTTTCCTAATGAGTTTTTTAGAGGTTTTCATTTTGGTAAAGTGAAATCTAAAATGCATAGTCAAATATTTTATAACCCAGGTGAAATGCTTTATGCTGGGAAATAAAGTGCACGGGAAATACTATTGTGAGGTGAATTAAATATTCACTTAAATGAACTTATTCACTTTATACACAAAGATTATGTGTTGAGCACATAAATGAAATAATTATTTTGTGCACGAGCAAAGGCTGAGATAAGAAGTATTTTCCAGCAGCTGGGTAAAATTGGAGATTCTTCACATGGGCAAATTTTCTGTTTCAAAACAAAGATGAGCAAAAGTAGTTTTGAGAGAATGAGTTTGTTGTTGCAAATGATGAGAGAAGATAGATGTTTTTTTTTTGTTGTTCAATGGAGGATGAAGCTGCCATTTGTCAAATGTGGATGCATTTTAGGGCTTCTTTTGTTTCTTCTATTATTCTATATATTTTCTTCTTCTTTCATTGTAAAGGGTTTTGAGATAGGGTTCTATTACTTTGTATGGGGCTGGGTAGATAGAGAATTATAAATTATGAGTTATTTCTTGAGACTGTAAGCTGTAATTTTCTAATTTCATGAGCAAATACAACCAACTTATGCAAATAAAATCATGAAGGTGTTTGCACATTCATGAACATATTTAGATTGTTTGCATATTTGTACATATTTAGTCATATAAATTCAATAATACAAAGTATCGTTGAGTTTATCATCTCAAATTTCATGAGATTGTTTTGTCTGTTCATTGTTCTGTTTCAAAGAAATGGTTAAAATGCTTTGAGCAGGTGATTGTGATTTGAGGTGTGCAGATGAGATTTGATAAGGAGAATTTGATTGATAATAAGAGAGGGATTATTGGTGCAAGACACTAACAGTTGATGCAAAGCATTAGCAATTTAAATCCATTGGTTGAAGTCTGTTTGCTAATAAATTCATTTTCTGTGTTTGACTCCATGGCCTAGAATTGGCACTGATCTATTATTCAATTTTATGCATCTCAGAAAAAAATTTAAATGCAAATTCATTTTAAATCCATGTAGTTTGGTTAAGGTTTAATGTTGTGTTATGCCTCTCAATTTCTGAGTGAGTATTGATCTACTGAGATTTTAGTTAGGTTTGAAGTTGTCAGTACTCTTTGTGGTTTAATTGAATTGGGAATTATCTGTTCTAAAAATCAATGTCAGTGTGTATGGTTGAATTAAGTTTTAGACATTGTGTAGGTTGACCCACCTTGGTCTTGTAGAGCCAGAAGTGTAGGAGATTTCAGTCTTTGACTGAATCTTGTCAGATGGCCACTAACTTTGAGAATTCTTAAACATAGATGTTGGCTACCTCTCAGAGAGTTTGAAAGCTTAGCTGGAAAAATAAAACACCAACAAAATGGTGACTTTGTTGGGGAGAATTTGTTAAAATTCTAATTGCAGAATCTAGCCTTAAGAGTCATTGCATAGAGTCAAATGATATTTCATTCTGAATTTAGTTCAAATAGTGAAGGACTTCAACGCTAGAGGAAGAAATTGTTGCAGTGAACCTAAAAATTCCATGATCTGTGGTGCTCTACTGGTGGAAGGAACTCATAAGAACATTTATCTGTGAAAGAACTTCATACTGCTTGAAGTTTAGTTCTCTTTGAAGAGAGGTGGCAACTCTGTTAATAGAACCTATTGAAAATTTGAAGAAAGTTTCAGATCTGCAACATTTCTAGGTATTCTTCACATTTGGTTTTCAAGAAGATTGTGTATGAAAACCATATTTGAACTTCATAGAAGAAACTTTGGTTCGGTGAATTAGCACTAACAGAGGGAAAGAACTATAAAATTGAATTTGCACACTCCTATTTGTTTTTATCTATTGAATGTAATTGCAGTTCCATTGAAAGAATTTTGTTTAGTGCTCAAATATCTACTAGTTTGGATGGTTAGAATGTATTAGTGTATCTTAGGGGTTTCCATCCATTTGTATTGTCATAATTTTCAAGGCCGGGTTGTCATTATGTCAGTAATTATCCTAGTTGTCCATCATTTGGTCATGCTTGTAATTATGCACAATTAGTGAGCCTTAATTTGTAATATCCATGGATCATCAAGGTAAATTAGCTATACCAGTGAATACTTTGATTCAGCTTGTCAAGAAGTGTCAAAATTATAATAATCTTCAAGTATCTAATACCCCAAAGTGTAAGAACCCAAGAGTTAATAAGCTTAGGTTCAGTTCTGAATGGAATGATGTATTTGAAAGAGGACTTAAAGAGATGGATGAAAGACACTAGTTGTTTCAACAAGCCCAGTTAAGAGACCATCAAACTGTGTCTACTTGTCAAGTTAATGCACCTTTTGTGAACTCCTTTGACCCATTGTATGCTCAATTAGATTTGTCATGGGTTGATTACAAAACTGAAAGTATTTCAGCTCAATTCTACAAGGAGATGCCTAGATTTGATGGGTATACCATATGTGAAGGAGATGCACATGTTCAAAGTTTTTCCAGCTTCATGGAGAAACATTCATTCATAGATCAAGATATGTGGATGAGATATTTTATCAGATCCCTAGAAGCAAGAGCTCGAGATTAGTATTTAAGTTTTCTGAGAAGTCATTTCTTTGTTGGGATAAATTAGTGGCTTCTTATAGAAAAGATTTTGCAAGAAAGCCATCTGACCTTGTCATGAGGTTAAAGAAGATCAAGAAACAAGATGAAGTGTCAAGTGTTGATTTCAGTCATAGATTTGTTTTTGCCTTGGCACTAATCCCAAATAATTTCAGACCTAGTACATCAGACTGTATCCATGTGTATTTTGAAGCTTATGAAGAAGGATTTGATTCATTGTTAATTTTTTTTGAAATACTGAGCAAGCAGATGGCCTACACAGTTTTGGATAATTTGGAGAAACAGAGGAATGAATATGTGCAAAAATTTTTGTCTTCAATTATGGGAAAACATGCTGATGAAATCAGCAGTGGTATGAATGCAAATGATCAGATGTTTTCAGACAAGTGCAGACTTGAAAAGGTAAAAGATGAGAAGAATGCATCATCAAATGATGAGGAAGTTGTTAATGAACAACTTACAACAAAAGTATACCCAACTGCAAATCAGCAGCTGAGTCTTCCAAGCCAAGAACATGATGTAGAGTATCAGTTGGATTTACTCTTTGAAGAAGAGGTGTGCAATCAACAATGTTGTGATACAGTTGACCATGCCAATCCTACAAGTGTTGAATGTAGCATTGATACAAATCTCCATGATGAGACATCTGGATTTATTGATTTAGGGAATTCTCTTGAGAATATCAGTGTATCAACTACAAATGATGAGGTATGTGATGAATTCTAGTTTGAAAGACAAGCCACAAGCAGCTGCAATGAGGAAACCATTGATGGTTTTCAGTTTGATAAAGAAGACATTTGTGTTTATCCTCAAGAGAATGAAAGTGACGAGCTTAATAAAGACACCCAATCTTATGTTGGAATGCAAAGTGATGTGGATTGTTGTTATGACAACCCAAGAGTGAGTAAGAATGAAGAAATAGAAAATCTATCCTCTATGATAGATTGTGGCCATGCTTTTGACAAGGTTGTCAGTAGTCCAATTTCTTATGATTGGGGAGCTCCTGTTTATGATCAACCCATTGAACTCTCAAACTTTGAAGATGATGATATCATGGTTTATCCTGATTTACAATTTGATAGTGCATTTAATTCCAATGAAGGTCAAAAAGAGGAAGTGGTTGAAACAATAGATCAAAATAGTGATCTATTGAGTTGTGAACAAATTTCAGATCTATTGACCACAAAATATCATAAATGTGCACATGAGGACAACTCTCAATTGTTGTGTGCAGCCCCTATTGAATTTGACAGTAGTGATGACCTTCAAGATGCAAGGTATGATGCAAGTGAATTTGATTCTCTTTCCAATGATGAACCAACTAATCATGATGATGATAATATGGATGAAGACAAACAACAAATTGATTGTAATGATGCACTGTATGATGAGTATGAAGATATGGACACTGGTGCAAGTTCAGAAACATATTTTGATGAGTTTGAAGCAACATATAACCATGAGGACTGCATATCTAATGAGCCAAATATTGAAGATTGTAATGCAGATTTGAACAAGTCTTCATTTGATGACTTGAATGAGCCTAGTCATGATTCTTTTAGTGAGAATGAAGATGTTGATTTCAATGACAAATCAGATTATGCTTCTAAACCATAATTGCTCGTTGTTGAGAAAACTTGTGATACTGAAAGTGTTGATACCTTGTGCTCAGAGGATAACAAATTGAGTGGTGTTGAGGAAAATTCAAAATTCTGCGTGGAGGGGACAAAGATTTTTGCATCAACAATTAATGTTTGGCAGAACCCCTTATTTGATGAGTTTCCATTTTCATTAGTTAGTACTAATGATGATCTTTATTGGTGCAAAGATAATCCATTCTTTGTTGAGAACTCGGACGAATTGAATGTTGCATCAATTTGTACAGAGAATGTTAATGGTGACCAAGATGTCATTGGTGATCTGATGCCACATTATGTGGATGAGCCTTCTTCTATTGCTGAAGATGATGATATGTTATGTTCAAAAGATGACACTATGGTTACAAATGATGATGAGTCAGAAATCTCTGATGACTCTCAATACTAACATGATGAAGAACAGTTACAAAGTGTGCTAATGCATGAGTGTATTTATTTGCATACACTTGGAGACAGTTTGCATGATGAGCAAGATCTTTGGATGCATAATGGTTATGAACATTTTGATGATGTTGTATATGATGGCCTATTGGGAGGTCCTAGCATGTTCAATCAGGTAGATGGTTGTGATCAGATTATGCTTTCATATGTTCTTGATCACCATTTTCAAATGTTGCCACTTGATACAAAATTAGAAATTGAAGAGAGTGGCATTGATGTTGCCTATGTAATTTGATTGCCCTATGATGAAAAAGTTAAACAGAAAGCAAGTTGTCACTTGCACAAAAGCAGTCCGATACTTGTGTTTGCAATGATGCATTTGTTCATGTTGTTATGGTTTCACAGAGGCAAGCATGAGTTGAGGGAGATTAGTTATTTCATCAGAATTGTGTTTGAAAAATGTAGAATTTGATTCCCATTTTTTATTTGGTGACCTGGGGTCACCAAGTGAAGTTGCAAAAGAAAGAATGAATAAAGGAGCAGTTTGAGGACACTTGATGGACTCTGTATTTTGTCTACTCCCCAGAGATCTGGATTCTTGATATGCCCCCAAGGGGCATACATCCCTAGTCGGAGCCACTGATGACAGTCAAATTTTGCAAATTTGAGATGCCCATTTCAAAATTTTGCCTCGACACTTTCAGAGGTGCACTTGATGAATCTACCTGAATTACCTACTTTGGAGGGTCGTAATTTGGAGCCAGATGATTTTTATGCAAAACCCCTTTGCAGACATATTTAATTGACATATGTGAATATGCATGCCAATTTTTAGCTTCCCACAATAAGTTTTGACAGGGGTTTCGAAAAGTGAAGTTGGACGATTTTGACACATTTCTATTGTTTGCAAACGTTCAATTTTGCAAAGTTGCCTCCCATTTGAGCTTGTATTTTGCAATTGGTTGACCGTCAAGAGAAATCAATTATTTTTCTGCATTCTCCATACCAAGATGAGATTGTATGTCAGGTTTCAGAGTTTCATGAGTTGATTTACTATTTTTAATAGATCAAAACCAAATGCAATTTCTTCAGTTTTGCATCTGCGTTTCCTAAAACCTTTCAGGGTGGCCAACTTTGACAAATAATATCTTTTGATGGGAGATGATTCAAGAAAATATTTCTTGAACACATAATTGGGGTACCTAAATGATATACTAAGTCCAATGGTAGCCTCCCGGGAGTTGATTTGCTATTTTTTCAAATTGGCAATTGGGTGAGTTTTTATTGGTTCAGAATAGGCTGTTATTGGAAAAAGTTCAATTGAGCAACTTTGATAGTTAATAACTTTCACCTCATGATCTATTTATCCAAACTGTCTTTTGAATTGCATTCTTGGATCAAATGTGTGCATACTTGCTCAGTTTCAAGGTTTCAAGATAATTTCTGATGGGCTACATAATCTTTTTTTGATCGCGAATGGGCCAAAAATGGTGTTCCAAAAAATGTCAAGTTTTGCATATCTAGGGACAACCCATTTCTTGTTTTGGTTTGAAACATCTCCAGATCTATTTTCATTAAAAATAAGGTCTTATGATACATTATTTTAACGCACTTTACTTGCGGCAGAGATGTTCTGAAGGCCAGTTTACAAAGGAGGTACTTGAAATATTTTGGCGATGTGAATTTTGAGGAAATGGGTTTTCTCTAAATAAATTATAAAGTCCCTATATAATTTTTTGCGGCTCTAGGTGTCCCAGTTTGTCCGCAATAAATTTCTCCTATTTGGATCACAATCGAAATTATAATTTTTGTTATTTCTTAATGTCTGAATTGCACATATTTAAAATATTTTGCATAGTTTAAATATTATAATAGGAAAAATGCACGAGAATAAAATCATTTTAGGGCAAGCTAAATATATTCTATGTTTTATAAAGTTCAACTTTATAAAATTAATTTTCCTCTTCACGGCCTCCAAGCCTACACAATTAAAATAAGTTTTTGCTCAAGCTTGCGAGGTGTGTGAGGAGAATGCTCAGAGGATGATGGTGTTTTACAATCTCCATTGTAACAAAGATTAAGGTTTTTTCTTCTCAATCAAAGCTCTTTTGAGTGGGAAATTCAATAAGTATTGTTGCAGGAAGTTCTTACTTTTTTGAGTTACCAGGCATTTTCTCGAGGTCCATTTGAGCTCAAATTTGTTGTTTCATGCTTTAAATTCATCCCCTAACCATTCATAATGCTTGGGTAGGGATTTTAAGAATGTTTGAGATGATTTTCGAGTGCCTACAGCCATTAAAACACCCTTGCATTGTAAAAACCGACCAGTGATATCACCATTTTTGGATAGATTGTGCTTGCAATCAAAACACATCAAAATTGTTAAAGTATCTTGTGCCGCCATGAATGAAAGGGCAGTCGAGCACAATGAACAAGAGATTGGGGAAAACGGTGAAGAACAAATTGAAATCAATGGCCATTAGTGATGGAAACAATGCAACCAAATCTTAGTTTTCCCCGCTAGCCTCGCGGGGATGAAGGATGATGTCAGGGAGGGGCTGCGGGGTGCGCGAGGTTTAAAGGGAGGCCCCAAAATATTTTAACACTTCCCAGGCAAATGAAAAGGAATCTCGCAAGCCTCGTGGGATGTTGGTGATGTGAGCAAAAGGACTACGAGGTATGCGAGATTGCTCCGCATGGCAGATGGGCCCGAGGCATTGTGAATGCACGGGTAATATATTAGGTGCCTGATTTAAATTTTTTAACCTCCATCATTTTAAAATAAAAGGAAAAAGTATTTAAAGGTGAATGATGCTAGATGTTCTCACTTTAAAGTGAGAATTTTAATGGAATATGCCGAGAGGTGAAAGAGGGGCCGAGTTAATTTTTTAAATGGTATGAGCACTTAATGTAAAGTTAAAGTAAAGTGGGCTCAATAAATTTCTGAAAGTAAAATGTTACCCAATGCGGTAAGTATTTTATTTGCCTGATGAGTTTTTTAAAGGTTTTCATTTTGGTAAAGTGAAATCTAAAGTGCATAGTCAAATATTTTAAAACCTAGGTGAAATGCTTTATGCTAGGAAATAAAGTGCACGGGAAATGCTATTGTAAGGTGAATTAAATATTCACTATTTGATGAAAAGTGCAAGGGAGTGGATTAAATGAACTTATTCACTTTATAAAAAAAGATTATGTGCTAAGCACATAAATGGAATAATTCTTTTGTGCATGGGAAAAGATTGAGATAAGAGGTATTTTCCAATAGCTAGGTAAAATCTGAGATTCTTCACATGTGCAAATTTATGTTTCAAAACAAAGATGAGCAAGGCAGTTTTGAGAGAATGAGTTTGTTGCTGCAAATGATGAGAGAAGAGAGATGTTTTCTTCTTGTTGTTCAACGGAGGATGAAGCTGCCAGTTGTCAATTGTGGATGCATTTTAGGGATTTTATTTCTTCCATTCTTCTATATGTTCTCTTCTTCTCTCATTGTAAAGGGTTCTGAGATAGGGTTCTAAAATTTTGTATGGGGGTGGATAGATAAAGAATTGTAAATTTTGAGTTATTTCTTGAGTCTGTAAGCTACAATTTTTTGATTTCATGAGCAAATACAACTAGTTTATGGAAATAAAATCATGAAGGTGTTTGCACATTCATGAATATCTTTAGATTGTCTCCATATTTGTACACATTTATTCATGTAAATTCAATAATACAAAGTATCTTTGAGTTTATCATCTCAAATTTCATGAGATTGTTTTGTCTGCTCATTATTTTGTTTCAAAGAAATGGTTAAAATGCTTTGAATAGGTGATTGTGATTTCAGGTGTACATATGGGATTTGATAAGGAGAATATGATTGATAATAAGAGAGGGATTGTTTGTGCAAGACACTAACAGTTGATGCAAAGGATTAGCAATTTAAATCCATTGGTTGAAGTTTGTTTGCTAATGAATTCATTTTATGTGTTTGACTCCATGGCCCAAAATTGACACTGATCTATTATTCAATTTTATGCATCTCAGAAACAAATTCAAATGAAATCTCATTTTATATCCATGTAGTTTGGTTGAGGTTTAATGTTGTGTTATGCCTCTCAATTTTTGAGTGAGTATTGATCTACTAAGATTTTAGCCAGGTTTGAAGTTGTCAGTGCTCTTTGTGGTTTAATTGAATTGGGAATTATCTATTCTAAAAAGTAATGTCAATGTGTCTGGTGTAATTAAGTTTTAGACATTGTGTAGGTTGAGCCACCTTGGTCCTGCAAAGCCAAAAGTGTAAAAGATTTCAGTCTTTGACTGAATCTTGTCAGTTGGCCACTAACTTTGAGAATTCTTAAACATAGAGGTTGGCTATGTCTTAGAGAGTTTCATAGCTTAGCTGGAAAACTAAAACACCAATACTATTCTTCTTTTCCACAACCCTATTTAGTTGAGGGGTCATAGGAGTAGACATATGTCCCCTAATACCATGATCTTCATGAAACTTTTCAAATTCGTTTGAAGTAAAATCACTTTATTTATCTAATCTCAAGCAATTTATCTTAATATTCAACTTATTATCTAATTTTCCTTTGAAGATTTAAAATTATCGAAAGCTTTTGATTTATCTCTTAAAAATGTAACCTAGTTCATTCTACTGTAATCATCAATAAGCAACATGAAATTTACCTTTGACCTTGTTGACTCCTTTCTCTTATAGGTCCATATAGGTTAGTATGAATCAACTATAGAGGCATTGTAGAAGAGCACTCCTTTCTCTTGAAACTTTTCCTTGGTTTCTTTCCCATTTTACATTATTTTCATAATTTTTTTGCAAGCTTGGTTATCTTAGGCATGTCTCTCACTACATGAGAAGAACTGATCTTTACCATATTGTAAAAATTAATATGTGTCATCCTTTTGTGCCACAACCAACACTCTCTACATTAAACCAATGAATATATTCTTTCATTATCCTCCTTTAGATGATAGACATTTACATTTGTCCTTGTACCTTGAACAACTAATATTTTGGACCCTTCCTAATCTCACAACCATTGGCATGAAATGTAATATTGAATCCTTTTCTACACATTTGACTAACACAGAGAAGATTACGCTTCAAACCTTTGACATAGAGGACATTCTTGGTTCTACTATTTCCATCAATTGGTATAGCACCGTTTTCAAAAAATGTTTTGACTCATCACCACCAAACTTAATAGCTCCACCTTTAACCTTATTAGGACTAATGAACCTTGTTTTATAACCAATCATGTGCTTACAATAACCATTTTCAATCACCCAAGAATTTTCCTCTTCATTTGTATGAAAGGTAGCTCATACTACCATTGATCTTTCATTAACCTTATCAGCCTGCAGGGTATCAGACCTCTTACTTTCTCTAGTATTATACATTTTTTCTTTTCAATCCATGAATAGTGTTTCAGCATTTGACTCATTATCCCCATCTTTTGAGGAACAACTACTTTCCTTGTAATAGAAACTCTTTTTAATCTTCTCTCTTTTGTTACTAGCATCTAATTATTTATAAGGATATTTAGATGAAAAATAACCAATCCTTCCACAATTGAAACAATTGAAAGGTAACTTAGGTTTGCATTTACTAATGCCTTTCTTTAATATTCTTACAAAGTTTTCTTCAACCTCATCAAAATCATCATTTTGATTAGCTGCTTCATCTTCTATATTTTTATTGGCTTTGAATTTTGCTTCCTTCTTTGGAACATCTTTTTTAAATTCTCTCATTTCAAAGGTTGTGAGGGCACCAAACATTTCATATACTAAGTACTTGTCAAAGTCCTTAGAATCTTCAATAGTAGATACTTTATGACTATAAGCTTTAGGGAGAGATCTCAAAAATTTCTTCACAATCTCATCTTCTTTTACTTCTCTACCAATACCTTTGATTCTAGTAACTACTTCATCCACCTAGAACATATAACTAGCAATGTCTTCTTCCTCTATCACACTTAGGGTTTCAAATATTCTCTTGAAAATTTTCATCTTGGCTTGATTTACATTATTTTCTTCATATATGTTGCTAATTTTTCCCTAGACATACTTAGCAAAATTATAATTTATCACCTTCAAAAAATTTGAATCAACCAATCAATAGAAGATATAATCATTAGCCTTGTAATTATTCTCATACACCCTAATTTGAATAGGATATGTTAGAGGGGTAGCAAGATTTATATAACCATCCTTGATAAATTTCCCAACACCAAACCCTAGAGAGTTTAGATGGCATTCCTTTCCCAATTTTTGAAAGGTATAATCTATGCCATCAAACCTAGGACCTTTGTAATCTCCATCATGTGCCATCACATATCTTTCCTCAAGTCTTTAAGATTATTTAAAGGAACTTGGATATGATACCAATTTTTGAACACACACAAAGACTGAGGGGGGGGTGAATTAGTCTTTTCAAAACATAAACCCTCAACAATAAACTCAAACTTCTTTATCAAATCATAAACCCTCAAAGAAATCAATAGCAAAGAAAGATGTAGCAACTTAGTTCCTTAGCAAGGTCAACAACCCTCAACAAGGAAAGATATAATAATAAAACCCTTAACCGGATCAATAGCAATAAAATATGAAACAAATAACACACATGCACAAGATAACACCATATTTACATGGAAAACCCAATGAGGGAAAATTCATGGTGAGAGTTAACTCACAATATATGAAGCTCAATGCTTACCAAATTTACAATAAGGCTCACCAGCAAAAGACTTATAAAATAAGGTGCATAACCTTATGAAAAGATACAAAGGACTTGCAAAGTGAAGTACACAACTCCAGGTCAAGATACAAGGACCTAATGAGATTCACTATCTTAGAGTAGGATACATGGAGATTTAGAATTTACATATGTCAAAAATACACTGCACTGATTGAGATGTTAATTCACATCTGATTTGTATTTCACAAAAAAATTCACTTCTTTTATGAGATCATCAATACATTCCACACACTATTTCACTTGAAACTAATTTTATCTTCCATTTATATCCACTATAAGATCACAAAACATCAATTAGGTCAGCTAGAAAGAATATAAACAATAATCTCAAAAAGTCAGCCACAAAAACATATTGTGATCCTATCAAGGAGATCGATAGGACCAAAAACAACCTCATTACATCTTCTAATCTTATCTGAATCACCTCATAGATTGGCACTCATCAACTCAATTCAGCAACAAGGAAACATGTAGCTCAATACCAGTTGGCCCAAACCACACTTGCAACTTAATTTTACTCAATTTGGTTTTCAACAAGATAGGTTAGAACCCAAATCTATCTTAACACAACTTCATATTCTAGTGCAAACCCCCAAGAACATATCTAAGAAAGAAAGCTAGCATGTCAGCCAAATATCCACAAATTACCTACAAGACCAACTCAAACATAATGCAACACCAAAGAGATCAACCACTAATGTGTGGATCACAAAAAAGTGTTCCTTAAAAATACAAAAACACTTCTAGATACTTTTGTCATACTATCATCCCACCAATAGCTATCGTAAACCAAACAAGAGTAGAATACTTCATCCTAGAAGAAAAAAATGTACAACCATAAGATATAACATTAACATATGAATTTGCAGACCACATCAACACATGAAATTTGTGTAAAGACACTTCATAGAAACTAAGAGCACATTCACCAAGTTGAAGGAGCAGAGATATCAATGTGGAGAAGTTCATAGAATTTCCCGAACCAATCTAGACAACCAACAACATTTCTATCCTTCTACAATTCATAAAAAACTCCTCATCAACAATGGTGACCTAAAAAATATAGGAGTGCAACATCCATAGAGCACATATTTAATAACAAAGGAACGTGAAGCATTCTCTCAAATAGTCTTTAACACAACTTCCTCAAACAAATAATTTTCATCAACTTTCAAAGGAAATAATAATCTTGTAAAAAAACTTACATCCTTAGGAACAACAAAAGAGATCATATAGCATACTATAGACCATCGAAAACATCTCTCCATAATAAACATTACTTCTCATCCTCATCTTAATTCTTCTAATCCTCATCTTAATATATCATCATGATATCAATTTTGGTGTTAAAAACCATACTCAATACTTCTTTCATTACCATTAGAAAAGGCATGTCATCCAGACATGAATGTCAACAACATAGAGTATCAAAAACATGTACTTGAAGGTACGAATTACAATAACAACAATGACAACCAATATCATTCAATAGACTCACAGCCATGTGCCAACCAACTTACCAATGTTGACAACTAGTGCCAACCAATGCATCAATACAAACAATAGAATAGTATCACCAAGTGTTGACATCACAAAAATCTCCCCAAGTGTTGACATCAATAAAAACCAAAATGAAAACTAATTCGAATAATTTGTTCATTTTATTATTGGAAGTTTGAGGAAGTTTTCCATTGATGATGTTGTTTGGATACATGAGCATGAAAGGTACATAACAATATGTTCCAATGTTGTCATTGATGCTAAAATTGTAACTTATATGAATATTTCCAGTTGCAGACCATTTTGATCAATTCTAATAGGTTTTGGAGTTGTTAAGGAAGACATTTTTGCTAGTTGATTTGGTCTAAAAAGATCAACTGTGTGGAAATTTTAATGTTTCAAATCTACTAGTTCAGTGTAATACTGCATCAATTTTTGGGTCTACACCACTCTGCAAATGAAGATATCAATTTGCACTTCTAATGTAATATTTATGGATGTGAAATGTATCTAATTCCAATATTTCATCATGTTTGGACAAGTGAACTAATAGATATGAGTAAGAGAGTTCAGCCTGGTAATTCACAGTTATTTCTGTATAGTATGTTTGTGTGGGAGAATATGTACTTCTTCACGGATGAGTTTTTGGTTTTGTGCTCTTGAGGATAAGTTTTTAGATGGTAGTAGATAATGGATTCTGTATGGCATCATGTTTTGATATGTGGATACATAAATGAAGGTTTTTGGTTTTAGGTCTTATGTTGTGCTGACCTAACATGTTTTTTGTTGTGCGAAGGACAAATATGTATTGCTGACTTATGTAGGATCTATTATAGGTCCATTTTGACCTATCTTAAGATGTTTTGAATTTTGTAGATTAGTGCAAATTTAATTTGCGAAAGTTAAGTTGAATATTATTGTACGAATGAAGAGCATGGAAGAGTGTTGAATAAAAATTATAAAAATATTGTTATTGAGATGCAATGGGACTATATTCATGCATATATTAGATGCAATTGTAACTGTTCAAAAATTGGTTGTGAGCCACTATCTCTCTTTTACCTTTCTCTATGTGGATAGTGAGTCTACCTGTAGTGAGCACTTTTTTAAATATACTATAACCAATTGTAATATATTATGATATAACCATCACCATGGTTTTTCTCATTTTGGGTTTTCCATGTAAAAATCTTGGTGTTCAAGTTTTATGTGATATTGTGGATGTTTGATGTTTGAATTTTTTAAGAGAATAATGATTCAAACCCCTCAATATTCTTTGTGTTCAACAATTGGTATCAAATATTGGTTCCCTAGAAGGAGCTTAACGACTTTGGGAAGGTCTTGGAGATTGAACACATGGTTGACAGAAAATTCTTATTCCTCTAGAAGATATTCCTGTAGGATGCATGATTGTTATTTTTGCATGTCTACATTTTCCCCCTCTTTGAAGCAATGTACTCATTGCATTGGTTCAAAGAATGATGTCACTGACATCGAAATTTAAAAAAATTCAGATTTTTCGGATGCCCCAGCGAAAATAAGTACGTTAGTACATTGCCCCCTCAAGAGATTGAGCAAAAAGATTCAATTTTAGGTGGATCTCACGACAAAGAGGTTCAAAATGAATGTATGGATGGTTAGATGATATGGTCTATATGATAATGATGATGTAAATGAGATGTTCTAATTATGCAAGATGCATGATGGATGCAGGATGGATGCATGATGGATGCAACATGGATGCAACATGGATGCATGCTGGATGCATGATGGATGCATTGTTAGCACAAAAGAGGCTAGAAGAATGAGAGGGATCAACCCTTGAATCCAAGAAGATGAAGAAGTTCAACAAGTCCCCTAGTCATCAAGACTTTATTGGATATGATGATGGATGATGATGATGTGTTGCTTATCCAAGGATGGGAAAAGAGCATACCTTTCTTTATGTTTGATAACACACATAGGTGTGATGCATCAAGGTATTAAGAACCAGGATGGCATGGCACCTATTGTGATGGACTTGGACTCGTCAAATAGATAGGAGTACTCTTGTTCACACTTAACAAACATAACCTTATTCAGAATGCAGTTAAGAAATTCTAGACATCTTAGGCCAAAACATAAAAAGGCAAGCCTTCTTATGTGGTCAAAAAGATACCTAAAACATCCTTCCTACAAACAAAACAAAGTATGCATGACGAAGTTATTTTACAAGAATATCCAACAAGCATAGCAGATAAAAAGATAATGATCATTGCCCCATTCCTTTCTCTCTAAACCTGTTTTATTTAGGCATCATCGAGAGGTCCTTGGAATGAGCGCAAAATAAGATAAGTCAAAAAGACCAAAATAAAGTAAACAAACAAGCTAATGTTCTTCGTATTGCTAGCCAAGACTAACTACTGTGAGGGTTACCTGATGCTTATGTCCATCGCAGGAAAGCTTCATCCTAGGACATGTAGTGATCAGAGTTTTGGTAAGACTGATTGGGTGATAAGCTATTGATACTCTGAATTGACCAACTTGCTTGCTTACTGATCTAGACTTGAGACTCTGACGATTAGGCATCCACTTTAGAACCTGCTAAACTTGCTTCTGACTAACTCACCAAAGGGTGAAAGCAACGATGATTTATTATGAGTGATGACAATCACAGGTGAAAACGAGATGAAATGGATGCACCATTTTGGTTTTTTCAAATGTTTTGAGGCTGTTTTTGGAATTTTTGAGATGTTTTACAAATGTTTTTGGTATTTTTGAGATTTTTCAATGTTTTTGGTATTTTCAAGATTTTACGATGAATAGACTAACTTAAGGACCTATCCTAGGGGTCTTGGGAGCTGATCCATAGATTAGCCTTGCCTATGTTATACACGCAGAGACCATGTAGTTCGACTGGTGGTGGATTGACTTGATGATAATATGGACAAATGGATTGCCATTTTATTGCCTAAAGGACTGACTTAAGATGCAGACTAGATGGGCAAATGGATTGCCAATGCGATGAACGCCTAAAGGACTGACCTAACCATCTCGGGGGATGATCAATGATCAAACTTGCCTATGTTCAAGCTCAGAGATGACGTAGTTCGACAAGGTGGAAGACTGACAAGACTAAATGATGAACTTTGAAGATTTTCCAATATTTCAACATGTTTTTGGATTTTTGGATGATTTTTTTGAATGTTTTTGGATTTTCTGATGAATTTTTGAAAAAGATCATGAGAATATACACAAATCTGATCCGATGTTGCGAGAACGTGCCCCCAGTGTGGTGTGATAGAGTACTTCGATAAAGGTAGGATAGACTGACCTTCGAAATGCCAAGTAGTTCCAATGGTGGAATATAGTACAAATACCAATGCAGGCTATGGTATGGATGTGAGCAGATGAGTGGAATGTGATGGAATGGATGAGTCGTGCAGATCCTGATAGATGGGGAAGGTGCTTTATTTACACTTGACGCCTGCTTTCCAGGTTTTCACCAAGGTACTTGCCCAAAGCGCCACCGAAGTGGTTTTCACTAGAGGACGATTTTTTTCTTTTTACTATTTTCAATCCTTTTCTGATTTTTTTGGATTTTTTGATCTTTTGATTTTTTTGTTGTTACCAAGTTGCCTATTTTCCAGGTTTTCATTGAGGTAACCATTTTTTCAGGACCTTTTCTGATTGTTTTTGTATTTTCTAGTTCTATACCTTGCAAGATTTAGGCATAAAACTTTTTGAGGTGAGAGCTATTTAGAGGCACTTGCAGAGGCTCGCCTTCTGGTGTTGCTAGTTGATATGCCCCTGATGTGTAACTTGTAGTGATGAAAAAAGGTCCCAACCAGTTGGGCTCAAACTTTCCCTTTGTATCTGGATTTGGCACGTTCTTTTTGTTTTCTTTCAGCACGAGGTCACCAACTTGGAAAGTGCGTTGTTTGATCTTCTTGTTGTAGCTCCTTTTTAGGTGATTTTGGTACACTTGTAGATGATTAAGGGCATCCATGCGCCTTTCATCTAGTAATTCCAGCTCATTGAGTCTTGTGACCCTCTATTCCTCATATGTGATAAGGTTTTGCAGTGATATCCTTAGTGATGGGAGCTCGATCTCAATGGGGAGTATGGCCTCTGATCCGTAGACCAGAGAGAATGGGGTGGCGCCTATTGGCGTGTGGATGCTGGTGTGGTAGGCCCATAAGGCAGGATTTAACTGTAGATGCCAGTCACGACCAGAGTCATTTACTATTTTCTTGAGGATTTTCAAAATGGTTTTATTTGTAGCTTTTTCCTGGCCATTGCCTTGTGGATAGTATGGAGTGGAAAAATAGTGTTGGATTTTGAATTTTTCACACAAATCTCGGACATCCTGATTTTTGAAGGGCATCCCATTATCAGAGATAATGGATTGAGGAACACCGTATTGGCAAATGAGGTAATTCAGGATGAACTTGGATATTTGTTTTTCCATGATGTAGGTCATGGGAATTGCTTCGACCCACTTTGTGAAATATTCAATGGCGGTGATGATGAACTTATGGCCATTGGATGAGGTGGGTGAAATTTTACCAATGAGATCGAGCCCCCATTGTGAAAAGGGCCAAGGTGTAACAATGGGATGCAGTTCTTGAGCTGGTGCATGAATAAGGTCTCCATGTTGTTGGCATTGCAAGCATGTTCTGGCAAAATTGTGTGCCTCTTTTTCCATCGTCGGCTAGTAGTACCCTGTTCTTAGCAACTTTTTAGCCAAGGTCATACCACTTGAGTGTGACCTGCACGTGCCATTGTGTACCTCAGTTAGAGCAGTCAGGGCTTCCTTAGGTTTTAAACAATGTAGCAGGGTTCTGTCAGTACTCCTACGGAAGAGGGTTTCTCCTAGGATGACGAATCGTGAAGTCCTTTTGATGAAAGTGCGTTTTAGGTTTGGGGTGATGTCAGTGGGGAGGATTCCTAACTTTAGGTAGGTGTATATATCATGATACCAAAGATCACCAGGACCAATGAGTTCACACGTGTATTCTGACTTTGGTACCTTGAATGTGGGTATGAGAAGCTGCTCTACGAGGAATTCATGTTTCAAGACGTTACGAGGGATGTCGAGTAAGGATCCAATTGTCGCCATTGCATTAGCTGCTCTGTTGTTTGTCCTTGGTATCTGCTTAAAGGTAATGTCAATGAAATATTCCTTGAGGCTTTCTACCACCTTCTTGTATGGTGCGAGCCTATCATCCTTAGTTTAGTATTCACTGTTGACTTGGTTGATGATAAGTTATGAGTCACTATAGACTTTTAGTGCCATGATTCACCATTGTGCTGCAATCTTGAGACCTATGGTCAAAGCCTCATATTCTGCTATATTGTTAGTACAAGGGAATGCTAGCTTGTATGATCTAGGTATGCAGTCTCCTTGTGGCGTGATGAAGAACACACCAACTCCTGATCCATGTTGTGTGTGAGAGCCATCAAAGTATAACTTCCAGTGGTCTGCTGCACCAAGGTTAAAAAGGGACTCATCTGGGAATTCTGATATGAGTGGGTTATCTGTGTAGAGGGGAGCTTCTGCCAGCTGATCCGCAATAACTTGTCCTTTTATGGCTTTTCGTTCTACATACTCGATATCATGTTCAGATAATATCATTACCCACTTAGCCATTCTACCTGTAAGCGCTGCTTTTGACAATAGGTATTTTAGAGGGTCTATTTTGGCAATCAACTTGATTTGGTGCGCTAGCATGTAGTGTCTGAATTTCTGAGCCGCAAATACCAGTGCTAGGCAAGCTTTTTCTATTGACGTGTAATTGAGCTCATGTCCCACCATTGTTCTACTGATGTAGTAGATAGCCCGCTCGGTTCCCTTTTCATCATGTTGGGCTAAAAGGGCCCCCAGGGCGGCTGTTGTTGCAGAGATATATAGGATTAATGATTTCCCCACAATTGGTGGCATCAACATAGGTGGTGTAAGTAGATATTCTTTTATTTTGTTGAATGCTTGCTCGCATTTGTCATCCCATCTGAAAGCTACTCCCTTGTGAAGTAGGTGTGAATAGGCAATCTGTTTATCTGCCAATTGTGCTATGAATCTTCGGATGGACTGGAGTCTTCCTTGCAATCCTCTTAGTTGTTTTAACGTTCTTGGTGCTTTCATTTCGAGGATTGCTTTTACCTTTGTAGGGTCTACCTCTATCCCTCTCATTGAAACTATGTATCCTAGCAGCTTCCCTGATTGCACCCCAAAGACACACTTCTTCGGGTTGAGTCTAACCTTATATTGTTCGAGCCTATCAAAGATAGCACTTAGAGTTGCTATATGGTCTTGTCTCTTCTTTGATTTAGCAAGTATGTCATCTACATAATCTTCGACTATTTTGTGGATCATGTCGTGGAAGATTAATGTCATGGCTCTTTGGTAGGTAGCTCCTGCATTCTTCAACCCAAATGGCATTACGTTCCAGCAGTAGGTGCCCCACGGACATGTGAATGTTGTCTTGTGTTGGTCTTCTTTTGCGATCATTATTTGATTGTACCATTTGAAGCCATCCATTAGGGAGAGCATCTCATGTCCAGCTATCATATCCACTATCATGTCAATGTTGGGTAGTGGAAAGTCATCCTTGGGACATGCTTTGTTTAGGTTTCTGAAATCAGTGCAGATGCGGATGCCCCCTTTCAATTTTGAGACTGGTACAAGGTTTGATACCCATTCTAGATAGTCGATCAGGCGTATGAAGCCAACATCCAGAAGTTTCTACAGCTCAATCTTTACTAGCAAGGCTATTTGTGGGTGCATCTTCCTTAGCTTTTGTCTAACTGGTTTTGCTCTGGGGTGAACGGCCAAATGATGCACTACTACTTCAGGGTCCAGGCCTGGCATGTCTACATAGGTCCACGCAAAATTTACCTTGCTCTCCTTTAGGAAAGCTGCGAATAGTTTTTATTCTTCTTCTAGGAGGGATTCTGCATAGAAGGTAATTTGTGGTTCTGATTCTGTCCCTAAGTTGATCGGGTTGCACTGTTCTACCAATACTGTTGACTTCTCCTGGTGTAGAGCAGTAGGTGGGAGATTGAATCCTTCATCCTCTGGCACCTCAAAGAGATTTTCACCATTGGATGCATCCTTTATTTTTACTATTTTATGGTTAGAGAGTGCCACAGTGTTGTTTTCACTCAATAACTCCGAGCTTATTCTCAATCTTTTTCTTTTGTGACTGAAGGACACAATCGTCTCCCCATAGTATGCTTGTGTGTCTAGAGTGATATCAAATCCTTCCTTGTGATCTCCACATGGAACAGTATCCCTTAGTCCCATGAATTCTAAGAGAGCCTCATCATTTTCGAACGAGTCTAGAATCGGCAGTCCCCGTTGGTCATGATCGATGAGTTGGGGGTACACTAAGTGGATTTGGTGGGTTTGTTGGATTGGCTCAGTGGGTGAGACACTAATCATCAGTAAGGTGGAATCTTCAAAGAGCCTAGGTAAGCCACCTATGGTGTCATCATCGTCACTGCTACTACAAACGTTAGTTATGTCAAATGTGAAGTTATCGAGAGGTAGGCCTATGGACACGGGTAATCTAAGGTTAGTTGCCGAGACCCGAGGAGAGGACCTAATTGCCCTATTAGGAACACTTCTACCACACACGGTTATACTCAGAGGGGTACAACCAAGGCCAAGGTTCTGCATTCTTCTTTCTACAATGATGGGCTCCAACCGTCCATCACTGTTTCTTCCTAGGCTTTCATTCCTGTTATAGCCCATGCCGAACATCAGTTGTAACCCTCTATTTGTTTCCTCCATGGGTAGGGTGGGAGTGGGTCTTTCATCTTGGTATAGAGTGTTTATGATGTCCTCCTCATCCATTTTTAGGATGCTAAAATCTTACACATTGTTTGTATAGATTTAGCCATCCTCATAGAATAACATACATCATTGACTCCAAACAAAATGATAAAACTAAAACAAACATGCAATGGAGAAAATGAAATACAACCTATTCTATGGTGGATTGGTTCCCTCCATGAAGATGTGAGAGATCCCTTTCCCAATCCCTTTCTACACCAAATGAAATAGACAATGAGTTGCTATGAGCTCAAGTTGCCTATAGTTTAGATGCATTCAAAAATGTGTTGTACAAATGAGAGAAAATGGCTTGCATTTATAGGACAAGTTGAGAGAAGAGAGGCCAAAATTGAGAGATGTGGGACTAAATCCCATCCAATAGGATAGAGACACTTGTCATAATGGGGTTGGTCAAAGCTTGTGCAAGTTTTGGCCAATGTGCCCATTCAAATTTGAAAAATGTCAATAAATGCATTTTGTTGAGGGTTTTGGGGGGAATAATCTTTGTCCAAAAAAGTCAAAGATGAGAGTTATTGAGGGAAAATAAGTCTTTTTAATAAATCAAATAAATTGATTTATTGGTGCAAGTGGGTGGGTTAGTTAGGAGTTTAGATTTGACTCTAGTTGAGTCAAAAGCTAGAGAATGATAATTATGATTAGAAGTTAATTAATTTAGATTAATTAACTTAGGGGATTTTAGGGATTTGACATTTGATTAAATCAGTTTGATTTATTAAATCAAATGAGAAGAACATAAGGATTAAATAATTTGATTTATTTAATGAACCTTAGGAAATTAATCAATAAATATTTTAATTGATTAATAGAAGAAATGAATGTTAATTTGTATGATGCATGATTGTTATTTTTGCATGTCTACGCTTGTTATTTTGGAATGTACAAGGCTTGAACAAGAAGTGTTAAATGTAATATTAGATTTGTTTAAAGTAAGAATTCATTAAGAAAAATTCAAGATGAGTTATACAATCCTTGATGAGATTATTACAGGTTAAAAATTATCCAAAAAATAAAGGTGGCTTAGGATTTTAAAATGGGGAAAGCTCAAAAGCATATTAGACACCTAATACAAAAGATAATATCAATGAACCAAAGAATACTGAAGACAAGAAGAATAATTGAATGTTTTGGAAACAAAGAAATGAAGCTAGAAGACCATCAGTCAGAAAACCAAATGCACAAAGGTACCCATCTTTCAATGGTTTTTTCTATTATTGCAATTAAATTTAGACATAAAAGCAATGGAATGTAGAAGCAAAATGAATCAAAATGTTCCATCCTTTTTTGGTCAATGTTTTACATGCAAAATTTTTGTTCATAGGGAAAGTGAATGCAAAAGTGAAATGATGAATGGCTATAATAATGGAAGAATGATTCAATCTTTCAATGGTTACTGCTATACATACTATGGATTTGGACACAAGGCCAATCAATGTAGACCTAGAATGAATGGAAGGAACACTATTTAGAAGAATGTCACATGTCACAATTGTAGTTGATCTAGACACATTTCCAAGTTTTGCATAAGCAGAAATACAAGAAAGGATAATTTGGTAAAGAAGAATTAACTTGTGAAAAAGGTTGATCCAATTGAAGTAGGGATGGAAGAGGAAAAGATTTGGAGAAAGAAGGAAGAGATAGGAGACAAGGGATAATATGTACCATCCTTCGATGCCAATTTTTCCACTAGAAACTAAGCCAAGAGATATGGCTTAGGGAGAACTTTAATAGATATCTTTTGTCCCCCACTAGAAAAGAGGTAATAAAAACCCAGTTAAGAAGAAATTGGATGTATGGCAGTGGTTCCCAAATTTATTTTATGATGTCAAGTGGATAACAATGGCATTGAGAAGAATTCATGATAAGTTTGTTTGGATTGATATATCTCACATGATAACTAAGGAAGTGATAAGGGAAGTTACTAGTCTTTGCTCCAACAAATCAATTCCAATGCTAAAATCTATTAAGAATGAAGTAGTTATGGAGAACACAACTATTACATATGATCAAAGAGCTCCAAAAATGAATCAAATTAGAAACCCAGCTGTAAGATACACAACTATGATGATTGGATATAAGATTTATTATACAAAAAAACAAATTCAGTATCTGCCATCACAATCAATGTGGCATATGAGATGGTAGAAAATGGTGCAAATTATGACTTATGTGAGGTTCTTAGGAAACAATTAATGGAGAATCTGAAGTGGATCTTATTGGTTATGCTGATATCTTGTGAAAGAGCTCCAAAGATACTAAAAATCCTAGATATGGCACTTATGAGGAAAAATCCATGGAAGTTCACATGGAATAGAGGAAACCACAAATAAAGAAGAATGTGGATAAGATGGTGGATGTATATGCTAAGTAAATGAGTCTTTATAAATAAAGAGTGTATTATATTAGAGAGAGAACCAAGGTATATTCAAGTGCTACAAAAGAAAATGATAGATCAAGGAGATCTCATAGGATTGCTACCACTCCTCCTTCTGTCTAGAGATCCTCTGGGATGTTTCCTTTTGTTGGGGAGAAAAAAAGACAACTGCCAGCCCTCTAGTAAGGGATAAATCCCCTTCAGTTGTACACTCCACTAGAGCTGAGAAGGAGAAGACCATCATTGTTGCACCACGTGCTACCCCAACCAAGAGAAGAGTGAAACAAAAGGCAACAAGAGATAATGGTATTGGCATAAATTTTATAGAATAATAGGAATAACTAGGAGAAGATGTAGCCCCATTGATCCGTAGAATAAGAAGTGATGCTTCACAAGGTGAAGCTAGCACCCAAAGAAGAGTTGATATAATTAACACTAAGAGTGAAGAGGAGATAGAGAAAGAAAAAGAAGCATTCAAAATGCATATAATGGAAAATAAGGCTTCTCCAAAGAAGAAGAAGAATGTAGAAGCAAAGAAGACTCTAGCCAAAAAGCAAGGAAGAGGAACAAAAGGAATTGGTAAGGCCTCATTCCCCCATTAAGTTAGAGGAATTTTTTAATAGCATCTTGCAAAATGATATGTTGGGAGAGACTAAAACTTTACACAAGGATGCAGATAATATAGATAAGGCTAAACTTATTAAAGCGATAGTAAAAAAAAAAAATTTCTTGAAGTGGAAATGCGGAACAACAAGAAGCATATACCTAAAGATATTTGGAACATTTTGTTGAAGATAAGAGAAGCTATAAAAGAACATGAAAGGATTAAGGAAGAGGCTTTGGAAAGAGTGAATGATCCATTATCGAAGGATGATAGAGCCACATTGGCTACTATATTTAGCAAGGAGATACATATCAAATAAAGGGTTACAATCCTTATGGGAAAAGATAAATATGACATTGAGAGAATCAAATAGGAAAGTAGTGAAAAAGCTAAGGAGATAGCTCAAAAAATAGGGATGTTACTAGTGCACAAAGAAGAAGAGAATGTAGAGACCCCTTCGAAACAAAATATTAAAGGAGAAATGTAGACAAATGATGCCCAATATGAGCATGCCACAAATGAAGAAGCTGCATTAGATAACACTCCTCTAGAAGTGGACATGATAGAGAGAAATTTAAAAGAGGCATTGATCAGAGAAGACATTATAAATGAGAATACCATAACTCCTCCTCCAACATAAGAAGAAATCACCTCCAGTAATAAAAAAAAACACTAAATAAATTATGAAGAGAAGACAAACAAGGATGATGATGATGAGAATTATGATGTGAAGAAAGAAGAACATGTGGAGAAAGATGAAGATAAGGATGATCTAGATATTCCCTAACAAAAGCAAAAAAACCATTAGACTCCGGTAATGTTGAAGAGAAGGATGTAAAAGGAAAAGTTGTAGAGACAACTAAGGTTTTAGGTGAATCCTCCTACTCCTCTAGAGATTCCTCAAAGTTCATCTTCTAAGCATGTAGCCCCAATTTCAACCAGTTGTGTCTTCTCAACTTTTATAATTGCCAATGCATCAAGGAAATGTTGAGTTAGATAAGATTTCTCCCATCCATAAGCTAAAATTGGGAGATATGTTCCATGCATATAAAATAAAATAAATCATAGACACACCAAAAGAGTAGTGAACTAATAGAAGAAGTGGATAAAGTACTACAAGAAACCATACCCGATGCAAGTATAAACACATCTCTCTTCGGTATGGATAATATAAAAATACTAATTGATTCTTTCAAAATGTATGCATTTGATTTGAAGGATGAAATAGAGAAGGAATTATCAAAGAAATTAATGAAAAAAGAATGCTAGAAATAATAGATAATTGTGCCATTGCACATAATTTTTTTTCTAAATTATTGAAGGGCATTGAAGTTTTTGTTGCTGAGGTGTTTAGGCTTTGTATTACTGTGTAATGAAGTGGCCCAAAGCCACATAGATCATAAGGAAGTAGATAGATTATATTGAGTCTCAAATTAACTCTTCCTCAAGTGCTTATGATTCAACAACTAATCTAACTAGAGAGACAAGGAGTATAATAGAAGATATGCATAAGAAAATCTTCCACATGCAAGCAAAAAAAGAGCATATTATTCTTCAATTTGGAGAATTAGGGGATCTTCTCAACCTAAAATTCCTACTTATTTCAAAAGATCTCTTGAGTGTAGATAAAGAAAAAAAGATGAATTTGGTACCTACTACTTTAGAAGAGGGAGAAGAGTTATTGCTTTAGTTTGAAATGTAGAGTAGGCTTCTTGCGGAGGCTAAGAGAGAATGGGATCAAAGTAGGTAAGCTTGGGGAGATCTTTTGAAGAAGTTTCAAGCATCAACCATCTTTGGTTGACTCATTCCTTATGTTTTTTATGCATTTCCAATATTTTTGTTCAAATGATTTGAATATATGCATAAAATATAGAGATTTTTTCTAGTACATTTTTGATTTTTGCTCTGGTATATGAATTAGGGGGTGTTAGTCCATTATTTTAAATTTGTATATACACTTACATTTCTCAGTGGGAGTTCTGGTGATAGTCAAAACAAGTAGAATAAGCTCCCTTTTCCCTTGATGTCAAAGGGGGAGAGTAGTTTGGAGAATATTTTGGAGATTTTTGGTATGTTTCCATCAAGGAGAAAAGGGGAGAGTTTTGGAAGTTTGAGGAAGTTTGTCAATGATGATGTTGTTTGGAAGCATGAGCATGAAAGACACATAATTATGTTGGACAATACGCTTGTACCAATTGCATGTTTTCATATCACATATAGGTGCAACATCTACACACTCTATCTAATTGATTTGGATGGCTTCCAAGTTAGTTTCAACCATTAGCCTAGCTAAACCCTATATTCTCACTAACTTGGTGATTTGGACATCTATATTGAACTCTTGGATTTTATTAATCCACCTACACCTTCTGCCTATAACTTATTGTTGAGTGAAAATATCCTTTACCATAGCACTAGGGACATAAGAAATGCTTGTAGCTCCCATTAAGTAGGTTCTAAAATTCTTCACTACTTCTCTATCATGTCATATTTGAGTTTTTTGGCCTACAAGGATTTGCTAAAAAATGCAATGGGTTGCTGAAAGCCTTCCTCATTTTTTTGCAACAATACAACAAAAATTATGTTAAATGATGCAAACGAAAAAAATTACATAGGCTTGGAGAAATCTAGAGACTTCAATACTGGGGCCTCCTTTATAGCCTATTTGATATTCTTGAATGCCTTACTAGGATCTTCACTCCAATTTACATTTTCCCCTTTCTTTAACATCTTGGAGATCGGATGGGTAATCTCTACAAATTTTATCACAAACCTCCTTAAGAAATTGATCTATCCAAAGAATGAATGGATTCCTTTGACATAATTTTGGTATGGGATTTTATCTATTGTATCCACTCATTTAGGATCAATTCTTATTCCTTATTTTGACATAATATGACCAACAAATTTCCTTCTTTCACCCCAAACACACATTTTTTTGGATTCAAATGCCATATTCAATTTCCTTGGCAAATACCTTCTCTAGGAGCATACAATGGTTTTCTTCTTTCTTTTTTTATTTTGTGAAGTCATCTTGATAAATCACTAAGATGATATCAATAAATTCAGAAAGAGCAACATCCATATCCCTTTCAAAGGTAGCACCTACATTTGGTAGGTCAAAAGGAATCTTGACATAAACATAAGTGCCCCAAGGAGCAATAAATGTAGTATTATACTAATCAGACTCCTTAACGAACACTTGAGTGTATCTAGAAAAGTCATCCATCATAGACATAAGCCCACAACTAGTCACCTTTTGTAACATAGCTTCCATATTGGGTAATGGATAGTTTTCTTTCAATGATGATATATCAAGATTTCTAAAATCCACACAAAGCCTTATATCACCATTCTTTGTCCTGACTAGTACTAAGTTTGACACCCATGTAGAATTCCTAATTAGTTTAATGATACCAAATTCCCTTAACTTGACCAATTCTTCTTTCATCTTAGGTGCCAATGTATGATTGATCGGCCTTTTCTTTTTCCTAAAATTCTTATTATTAGATTTTAAGGGAATTTCATGTTGAAACAATTCTTCCTTATAGGCCTTAGATCATCATAAGACTAGGAAAACACATGTCTATATCTTCTCAACAAATCAATCAACATTGCTTTGACCTGAGGTTTCATTTTCTCTCCAATGTAGACTTTCTTTGGATCATTTTATGTGCCAAGGTTGACCTCTTCCAAATATTCCTTATGAGTAGATTTTGGTTTGGAATTGGTCTTGTCAGGTCCATCAAAGACCCTCTCTAGAGCAACTAACCCTTTTTGGATTTTTGTTATTTTTCAACTGCATGATTTCATTGCTAAACACCATTTATTTTTCATCCACTTCTTCTACAATAGCTCCAAAGTCAATTTATTGAACTTCATACTCATCTGCACACTACAAGAATCTCAAAATGTCATCATCATTAAAAACTTTCTAGTTCTGTATATTATCAGGAACTAATGGTCTGATCTACACTTCAACTTTTGAAATGCCTACAAACGTAATGTCATTTGGTTGAAGTGTAATATTTGCAAGCAAATTTACCACCTAATTCTTACTCCTATCCATCCAATTAATACCAAAAGCATCAGACTATTCTATTGAATCCCAAAGAAAATTTCTATACTATTTCAACCTATTATTCTTTGATGTATACGTTGATCTAACCTGAGAAATAACAAGCTCTGAATCTCCAATAACCCTTAGTTTCTTGATTCCATGTTTCTTAGCTAGTCTTAATCCTAGTAGAAATTTTTTATATGAAGCTACATTATTTTTACATGCAAGTAGCAAGGAGAATTAAAACTTAAAATTTCTACGACTAGGGGATATAAGTATCATCCTTGCACCCACTCCCTTTGAGCAAGCACCATCAAAAATCATGCTCCATAATTCATCATTTTTTTCATGTTGCAACACTTCCTTTTCAAGGGGTACAAGTTGTTTATCCTCTTCTTCTTGTAACTCTTCAACTCTAAAGTTGTCAATACTGATAGCCACAAAGTGAATTCTATCCTCTTGATCCATGAATTTAATCATATGTGGGGCCCTTGGCTCTCTCACAAGCTTAATGTATTTTCTATCAATTATAAATATGGAAAAAGACATATCACAATGCACATTTCCTCCCATGGAAGAACTCCATTTTTTGATAATAACATACCATAATTGGGTGGGATATCCACCAAAACTATACTCATGACAAATTCCTTGTCTGGAAAGGCAACTAGTCTATATGGGACATCCTTAATCACTCCTATGACTGAGATTTCTCATGAATCCATGGAATAAAATTTTCCATAGACATAATTTATATTCAAACCCATATCCTTCATGATTTCAACTAGCATGATGTTAGATGAAGCTCATGAATCAATCATACATTTTTTTAAGAGCTTACCATCAACAATCAAAGTCACATAAAAAGGATCGATTTTACTTGGGTAGGCTATGATAGTACTACCCAAGTAAATTTGATGGATTTCACTAATTTCTCCCTACACTTATTCTTGAATCACTTTATTCCTACTCATTTTAGGCTGAACAAACACCCTTTTATCATCACAGGTTGTAGTGGCACCATTAATAAGGGCCATTAGCTTTTGTTTCTGTTCTTAAATTCTCATCATCTCCATCAATGGGACTTTCACCTTGACCTGGTAAAGTGGACGAAACATGTCAACAAGATTATACTTAGGTAGTTCATAAGGCACTACACTCTTCTCTTCAATCTTTTCCTTTTGTTGCTCACATTTCTTCTCAACCTCTTTCTTTTATTATTTCTTTTCTTTCTCTACATTTAACTTTTGAGTCTTTGTTTTTGTAATTGGAGAAAAAATATCATCATTTTTCTTGGTTGTACTATCCTTCTTAGCCCAAATATTAGGTCCTTTATTTTCCTTGGCTTTGACCTCACCCTCTTTACCATATGCCTTAGCTCCCTATCTTTCTGCATTTTTCTCCTTGATGAACATGTTACCTAGCTTTCCTTGGTCAAAATTCACAATTCTATTTGTTAAGTTGTGAGTGTTTCTAGCCTATGCAACAAATGCTACTGTCATTAATTGATATTCCTTGTCAGAGGGTCTTCTTAGAGACACATTCATTTCATCTATCTCCAAATCACAAACATTATGCTCAATATTGTCATCTTCATCAGGAAAAATTTGTTGATGATAAGTATCTGATTTCTTCCTCTAATTGTCAACATCAACTTCATGTTACTTTTCATCTAAAGAGAATTCTTCTTGAGAAAAATATGATCTATGCATAAGAACATGTATTTCCTCACTTTTTTCTTGAAGTGAATCATAATGATCAAGCTCACTCTATCCTTCTTCAAACTATTTTTCCATTGAAAATGTTTGAGAAGCATGTGGAAATTGGCAACCAATACACCAAGGTATTTCATGAGAAAAATTGATAGAGTTCTTTTGTAATGGATTAGGGGGAACTTTGCTTTGTGTATTATTTTGGTTATTCTGAACTGGGTTTCCATTATTCCAATTGGTATTGTAAGGGTGATCTTGTAGCCTAGGATATATTTCATTTAATTGGAAACTAGCCTTGTCATTTGTCAATCCCTTTTCTTTTCTAGCAAGTAGTAACCTATGTCCTTCATAGAGCTTGCAACTTTACCATTTTTTTCTTCAAGGGAAGATCCTTTCTCTATAGAGTTTTTATCTTCTTTCTTTACATTTGTCAAGATCTCAACATCATCTATCCTCCATACATTTCCCAATTCTCTTCTATTGCTTTCAATGTGTAGTGAAACTTTGAAGGAATCTCTATAGGTTTTAGGATTCTTGTCTCATAGAGGATAACTCAATTTGGAATCAAAGGCATTACAATAATTGACCAGACATAAACTATAATTTAACCTCAAGTTAGCAGGCAATGTTTTCATAGCTTTCTGAAATCTAGTGTTGAAATAAGCAATCATTTCATTGGAACATTTAGAAATATTATTGAATTCATTCAAAAAGAGCCTTGCATCAGTCTTATTGCCATATTGTTTTGTAAATATCCTTTAAAATTCATGCCATAACCCAATGATTTCTATTGAAAAGGATCTATACCATTCACTGGAATCTTCAATGAGTGTCTACACAAAAAAATTCATCATAACATCTTCAACCTCTACCTCAAAATCATTCATCATATTAAAAAATGATCTTAATTGATCCTCACCACTTATAGAATTATTACAAGAGAATATAACAAATGCATTCTTGATATGATCAGGGAATTGGTTTGGGTAACCAGGCATCCCAACAAAGCATAATTTTTTGTACCAATCCACTTGCATAGGTCTTCTAGTCAACTGATCTCTTTGATTATTGTGAGGTCCATATCCATCTTTATCATCAGATTATTTATTGTTTTTACCATTTCCTGCCCACCATCATCACCACTTCCATTTCCACCACCAGATTGTGTATTCTTATTTTCTCCACCACCTCCACCACTTTGAACTCCACCACCACTACTACCATGGATATTTCCACTTGATTGAATATTTTGTGGCTAGGCATTAAGAATGGAATGATGAGAATTGGAAGATCCTAGATCCGAAATTGAAGTTTAAAAGAATGCAATCTTCTTTTCTATCTCTACATTTGCAGAATTTATTTGCATCTTATCCAACTCTTTTCTCAATTTCTCATTAGCTAATTGCAACCTCAAAAATTTGGGCTCGAGAGGTGCAATTGATGGAATGGACTTAGTCTGTGCACTTTGTTAGCATAATTGTTGTCATTGATGTCAAAAGGGGGTCAAACATGTGATGGAACTGATCCTACATGAAAGGAGTGTTGGCATTGATGTCAGAATGTTGTCATTGATTTTTTTGAAAGATGGTGTATTATGGATTTGGTTTTGGAAGGTGGAGTGTATGCTACAAAATTTACTCAAAATATTGCATTATTGTCATGCAATTGTGTCTAGATTTGATATGGGTTTTTTGAGAGCATCTCATAAATGTGTTTTGCAAGTCCAAGGGCTGAAGGATTAGCTTAGAAAAGAATTGTTTGTGCCCTTGGAAAAAATTAGGGTTTATCAGTTAAACCTATCAAACTGGACAACTGAGAGGGGGCGGGTTGAATCATTTGTCCCCAAATTAAACCCTTAAATCATTTATCAGAGCATAACCTTAGCACTTCTTAAAAGATTAAACAATAAGTGAAAGTGCAGAAATTGAAAACCATCACATAAAGACAATAACACTAGATTTATGTGGAAAACCCAGTGAGGGAAAACCACGGTGAGGATTAACTCACAATATAGAGAATACCAAAAATGATTACAAAAGGCTCACTACCAATAGGACTCACTGTCCAGACTTACTATCCATAGGGTTACAAACCAAAGATACAAAATATGGCTTACTATCAAAATATAAAAGTTATGGCTCACTGTGGAAAGTATGAACTGGTGGAATACACCTTCCTTGTGTAGAATTCAGTTCCAAATGAAGATCTATATAAGTAGTACTACTTCTCCTAGTAGTCGCTCAATAATTCTATTTTGGTCTTTGGTTGATAAATCATTTAGGTTCTAACCATGCACATACACTCGCAAAACACATTTTTACTTCTCCACACCTTTCTTTTTTTATCTTCTCCAGAGAGCCTCACATATATAGGTATATTTAATTCATCAATTAGGTTGGCCTAATTGGATGAAAGAAAAATAATCAAAGAGAACTCTTGTCAGAATCATATAAGATTAACACATTTCTTATCTATGTAGTACATCATATTAAGTCAACTAAGATATATACAAAACATCCCCATGGTGGATTCAATCTTCTTAATACATAACATGTGTTAGGTCATCCAAGACCAGGACCCAAACATAAAAGCCTAAAATGGTCAAACAACTTCTGAATATGATGTAACATCAGATTCTCATCATAATGCCATCAGAGATATAACCATAGGAACCATAGCATTTGAATTTTCTTCATAATAAGGTGTAGTGTCTCCCACACATATGTACTGAGTAGAGAAATAATTGTAGTGTACAGAGTTAAACTTTATCATTCATAACTTACTATTCCCAACACAAAACTTCTTAAGATCCTGAATATAGTTGTTTGAGTGAATCATAATGACATAGTTAAGATATCAGAGTCAAATTATCTTTCAGTAGAGTCTAGACCAAAAAACCAACACACTGATTCACTGATAAAGAACATCTTTGATAGGGAATAACTTCTGATAAACATCTCATACATTTGGTATTGTGTTGACATCAATGAAAACCATTTGATGTAATCCAATTTCCAACAATCTCCCCCTTTGTCATTGATGGCAACACAATATGTGAAAATCCAACAAAAACATCCTTTATAGTTCTCCCCTTTTGATGAGATATAATGATTTTCATTCTTTTCACATGTTCTCTCTCCCCATTTGACATCAATGGAAAAGAAGGAATATTTATCTCCCCCTTACTCCAAAAAATTGTACACAAAAATGGTCTTTAAAAAAATGATATAAAAAATGGTTCTTTACCTCAATCCTTCTCCTAAAATATTTCTTTATATTTTTCTTTTAATTTTGGAAGAAATTTCTTCCAAGAATCCACTGCCAATCTGATGTTTACAAAAATATTGTTGTTCATCACTATTTAATCAATTGTTTCCAGAAGAGTATCTAGGATAGTGATATTTTGTTGATTTTTCTCAGCTTCTACTAAGAGACTGGAAAGTTGTTTCAATCTCAATTCAATTATCTCTTTGGCTTTCCAAAATTACTTCAGAATACTATCCATCTATACCAAAATTTATGCAAGTTTAGAATATAAGGAATTGATCCTTTTCTTCTATGCTCCATCCCTGCCATTAAGGATATTCTATGTTTTTCCAATAGAATCCAACTCAAGCTCACTAGCATCAATTTTTTCTCTATAGTTTCCAATAGCAGTAGGCCACCAGATAAAATACCTATACACACTATTTAGGATTTTGATTCATGTCTTCAATTCATTATTTCTCTCATTAAATCTCTTTTTTCCATTTCCACATCTTTCTTCCATAGCCAGTTAAGTCTCATCTTTTTCTTTTGTTTCCCTAGGTGATAGTACCTGTTGATGGTGTTTTCTGCACAACAACAACTAGGACATAATATGATATCCTATCTCTCTTGAAAGGTAAATCTCTATGAACAAAGAGATAACCCCAAGGTCTCTAATGTCAGGTCTTGACAATGTAAATAAAACAACTCAGAGATAATTTTAAAATGCTATCAATCACAAAGGGACCTTACTACAAGCAAATGCTGAACTCAAATTTGTTAGATCTAGCAATATTTTGATACTTCAAATCCTAAATCTACCCCAGACAATAAAAGAAATAACAAAAGATAAGGGTTTCAAGGAGATTTCTAAGACTACTTCTAATTATAAGATTGACAATACAAATGATAAAATGCTCGAAATAGACCAATCCCTTAGAAACTAACTCTTGTTTGACCTAGATAAATCTGCAATCTTACAGAAATAGTACAATCTTATAAGGTGTAAAATATTTTCAGATTATGCATATTCATTCAAGACAACCCTATTGCAATTGAAATGAACAAACATTCATAATCGAACTAAGCATAATTTTAAGTCCAGGATAACTTTGCAAAGCAGCTAACAATCAGCTAATTAAAAAAAGTATGGACTAGAGATTTCTGCAAACACTTCAAGCATAAAACCCTAAACATCATCAAATCATCTAACATCAAATAAACTTAAGCAATTTCAAAGATAGAATATCAAGAACCATGCCAGATAAAACTCAACACAAGAAAGGTACCAAATCACAATGTCTTTACTTGTATTAAATCATCCAAAGTGGCAACAATTCCAGTCTTCTGTTATAGCACTTGCTTGAAAGATAAACTAAATTCTAACTCTAATTCTTAATCTTATCACAATTCACTCCAATGTAGAATTGTCTAACGAACTCCTTACAAATGACGTAGAATGCCAAACTTATAGAAAACCCCCAAGGCATGTCGACCAAATTAGGTTTACAATAATCAAACAGCCAAAATAGGTCGGCCAAGAGGAATTCAAAAATAACATGAAATGTGAAATAAATGCACCAATTTCATCCAAGTCGGCCTGGGATTGCCAACATAACCCGACCCAATACATGTGAAGGAAGAGGAGGAATAATAGGGAAGCACAAATCCCAATGAGGCATTGCATTAACTACCCTCTCCTTTATCTTTATCTTGATTCACCCTATCTTGTATCATCAAAAATACCTTCTCCAATTCAACAATAGGTGGCATAACTAACACCTTCATTCTTCTTTCCATGGACTTAATGTCGTCCCTCAATTGCTTCACCACCTTATCCCAGTCCACCTTCTGGGTCTTTTATTTATCAATTACTGCAAGGTAGGTAGCTACATCATCCAACAAATGTTCAGTGACTTGGTCCTAATTGACTAGAGAATACACCTCTCACCACCAATTTCTCAATTATTCTAGGCTTAGATGCTTCAGCACAAGCTTCTTTCTCCCTGTCATAACCTCTAAGAAGGAGATACACTTGCTGTAAATTTTAGTCAAGGCATCCTCAATCTGCCTCCCCTATTTATGCACCTTCTTCAAAAATCTTTGCCCTATCTACAAAACTTCAAACCATTCCCAAGGTTTTGCTGCTTTGGAAGAAGGAATAATTCCATCTCCCACTAGCTTCTCCTCACTGTAGTCCATGATGATTCTAGCCTTTTGCAGAAAAAGATCCATATATTCCTTGTCTTGGGACAATACATTCTTCAACCAGTCAATTGACCTCATAGCATCCACACTAGTTGATAGAATATCCTTGATGACATTGTCTCCCTAAGTTTGTACTCCCTGTAACCAACCTGTTGTAACATGGGAAGTGACCTTCATCTTTTCTAAATCAGCGATTATTTCTTGTGGTAGGAAGCCTACAACAAATCATGAGGATCTAATGGATTGCAAGGGTTTCATCAACTCTTGTAGATATCTTTTAATTTTTTCATTCTCCTTCTTCAGTTCTTGCTTGGTCTTCACCTCCTTCCTTAATCGGTGAAGGATTGCAGTACTGGAACCCTCATATTCTTCAATATCTTGTTCCATGGAAGCATGCCCTAGATTGATAGTTTATACATTGTAATCATTCCCAGTCACATCATCTTTATTCTTGTCAGGAGCAGGAGTAGCAATGTGGACCACTCTGTTATTTTGCTCATTTCTCTCAATTCTGGAAATAATCCTATCTTTTTTCTTTACCTTTTCCTTTCCTATGTTCACTAATAATTCATCCCAATTGGGAGGAGCATCATCCACCACAATTTTTTTTCTCTTCAAATCCTTGTCCAACCATCCTAAAACTATGGGATCTGATTGTACATCATCTTGCCCCATTGCATCCTACTAAACCTTGGATGCATCTTCATCCAAAATTTACTTCTTAGGAATCTTCTCAGCTGTATCTTCTTTTCCTTTTTCATGCTCCCCCTTTTCATGTACTGGTGAAGGAATCTTAGCTGGTATTTCCTCCTTGTAAGGAGGTCTATCCTCATGAACCTCTGCAAGTGAATCACCATAAGCCACCAAAGGAGACTACATAACTTTCTCCATTTCAAACTCAACATTGTAGAGTTCTCCCTCTTGGAATTCTTCTCCTTCTTGATCCTGGGGATCCTCGACATCCTTTGCTTCATCTGGCACATTTATAGTCTCATGAGAAGGAGGGACATCTTCATGTTCAGTGATAGGATCTGTCATGGGAACGCTTGCCTTTGGTGCACCATCCTTGGGAGATGGATTCCTTGATATCCTGGTATACACTCGTGTCTTCTTTCCCGAGCTCTCTACCTCTACCACCCAGGGTTCAACTTCTTTATCTTCCTTAGAGGTTTCCTTCTCCTTCTGTGACAGCCTCACAATTCTCCTTTTCTTGGGCAAAGGGACACCAGCATCCCCTTCTTTTACTTCTTCATCTTTCTCAGCCTTTTTCTTCTTTGAGACATGTTTCCTTTTCTTGGTTATAAGATTTCTTTGTTTTCCTACCTCCTCTGCCCGAGCATCCTTAATTTTAATCTTGAAAGGAGAGCCCACCTTGGATTTAACTTTGGAGTCATGTTCAGGTGATTCTTCAGAAGCAAAGTGAGACTCCAAGTCTCCCATTAGATCATAGGTGCACTGCACACCCTCACTCTCCAATTCCAGCATCTTGTGCTTGAGCCATAGCTTGGTGTACTTGATTACTAGAGTCATGATTTTTTCTAACTCTTTCTTCTCCTCCTCCAGCCAATCCACCTCTCCATCTGGCTTATCCTTCAAAGCTTCAAATTTATGGCCTTGAACCAAATTTCCATCCTCCTCAACCTGATCTAGAATGACCTTTATGTTGTATAGCCGGACCAAGTTCATTTGTAGCCTAGATAAATTCTTCCTTCTGACTTCATAATCATCACTGATGTTAGCCCAATAGTCTTCTATGTCATCCTTGTGACTGTACTCTCTGTTGGCCTTCTTCTATGCTTCACTAGTTATGTCAAATATAGATCTCTTAGAATGGAAAGGAAAGACCAAGAATACTCATCTCTTCTTCAGAAGCATGGGCTGAGTTGATAGAAGGGAAAGCCTCACCACTACCTATTCTCAAAGGAAAATCACCACCAAATCCAATCTTGTTCTTCTCCCTCTTCACAATTACATCAAAGTCACATATCTACCTTGTGACCTCCAATATTACACCATGATCCATGGGGTACCTAGGGAGTTTTTATGGAGCCCTCTGACAACCATCAATTCTGATGTATGAAAAGGTGGGAAATTGGATAAACCGAGCTCCAAACCTCTTGATCAATTCCTTGGCCTTGTCTGAAATCTGAACATGCTCTGCAACCTGTAGAAGCCTAGTGATGTACATGGTAAATGCATCATTCACCCTTCTATAACTTGTGCCACCCAAGTGTAATTGTGGGTACACTTCATAAATTACATCTTTCCCAAATACACCCCTTGTGCTTAGTCCCTTGTATGGGTGATACCTTGCAAGTCCATACACCAAATAGGAGGTCATTTTGAAGGTATTTTTCCATGAAACATTACACATTTGCTCATGTATCATAGCACTTATAATTCCTTCCCAGTGGTAGTCCATACCCTGCTCCATCCTTGCAATGACATGGAACATCCAATTCTCAAACATTCCTGCACTTTTCAATCACACTACTCTGCTGAGGCGTGTGATAAAATCATAGTATTCCTTCCTAAATTTAACTCTGAATAGCTGCTTGGGTTTCTCCAACCAAGAACTGACAACCTGCTATGATTTGATGACATTCTCATCATAATACTTCTTTGCTACATCCATATCAAAGGCCATGACATGAGACCTATCAGGCATGTCAAAGGTTTGAGCAATGGACATAGGATGAAGATTTATTACAATTATTCCTTGAGGACCAACTATCCTCTGTGTGCCCCTATCATAATGCTTGGCACATTCAAGCACTAACTCATAACACTGGACTGTAGAAGGAAATCTAGCGACATGTGCCAACCCAGACTCTAGTGTCCTTTTGGCCAATAGGGAGAGATTCTGTGCTACTATTCTTTCCTTAAATTCCTCATAATCCCATAGCCCAACGTTTGTATCATTGATCCCTGACTAAATGGATGTCAGATTTCTCTCAGAGACTCTGCTCTTCAAATCCATCTTAACTCTTTCTGCCTTGGAGATAGCTGAGCCCTCAGGATTGGGATTCATTTCCTCACCCTTGCTCTGCCCAACAATAGCCTGACTTGATTTTGCTTGCATACAACAAAGACACCAAAATAAGATCCATCACAAATGATATACTCATTCCTTAAGAAAATCCCTTAATGAGAAAAATCGCCCAAAAAACCCATAAGAATCACTTATTTAAAAGCTTGGGTTTTCAACCCTCTCACAAAATTCGGGCTGAGAGGAATTCTGGGAAATTCCAAACCAGGCAGAATCTAGCGAAACAACCATAAAGAGACACCCAATCCATCATTTGATCAATCAAATTAACCAAGAAATCACATGATACATTTTAGAACAAGTTAAATCAATCATGAAATGCATAATTATTAACCAATATTTCATACATTCTTTCAATTCTCCATTTTCAATAAAATCTCAAGGAAATCCATCAGGGATAGAAATCGTGAAAATGACAACAATTTGCAAATTCTAGGAAAATGAAGGAACCAAGAAATTTTGGGAAAATTCCGAAGGCACCGAATTTCGTGAAGTCAATGCAATTTTCACACTTTGAGCCCATTTTCGAGAAATCGACAAGGTGATGGATAATTTGGGGAAATCCCTAGATAAAGGAAATCCGCGAGGGACTCGAAAACCTGAAATCTTTAAGTTTGTCAGGATTTTGCCTAGATCAATCAAACAATTAGGAAGTTTGATATTTCTCCCAGGATTCAAATCAATTATACTGCAAGATAAAAAATCTAGGTTTGAATCGATCAAAATAAGGATCCACTCCATAAGAGGGAGGATTTCAATGAAGGAAACCCTAGGAAATCACCATGTCAACACAACTCGAATCTCGATTTTTTGTTTTCATTTCACTGCACCCACATGACCCAACTAATGATAGGGCAACTATCGAATTGGATGATAGCAATAAGTCGCACTCCACCAGGACACGATTTCATCACAAGTCAGGGAGTTTCAGGTTCAACCAGAGCTCAAGAGAGGGAAGCTCTAAATTAAATAAACAGAGGCAAAGTAATGGAAAACCTGCCTGAAATACAATCATGCATAAGGAGAGGAGACATGAGCCATGAGGAAGGGAAACAAGCCAACAATTGGCAACCCTAGCACTGCTACCAGACCATACCACATCGATATTTCGAATGAAAGCATATACCCACAAACCTTAAAGTATATTCAATTTGTTCATCAAAAGGTAGGGTAGTATGTACATACCATGAGGACAAAGAAATTGAAGTAGCAATAGTCGACAAGAGAACCACAAAATTAGGGCAGAAAGCAAGTGATCACCAAAAAGCTCGATTGCAACCCTTGACCACAAGCTCACACACACAACTCAGCAGCAAAAATCCAAAATCAAACTCCTCAAATCTCATAATAAGGAAAATGACATAGACCTCCTCATAAAATGCAAATAAACTCAATAAAGGAAAACTGCAAGACCATACGAAAAACATAAATGCATCAATAAGACAACAAACCTGGGGATTCAAAGGCACAACAAAGTCTCTGGAAAATCCGATCCAGGCGAAATTCCATGAAGTCCCAAAGTTTCTGAAAAATAATACAAAGTAGCCTCTGTCGAGTTTCCACGGTGTCCGGGGAATTTTGCCCCAGGGGCATTTTCCTGAAAATAGAGAAAAACCCGAGATGGATCCTAGAAAGAAATTTTTTCAAGTGCCTCCCTCAAGGGGCATTTGCATGAATAGGATAACCAATTGGAAAATTCTACGACAACCAAATCCCAAAAACCAAAGGGGCCAAAAAACCAAGAATGACAACAAAAAAAGCAAGAAATAGGGTCCCTACTTTCAGTGGGGCATGTGTGAAAAAAGTGCCCAACAGTACCTTTAATCTATCTTCAATCTACTCAATCAATAATTCTAGTTAAAAATTTCTCAATTCACTCAGATAAATATCATTATGAATTATATAAACACCCAAGGTGTCTGTGATCTCATTTTGTTTAGTCCATCAGATCACAAAAAGAAACTTCAACACCTTCTCTTTAGTAAAATCTTCTTCATCGTCATCTATTGATACCAGATCAAATGCCTCTATAATATTTACTTCCTTTTCTTCTTTCTTCTCCTCTATCTTCAACTTCTTTATTTTTGGAGGGGAACTTCAAATGACTCCTCTTTCTTTCCTCTTCTCAGAGGAAGATCCTACCTCAGACATCCCCACTGGACTAGAAACCATACTAGAGCTCCATGCATTTTTTTTTTTGCAAAGTATTCTTTACAAATCATTTCCTTCTCTACTAGAAATTCTAGGTACCTGTAGACCTTTTTCCCAACTAGTAAAACTAACTTCCACACAACCTTCTCTTTCAATGGTAATGACTTTAGAAAATACATCATCAAACATATAACCAAAGATCCAAAACAAAAAGGGTAACTATCATTCTTTGTCATAGTAATGTTGTCCATTAATTGATTTCTCAATAACTCACACAAGTTGAAATCATCATTATTTTCAACCATTTTATGTGTAATGTAAACAACAATCACTGAAGTAGATCCTTCCCTATTTGTGAAATAAATCTTATTTAAAACACCATATGCCACATACCTTATCACAAGGTCGACTATAGTATGAATTTGATGTGCCCTTTAGTCTCCTATCACTACAATTAGGGCTTCAACCTCTTTTTTCTTTGCTAACATCTTTATTGGAATGGGTCCATCATTACATAACCATGTAATTGTTACAATTGCTTCCTTTGTAATCCCATAGGGTTTTTTGAACATCATCTGATCACCTTGAATTCTTCTTAGGATAAACCAAACAGTGTCTATATCCAAAAAGTATGGAAATTTTCTCCAAATGTCTAAAACCTTGTGCCCTAGACTCTTAACCTTTTGTATTTTCTCAACTGAAAGTGAACCTTCAAAATTTGGAATTTTTTCATGGTCAAATTCATCGATCTGTAACTTACTTAATTTCTGCAATTCATCGTTGCACGGATCAAATACTAGCATGCATTTGACTCCATTGTTTTAGCTTTGTTCTTCATACTTTTTCTTGCAAACAACCCTAACTCCTTATTTCTCAGCTACACTTTACTCCTTAGCTTGTTCAATTTGCAATGTGAAAAATAATGACCACTCAACTTCCTTATTTAACTTGTCACTTTTAGGGTTTCATTGCAAAAAGTAATTTATTGCTTATGACATCATCATCAGTACTCTACTATGTCAGTATCTTCCCATCAGCCGAAGCTGTTGAATTAATTTTTGTATGATGTTCAAAGCCTATGTATTGGAACTTGGTACAACAAACTCATTTCCACAATCTTCCTTTTCCTCCAAGTCATGATGCTTTTCTTGGATTCATCTTATTTTTCCCTAATTTTTCATTTATTGCTTTCCATCTTTTAAGTTGCAAGCTAATTTATGAGATACATTGTAAACCAAGAAGAGCTCCGCAATTTTCCTAATTTTCTTCTTTTCTACCAGAGTTTTCTCCAATTCCTTCAAAAAAAAGATTTACATCATTGATCCTTGTGTCATCGAATGACACCTCATATATCAGGGGCTTGTTATATTTTTTTCTGACTAATCCCCCTGAAACCACTATTGGGTTCACTTCTTGGAGGATGTATCAACACCAGGTGTAGATATAGGGTTATTTGATTCATCCTTGTTCTCAAGTTCTTCCTTCTTCCTCAAATTTATTTCCATCTCTCTCCTTTTTTCTTTAGGATCTACCTTGTTCATAGGCTTGATCTTCTGTTCCATATTAGTTTTCTTCCCAACTTTTCTCCTACAAGATTTTAAAATATGTCCTAGTTTGTTGCAACTGTAGCACATAACATATCTTTGATCAAACCAATTTGCATTTATCCTTGACCTACACTGATTAGCCTTGTGTTTAAAGATATTGCATGTGTAATAGTAGCCTTGAAAATATTGAATCCTTCTTCTAGTATTAAACTTGTTCATCATCATTTTAATTCAACATTTGGTAGATCTATGTCCAAGCTTGTTGTGAACATGACATTTTCCAACAAAGAATCCAACATTCTAACTCATTCTATTCTAGTTCATCTTACTTTTACATTTTGTTACACTATGTCTAAATTTATTGTATGAGAAATAAACACCATTAAAAGATGGGTACCTTTTAGCATTAGGTTTCCAGATGGGAATCCTTCCATTATTTCTCCTTTGGTTCTTGTTTTGATAAGTATTGCCTTGAAATTTCCTTTAATTTTCTAGTTTATTGAAAAATGGTTGTCTTTGAGCTTTGTCCTTCTTCAAGTCCTAGACCACCTTTATCTTTTGCAATTTTTTGAGATGAAATCAACTCATCAAGCATTGTAGAACTTGTATTGAACCTTTTTTCATGAGCTTTCACTTTTTCTAGATCAAATCTTAGGGTTACTACTTCTTGTTCAAGCTTATCACATTTTTTTGTCTTCTAATTGATAATCTATTTCAAGCATCCTTCCTCTATCTTTCATTGTTAAATTTCCAATTTCAGATACTCTTCCACCCTTTTTCTTTCTTCAAGTTCCATTCTTAGATTCTCAATAGTCTCATTTGCTTCCTTTAGTTCTTGATTAAGTTATTTATGTTTCAACTTAAAATTTCAGATCTAATTCCTTAGTTTATGAATGCATTCATCTGCTTTGTTGACATTTTATTTCAGATCTTCATTTTTAGACTCTGTAGTCTTTGTTCTTAATTCTTCATCCAAGTCAGATCCCTTCACAATTTTTTTCAACCTGCCAAGATCTCCTTCGAGTTGTTAAACTCATTTCAAAGGACCAGGCTCAAATACCAATTGTTGAACTAGACAAATAAGAGGATGGGTGAATTAGTTGTCCCCAAAATTAAACCCTTAAATCATTTACCAAAACAAAACCTTAACACTTATTAAATGATTAAACATTAAGTGAAAGTGTAGAAACTAAAAACCATCACATAAACACAATAACACCATATTTATGTGGAAAGCCCAATGAGGGAAAAAAAAATGATCGAGATTGACTCATAATATAGAGAATATCAAAACCGGTTACAAAAGTATAACTACCCGAGGCTCACTTCCAATAGAAGGACTCACTATTCAGACTTACTATCCACATGGATATAACCCGAAGATACAAAAGATGGCTTACTACTAGAATATAAAAGTTATGGCTCACTTCCAAAAGTATGAACTGATGGAATACACCTTCCTTGTGTAGAATTCATTTTCAAATGAAGCTCTGTATAAGTAGTTCTACTTCTCCCAATAATTTCTCAATAATGTTGTTTTGGTATTTGGATGTTAAATGATTTAGGCTTGCACCATGCACATACACTTGCAAAATACCTTCTTTTTACTTCGCTCAAACCTTTATTTTTTCTATCTTCTCTAGAGAGTCTCATATATATAAGTATATTGCATTCATCAATTAGGTCAGCCTAATTGGATGAAAGCAAAAATATCAAAGAAAACTCTTGTCAGAATTATATAAGATTAACACGTTTCTTATTCATGTTGTACATCATATTAAGTCAGCTAAGATCTACATAAAACATACCCAACGTAGATTCAATCTTCTTAATACATAATATGTGTTAGGTCAGCCAAGACTAGGACCCAAACATAAAAGCTTGAAATAGTCAAACAACTTCTAAATATGGTGTAACATTATATTCTCATCATACAACCATTAGAGAGATAACCAAAGGAACCATAGCATTCAAATGTTCTTCATAAGAAGGTGCAGAGTCTCCTACACATATGTACCAAGTAGAGAAATAACTGTAGTGTATAGTGTTAAACTTTGTCATTGATAACTTACTCCTCCCAACAAAAAACTTCTCAAGATAGAAAATCTAGCTATCTGAGTGAATAATAATGATACAGTTAAGATATCAGAGTGATATCTTGTCTTGTGGTAGAATCCAAACCCAAAAACCACTACACCAATTGACTGATTAAGAACATATTTGATAGGGAATAGCTTCTAGTAAATGTCTCATACATTTGGTAGTGTTGACATCAATGAAATCCATTTGATGCAATCCAATTTCCAAAAAAACCCTAGGTGTGTATAGTCATGGTGATCAGTAGGTTTTATTTTTTCACGTTAACTACGTACTGGTAGTTACCGGTCACTTAAGTTATAACTTATGCCCTTTAAGTTCGTTCAGTGACCAACCCCTTCACCTAGTCACCCAGTTGATGCTATCAATATGTTCCTATGGAATATCGAATAGTGTGCATTCAAAGTTAGGATATCTGATGACTATCATTAGATATCACACATCATAGAAATCTCTTCAAAGTTAGTTTTTAGTTCAACAATGAGTGATGTTAGTTGAGAGTGACGTCATCATATACAAGTGTTCAGATGCTATTGCATCATTGGGTGTTAGTGTATCATTCTTACATATCTTTGAGACACGATGCTTTTAGTGATATGAGATGAGTTTTGAGCACTTAGTGGTGTATGTTGTCATTAGAGGACACATGACATAAGCCCACCAACCCATGGAGATTTTGTGGGTCCATTGTCAGAGATAACAGGGTAGTAGGGGATGGCGTAGATTGATTGATAGTTAATATAATAGTGATTGGTGCATCTCGATACATCATGGAAAGGAACGGTGGTTCTCATAAAAATTTAGTGATATGCAATGGATTACAATGATTCAAGGAAGGTGATCAAATGATGCTCATTGCATCAAAAAAATGAGTGTGATTGTCATGAGTCATATGGCAATATGCGATGGGTGTGATTTCAATGGAATAAAATCAATGAAAAAGGTTTAAATACCATTTATTAGAAGGTCATGTTTTAAAACTAGGATGGTGAATGGATAATGTATGATTGTGGCATGAAGGTAGTATATCGGCAGTTCATATTTAAACATGAATCAAAAGAACGACTAAGTCTATGTAAATAGGATTTTTAACTATCTACCTACTTCAACAATAGATCTAATATGATTTGATGTATAAAGAGATGGCATATATATCCATAGGGACAAGCATCAATATTATATCTAATGATCAAAAGGATACATTAATTGCATATCCGATCTTAGGGTTTGGCAGGGAGAGAATGAAGGAACATACTCTACACAAAAATTTAATGTTGTGTGGCTCAATAAAACTATATGATAGGGGAGAAGATATTTCAAACCCTAACAAAAGATTTGGAGGTAGTGGAGAATCCCTAGGAAATGATCATCAATTAGCTCTACATACAAAACAAAAGAGAATATTGCCTAAGTGTGGAAAACTAGGTGAAAAGATGTAGAAAAAAGCACATGGTGTAGAAGTGAATTTGAACTCTAGAGGCAGATAGAGAATGCAATGAAAAGAAAAGGAGAGTTAAAGAAGGTTAGTGTAGTGAATTAAGGTGGGCGAAGAATGAACTAAAGAATAAGGAAAAGAATAGAGTTGAACCAGAGGGGTGCAAAGCAGAGGATAAATTTTTTGTGGTAGTAACATATAGTTGAGTAGTTGCAGAGTAAGCTATAACAGTGAATTGTGTTCTTAACAAACAAATTTCAATCTTTTATGGTGTAAATATGATAGGTTGGTACCATCAGATAACTGAGTTGGTGCTTAGTTCAGAGGATTGGTGTCTCCTTAGAGTTGAAGCACTTAAAAATTGTAACAAGAAGCATATTTGTGAGGCTAGATTAGTACAATAGCTCCTAGCAGTATTTTATCATTGTGGTTTTTCCCATCTTGGGTTTTCCATGTATATTGTGTGTTATGTGATTATTTTTTGTGTTATTTTTTATATTTTTTGATTCCTATTTCAATATGCACACTATGTCACTTGTAGGTTTAGAAAGGTTAAAAATTTAGAAACTATTGATTCACCCCCCCTCTCAGTAGATTTTTGTGTTCTAAGAATTGGTATCAAAGGCCTAGGTTCCCTAGGAGAAGTTTCATAATCTCAGGTTGGTCCTTGGATTTTTGAACACAATGGCTAGTCAAGAAAGTTCTTCCATAGACAAGCCACTTCAGTTTGATGGAATATATTATACCTTTTGGAGTTTGTTGATGAAGAGATATTTGGGATCATTAGAATTTGATGTATGGGTGTCTATTCTAAATAGATACATACCATCGACCACTTATCCTACTGATGCTATAGGAAAAAGAGATTATGAAAAAAATGAAAAGAAATGGTTTTCCATTACAAATAGCTTGTCTAGATCTATGCATAACAAGGCTATGTATTGTAACAATGCAAAAGAAGTTTTGGATACATTGAAGTAGATATATGAAGGAGATGATAAGGTAAAACTAGCCAAGATTAAAGTACTGAGGGACATATTTTAAGGTCTAAAGATGACAGAAGATGAGAATACTGTAGACTATCTTCAAAGAGTTAATGATATAGTGAACTCCATTAGAAGATATGGAGAAGAAGTAAAGGAAGACATTGCTATATTAAAATTTCTTAGGTCAATGACATCCAAGTATGACTCTAAGATCTCAAAATTAGAGGAAGGAAGAGAAATAGACAAAATCACTCATAATGAGCTACATGGCATATTCACCACTTATGCGATGAGGATGGCAGATGGAGAGCCATCCAAAAAAGAAGCTACCTTCAAGTTTGCTGAAAAAGAAAAGGATGAAGCACCTAAGAAAGATAAATATGAACCCACCACATCTGAAAAAGGAGATACTGATGAGGAGGAATCTAACTTCATCAGGAGATTAAGGAGAGGCTCAAAGTAAATTACCTTTCAAATTCCTTGATTATGGTAAAGTAGGACATTTTTCTTATGTTGGTTATTTTTTATGGGAACCAAACTTAATCTCAACACTTACCTATGAATCTATCATAATTCAATGGTTAGTAAGAGTAAGGATTGTCCAACACCTAAGTAAAGGTTTTGAGGCCCTTACTTCTTCACTTCGAGCTTTGTGAAACCTAGGAGGGTGATCCCTAGCAGTGTGTTCATAATACTATCCTTGTGCCATTTTATATCACAAAAACTACAATAAAAACAGATGATTCTCAAACAAATGCTCAATAAGTGACTATATCAAAGAAGTTGGATGCTTCTCAAGTATAATTCACACTTAAAGCATGAGAGTGACAAACATCATGACTTTGAAACCTTTTATAGAATTTGATTTGAAGAATGAGTAATGACCGAGAAAATCAACACATCATAATATAATTACGTATCCTAGTCCAATGCCTAATCCTCGGAATGAAGTCAATATCACTACATACACAACATGATAGTAATATCCAAAACTAACAACATATGAATCTCTAAAATGATGCATTACAATATTTTAGCATTGTGTTCTAACCCTTACTTCTTACTAGAATCCTAGTATCAAGTTCAATACAAATTTATAGCTATATTAAAGTATCTACATCAATTCCTTGAATTAACACACAAGAATAAAGCAAGTAGAAGAATCATACATTTCAAAAAAACCTTTGCAAGGTAAATTAAATTACACTTGTTAATTTCACTCATAGTCTATCATAACAACGCACAAGAGAGAACATAATTTATTTTTTTTAGATTTCTTTCAATATCAGTAATTACATAAGACCATTCCCAAGACAATTAATGATATATTCATCAGGAATTTTGCATTCTATATGTTCACTCTACCCTACCTAGACCTTACTAGACTCAAAACTCCAACCATTGCAATGAGCCTTCAAATATATTTTATAGCATAAGAGAGCGACAAGCATTAGACTCATTGCATTTACATTTCACCAAAATTTCATTTCAAAATAGAATTTCATCTACATTTCAAAAATCTCAGAAAGTTGGATGTAATCATTCACCACATAAGGGAATCAAAACTATTGCAACCCTCATAACCAGTCAGTGTCACCACACCTATACAAAAGATTCTATTAGAGGACTCATCATCCATGTCCATGTTGAAACCCAAGAGAACTAGCATCATCATCACAACAAAAATTTGAAAACCTAGAAAAACACACCATCACCTTGAACCCGGAACAACACCACGACCATAGTACAAACAACCACTTCTTGTTTTTTCCTTAGTGGGAAGCGAAAAAACCACCTCATCTTCATCATCACACTTCTTAGCACCAAAGTCTATAACATTACATGGTGCCACTATAGTAATTGGAGAAACCGTGAGGACCTCTTCATTAACACTAGCCATTTCAGTCAAAGCCATGAGAAAATAGTTGTAATCAGAGTCAGTCTCTATGTCACTACCACCATAATCATCAGAGACATTAATGGTTGAATTATGTCAACCCAGAGAGCCACGAACATACCTCAACTTGGACCCTAATCCCCTCTTATACTTTGTAGGTTTCCTCTACTTGTTAAGCACCATCACCTTTGACCTTGTAACTTGGAACTTGAGATGAGAGCTGCACCTAGTGACCCCTGGGATGAGCTTCATATTTTCCATTTTCAAGTTGACAGAGCCTTGAATACTATCTTTCCCATTCAATGGGAAATCACCACCATATTTTTGAACATTACCTCTAGCTGATCTATGCACATTTGATGGAGATGCAGTCGACTTGCTCATTTTGTAATAAGACTCAAACCTTTGTAGGAGCAACTACTCAAACACAGTGCATTCCATAATATTAATTACTATGGTGAAAATGAAAAATCCATTATCCATATTTATTTGTTGAATTGAAGCACGAACAATCATTCCCTTGCATCTACATCATCATCATTAATTCCTAGGTACATGGAAATCGATGTACAATCCATCATAATTGCAATGAAGTAGCCCTTCACACACATGGAAGTCATGTTGATATCCTTCGAAGAGCTTGCACCATTAATGCTTTCCATTTGCAGAGACTCATTAGTCATCACATGGCCAATTTTATATTTTGAATATGGGTCATCGATGCATCAATGCATTGGCTCATTGATCGACTTAGATTCAGTAAAAACATTTGAAAATTCCATTCCATCACATGACAGATCCATCGACCAATGATAGATCTCCCAGTCAAAACACATGTATATCACTTGTGGGCCCCATCTAGCCTCCTTATGCTGCCAATAGAGTCCTTGTATTACCATCGCACAGGCTACACAAGGTGTTAGGTGAAACCATTTAATATTCTACGCGATGTGCATGCTACAACTCAGATTGAGACCCAACAATATGGAAAAGTTGTTGATCCTCTACAACGAAAGATCAAACCAATGGTGGTAAATGGGTCCCACTTGAACAAAAGGATGCGTGGCACAATCGCGCCCATCGTGCGACCCAACCAAAATTCATTATTTTAATACTGTGTGGCATGCACGCAAGGGCTTGGATTTCAATCACTAAATTCAATGGCTTGGATGTATGCACATGCATAATGTTTGTTATAAGGAAGGGCCCATGGGCTAGGTGATGGGCAACAACCCCTCAAATATTTTAAAGACTTAAGACGTAAGTCTTCAAAAGACTAAATATTTTGATCCAACCATAAAGCTTTCAAAATTTAACAAATACTTGATGACCGATAGGCCTAAGCAATGGGGCCAATAAAAACAATGGGTGTGATGCCAAAAAATTTAACTAAGATGACCGGTAACCTGGTAGAGTGGGTCAACTTGAAAATATAATGCAAGCATTCAATAATATTGCAAAATTTGAACAAGGATAACAAACCCTAAACCCTAACATAAAACCACCAGGCACGAGGGTGATAATTTGAAAAAAAATTCACGGGGTATACAAAAATTTGTAAAATTTTAAAAGCTCCATTAGTGGCTCTGACTCAGGGATGCATACCCCTAGTGGGTATGGTGAGAATTCAGATCTCAGGTAGAAGCAAACCAACCCAAAAACAAAACCGGGAACTTGTCTGGACAAGACAAGAAGACACAATAGAAAAGGAATAAACCACACCTATACACATATTTTATAATAGTGTACATAATTTCTTTATTAAAAACTTCATCCAATTCCATTGGCCTCAAATTTTATGCCTGATGTTTCAGGACCTTATCAAGGACCCCCTTTTTGTATACATCCCTTGGATGAATGCTAATTTTAGGCGATTCCCAATAGTTTGTACTACTTTGATAAATACCAATTGCCTTACAACCTCCTTTCTCATCAATCTATGGATTGTCTATTTGAAGTGGAAAAAGGAAGCATCCATATTCCACCTGATCACATTCACTCTGAATATCAAACCTTAAACCTTCAAAAACACTATGCATCAAACTAGGAAAGCAATCCTCTGAAGAGTCAAAAGTGAGAGAGACAAATGTAGGAAAATATTCACCCTGTTCCACACAAATGCCATACTTGTTGAGTGGAATTTTATTTTATAATGGTACCCAAGAGATTAGGAGTATCAAAAAAAAACTCAACCATACAATCATGTTGGCTGATATAATATTCAACATAATTCAATTTCCATGCACATGAATCACTCTTCCATTCATGTTTTGTGAGCCTCAGTGCCACTCCATAATCTACATGTGCATCAGACTGTGCAACCTAGTCACCAATTATATGAGCTCTTCCCTTATCTATGCACACATCATTCTTCAAGGATTTTTCACTTGACTCAACATGCACACACCAATTATTAACATCCATATATTTATAGCTTTCATCACTACCAGATTCAGAATGCTCCTTTTCTCATGACTGAGGTATCTGCAAGTTAATTTGATGGGAAAAATTGCATTCTTAAGAGAGACACTCAAGGACACCGATCTCCCCTTGATCCTTAATCTCACCCTCCATAGTAGTGTGAAATGTGAAAGTTTCATAGGAATATTCATTAATGAGCTCACTAGTGCTTTGCCCACAACCATGATCTGGCCATACATCCAAAGCATCATCAGAATCTTCAAAAAGTGGGTTATCCTTGTACCAAATAGGGGATTCATCTTTATCAACTAGCATGTATGAATGTTTATCAAAGAGAGGGTTCTCTATTATACTCATTTTTTTCTAAGAAACTCCCGCCCCTTTTATATGAGAGTGCAACCTTTGTAACCTATCATTTCCCATAGAATTTTTGCAATCTTCTGAAAGAAGGTCTCCCTTAGCTTGGTATGAATATTCAATCATTAAAAGAGAGACATGACTCTATATCATTGTAACCACCACAACATGAGAACCCATCAATAGTGAGGTTGCATTCAGATCCCTCAGACTGACTATCATAATGTGAATTGTTGATATCTCGATCTTCAGCAACAAACTGATCATAATCAATATTAAAATCATAATCATTGATCAAATCAGTTGGTGATGCAACCATTTGGTCCTCATCTAGCTCTCCATCTTCTATTACTGCCCAAGATCTTGATTCAGACACATCACACCCTTCAACATGACATGGACCAATAGCCTTGTCACTATAAATATGGTCTATCCAAATGATATCGGTGAATTGGTTGCAATTGTCCAATTCTAATTCATTGTCTTCACTAGTTTGCACTACTTGTTGCCCCTCCTTAGTAGGATTGAAATTAATGTTCCTTAAGAGCACCTATTTTTGTGCATGGTTACTCTTAATTCCCTTTGCCAATTGCATCCAATCAACCACCTAGCCTAGACTTTTATGCCTTAATTCATTTGACAAAATGCTTGTTCCTAACTAGTATGATTCACAGAATAAGTCAATACACATTGAATCTTTAGGCCTGACACCCTCTGGTATTTCCAACAACACATCCATAAACCTATGGAATAGGTCATGGGGTGACTCTCATTGACCTCTCTTCATATCACATAATCTTCTAGTCGGATAAACTTGATCAAAATTCCCTAACACTTGAGGGTCCCCCTCCTAGAACTGACTAAGATTAACACATAGTGGTAATCATTCAGCTAGGACAACAAGAGCTATGTCTTCTTGGTATGATTCTTCAAGGGTTGTTTCCTCAACCATAGTTGCAGAAACTGTATCAGGTTGACCAACATCAGTAGCTAAACATCCTTTCATCATTGAATATTTGAGTTTGTTCTTAATGTCCATAGCATTCTGGTATGCTTGGGATAATGTTGTAGCCTCTTTATCTCTTAATAAGTAGCCCATATTCTTGTCAAACATGCCTAGATATATAACTAGACACTCTACATTGTTAGGCATTATGCTTTCTGGAATATCCCTTATTACCCTTGTAATCTAAGATTGAAAGCAGGGACCAATTCATCTTCATTTTTATAAATTTCCATAAAGATTTTCCTTACCATACTTGGATTTATCCTCTCTCCAAATAGTTCTGCAAAAAAATTCTTAAATTGGTTCGATAAAATTATAGAGCATGCTAGTAAATATGAGAACTAGTCTCTAGCATCATCTCTCAGAGACTGAACACAAAGTTTCATGACAACATCTTCATGATTTATCTCATAATCTCGTATCAAATCCATGAATGTTTGCAAATGTTTAGAAGTTGATTCTACACTTTTCCTCATGAATTTGGGAAAATATTTACTAACATTTTTAGGAATCAGGTTTCGAAAACCTTTAATACCACTAAAATCCAATGGAATATACCTTTCAATAAAAAAATTCCTCGGAGAGCATGACAAAACTTGTTTGTCCTGCATCCTTCTAATTTGATATTTCACTGGGAAAATATTTCCAAGGGTAAAAGTCACATACTCTCCATATCATCATTGATATTACATATTAGAAGCATGAAAAGAACTACTACTATTCCCTATCTTAATGCAGTTTCTTCTAATAGGGAACTATTTATCATCTAATTAGAACCTTGAGGATTACTCATAAACTTCTTTGAAAAGGAATAATGCCTTCTTTAGATTTATGAGAATACCTAGAAAATTTGTAGCAGTTCTTAACCTTTCTTCTTGACTGCAAATTCTACAAATCTAGAAGTCTTCTTCACAATTCAATTGGTTCTTTAGATAGATTCACCACCTCTTTCATAGAGGAATGAACTTCATGCAACACAAAGTTCTTTTAAAAGTAAATATCTTTTTGGGTCTCCTCCAACATAGAGTCACACATAAATTATTTGAAATTTTCTACAACAAAATCACTTCCAAGTCTTAAAACTTCTCAATATTTGAACCAGATGTTCAGATTCACCAAATTCTTGACTCTTTGATACTACCATCTGTGCTTGGGATTCCTTGTTTTTTTTTAAATTTCTCAAAATTTCTCCCTAGTAGAGTCACCATTTTTGTTGGTGTTTTTCTTGCTAGGCCCCAGACTTCTCTAAAGGGATGTCATGCCTTATAATCAAGAACATTTAGGGCTAGGAAGCCAACACAGCGAGAAAATATCCTAAGGCCTTTAATCCTACTCTTTAGGCTATGTGAAACCAAGGAGGGTGTTCCTTATTTTGTTCATATGATTTCTAATCTCTCAAGAAATATTCTACACACAGATTTGTCCCTATTGGGTGCAATTAGATATAATTTATCAGAGGCTCAACCAACCTTAAATAAATGACCTCTAAGATGCTAGGAAAATTTGGTAACTTTGAGATTTTCATCTCACCATGAATATAATATGAATTAAGTGGTGTTTTGACCTTGAATCCATGAATGGGTATTCTTTCATTTTAATAAACTATGAGAATTCTAAACGAATAAGCCAGTGCCTCATCAAATTGGGTAGGAGTCAAGCATGAAACAATCAGTCATATACAATACTTCATCCTGATATGGGTGAACATTTTTATGATGCATTACATCATAAAACTTCACTATATTTAAAGCATCACTACTTATCAAATCCTTAGCCCATTATCACAAAATTACAATTCTTCCTTAAGTATTTCATTAACTCATAGAGCTAAAGCAAGTAGGAGAATCATACATTTCAAACAAACCTTTGAAAGATAAATGAAATTACACTTGTTAATTTCACTCATAGTCTATGATAACAATGCATAGGAGAGAACATAATTTTTATTTTTTATATTTATTTTTATATTAGTAATTACATAAGACCATTTAAGACTATTTCATACATAAACCCTTCCCAAGACAATTAATGGTAGATTCATCAAGAATTCTAAATTCTATATGTTCACTTTGCCCTTCCTAGACCTTACTGGACTCAAAAATCTGACCATTGCAATGAGCCTTAAGATCTCTTTTATAGCATAAGAGAGTGACAAGCATCAAACTCATTGGATTTACATTTCACAAAAAAATCATTTCAAAATATAATTTCATCTACGTTTCAAAAATCCCAAATGGTTGGATGTAGTCATTTACTGCATAAGGGAATCAAAACTATTACAACCCATGTAACCAGTCGGTATCACCACACCCATAGTAAAAATTCCATCTGAGGCCTCATCATCCATTTCCATATAATTTTTGGAGTGTACTTTTGATATTTGAGAGGACATTGGAAGAAGAATTGTCTTATTTTCAAATGCTTGTGAGTGTTTCATGATAGTGTTGGCATTACATTGATTTCATATGAAAAGATGATGCCTTGGTGAAACTTGAAAATGATTCTTGTAGAATTTTGTGACTTAAAAAAGAACTTCAGTATGCTCCTTGTTATGTGTGATATTCATGATATATAGATTTCGTTATTAGTCACTTGAAATTCCATTACTCCAATCAGTTTTGCATCGCTAGTCTACCTCATGCTGGGTCAGTTATTCTCCTTCAGGAAGAATTCTAGGGAAGTGATTCACTTCATGGTAGGGTGGAAATGCGCTCCAACAATGTTCTTGCCCTTTTCATGGTCAAAGGAGCTAAATGTTGAAGGAATCTTGTTAGAAAGGTTCATGACATGTTATATTGTATAATCTTGTTCACGACCATGTGGTCCATTATAAGGATTACAATTCATTTATGTTTTCCTTAATATTGGAATTTATACTTGAAACTTAATTTTATTTAATATAATTCCTTATCTCTTTTCTTGAATATTGGACACATGTCATTTTTATGTGCTTGATGTGTAATTTGTATAATTTGTTAATTTATATTTATGGAGGTCACTACACTTGGTATTAGAGCCTAAGGTTCAACACTAAGGCCTTGGGTTCACTTTCTTAGTTGCAAAATTTGATCGCATGAACCTCCTAGAAGTGCTTAGCGCATGATGCTTACATGATTCAATAGATGTGTCATGTAATAGAGAGTCTCTTCGATTTTGTCATACTTGACAAGAAAGGAACAATGTTCCTTGTTTTAGAGTTCATAGAAGTAAAATTAATCACTCCCAGTGTAATACCCTTAGTCTATAGGCTTGTGTATAGATTTTGATTGTAGGATTGTGTATTGTGAGTGCTTGATTTCCTATGCTAATGTCATGTTAATTCTATGATATGCTTGTATGCTCTTGAGATTGGCATAACTATATAACCTTTTCTTAAAATTGCATTGAGAAATTTCAAAGATCGTGCGTTTCATGAAAGGAAAATTATTTTTGTAGTATCATAAGGCTATTTATTTAGTTAATCATTTATTTTTTATAAGAGATAAACATGTGCATGAGTGATCTCATAAGAAGAAAATGAATGCATGAGGTCATCATGAGGATATCAGGTGCATGAAAAGAAAAGAGCTAGTTAAAGACCATATGCATGTCATGTGAAATATGCATTAAAATTCTAGGAGTTGACCCAACCTTTGCATAGTGTGCATATTAAGAAATATTGAAGGTAAACTTGGATGATGTTGAGCTATGTTATGTATGATGATAGTGATGCATTTAAAAGGAAACGTATGCCTGAGATGATTACAATAATGTCATTGTACCTGCATGGTGTGCATGGAACCTCATTCTCATAAGGATGTATTATTGCATGAATGAATGGAAGTGCTAAAATATATGTGAAGCTAACCTTGTAGCTCATTTGGGATGAAGACTTATGCCTCTAGATTATATTATTCATGATAATTGAGTAGGAACCTACATGGTAATGCCTTGTAACAGCTTGATTAGGTTAATGGGTCAAGTGTGATTGTTATTCATTGCATTTGTGGTGATAGTTAGTGTTAACATATCTAGCTTATTGAGTTATCATCTGATAATGAAGTTCCTACCTTGTGTGCAACTATCTATCATGGGTTATGATGTTGAGATAACACTATTCTACTTAATGAAAGTGACTATGTTTGAACATAAACTCTAATCATGATAAACTATTGTGTTTGATGAGCCCAACAATTTTCTTATGTTGACATTCATAAGAATGAGGATATTATTGTAGTAGGATTGTGATAGAGATGTGTGATGTAGATTGTGTAAGTTCCTTGTGTTAGACTCAGGGAACACTGAGAGGGGGCGGTGAATCAGTGTTTTGTAAAATTTAACTTTATTGATCTGATATTGAACCACTTACAACATTGAACTGAAAGAAAGATCCAAGAACATAAAGCAATCATCCACAACACCATAACACAAGGATTTTTACATGGAAACCCTATTAGGGGAAAAACCATGGTGGAGGTCAATCCACAATTTGAGTACTCAAATATAAGCCTTACAAAAATAGGAATGCACTTGCATTTAGGCACACTACCTAGAGCTCACTGCTCAAAATAAAAAGGATCACTGCCTTACAAAATGTTTAGATTAAGTCCATCTGAGAAATTTAATTGAAGAGATAGCATCTATCAATGTGTAATTACAGTCCTGGTTAAGCACATTAATCAATTTCTAACCTTTTGTCTGATTCTTGTTTTTGTTTGACTGATTCCAATTATTTTCCCTGGGTGACCTCAGTTTCCTTATCAGATTCCTCATTTGGTATATCTACAATAACTTGCTCTTTTCCTTTTCATTCAACTCTTGGAGTCTTGTATATCGGAGGAGTATAGAAAACAATTTATTTTTCTCTTCTCTTCTTCTTTTCCATCTCACTAGAGGAGGAACCAACTTCAAGTGCCCTTACCAGAAGGGAAATACAAATTGAGCCCAATTTTCCTAGCAAAACTTTAAAGAAAATTTCATATGCTTGATCATAGTTTGCCAAAATTTTAGTGTGTAAAAATTTTGCACACCGGTTCATTCTCTTTCCATGTATTACATTGTTGTTCATTGGTAAGAAATTCAGAAAATGTATCACAAGACATATAACCAGAGTAGGTCAAACCTGAAAGGGTAACCTGTCATCTTTGAAAATTGCACGCTCTCCAACAATTGATCCTTAAGTAATCCACAAAGATCAAAATCCTGATCTTCCATTATCATCTTGTGAGAAATTGAAAAATCACTTGCCAAAGTTGCACCTTCTCTATTTCTAAAAATGATTTTGTAGGATACTCCATGCACAATGTACCTTGTCACTGAATCTTTGATTGTTGAGATTATTAATGCCCTTTGATCTCCAATAACTCCAGTTAGGGTTTCAAATTCTTTATTTAGAATTGACTTCTTCTTCGGTACATCCACAACTTTGCATAATTCTATTAGAGTTTCAATCAATTCTTTTGAGATATGATAGGGTTTATCTAGAAATAGAGTATCATCATTCAATCTATCCAGAATAAAATTAATAATGTTTATGTTCTCGAAATGGGTAAATTCATTCCAAATATCTAAGCTTTTGTGTTTAGCTTCTTCTAGCCATTTCAATTCATTGGGTGACAACAATTTCCTTACAACTCTAATATTTTCATACTTATACTCATCTAGGTTGATCATTCCATTGATTTTCTCCATTTTTCCTTTCGTATTCATGTTTTGTTCTTCAACCGTGCACCAAATTAAATGAAAAATTCTCAATATAACTGAAGTACCGATGAATTAGGGTCTTGCTAATGAATTATCTTTACACCTTCAAAATTATATTTTTGATTGCTTCTCCTTTGATATAAAGTGGAAAATGAGGGTTTCAGCTTTCCTTTTGTAACTTCACACACCTAAATTTTTGTAATAAATGCTTTTTCCCTAGGTGTTCTGGATACCCTATTTTCTTAGTCAATGAGAGAAAAATTATTTTGTAGACCTATGATTTCTTGAATTTCCTTTTGAATTTTTTTCAAAGCATCTGTAGATCATTAACATTGTTCTTGACAATCTTTCACATTTCGGTACCAGCTACAGATAGGGGAAAAATGATTTTCTTGAAAAACTCCCCTTAGTCCAATGGCCTAAAATCAATTTTCGGAGGAACTACCGGAAGCAGGTTCTAGTATAGAACCATCTCCCGCATCAGAATAATTCTTCCTTACCCTTGTCTTCTTCATCTAATCTCTTATTTCATCCACAATCACTTTCCCTTTTCTTTTATCATCTTTTTGTTCATTTTGTCTTTGTATGTTGGACCTCTTCTATCGACTTTTTTGTTTCTGAAAAATCTTGCGCTGTGACCGTATTTGTTGCAATTGTAGCACACAATATTTCTTTGTCCAGACCAATCATTCCATTGATTTATTCTTAATTTACATTGGTTAGCAATATTCCCAAATCTTCCACAGGTATAACATTTAACATTCCTTCTACTGAAAAAGTTGTTTGACATATTTCTACATTCAATAGAGTTATGACCAAACTTATTGCAATTCAAACATTGACCAGAGAACGATGGATCACTTGATTTCATTTTACTTCTACATTGAGCTTCCATATGACCAAATTTATTGCAAGAAAAATATTATCCATTAAACTTTTGAACATTAGGTTGTCTTACCAGATTCCTTTTTGCTTTGTTCATTGGATTACCTTGCCTGAATTTCCTTTGTCCAGATCTGGAACATTCTCCTTTCTCATATTCAAGGCCTCACTTTTATTTTTTCATTCTTTTTTCCTTGAGTCAACTCATCAATATTAACTGGGATAATCTTAAACTTCTCCTTGTATTCATTTGCAGTAGCAAGTTCATCACTGAGAATAATAATATGTTTTTCAAGTTCTTCTTCATTGTTTTTGGATTGTTTCAATTCATTTTCTAACTGAATGAATTCTCCATTAGTTCTTCTACATTCATCATATATTTATTTTAAGGACCGAGCAAGATTACCCTCATTCTTCTTTCTTTCTTCAATTTCCTTAGTCAGCTTCATCACCATAGATTCCATTTCATGCTTTAGGGTAGCATTTTCTCTGGCAAGCTTTTCACATTCTTTAGTTATTTCCTTCAAGGTTTGATTCAGGTGAACATAATCCATGTTTTCAATCTATTCTTGCTTAATTTGATCACATAGATCCTTCCTCTTTTTCATAGATTTAACAATTCAATCTTTCAATGACTAAATGAATTTCTCAGCATCCCTAATATTTGCTTTCAATTCCTAGACTTCTACTTTAGACTGATCAAGATTATCAAGTGCCACCAAAAGCTATTGCAGAAGACTACCAGAGTCCATTAAATTCCAAGATCCACCTCAAGTTGTCAAACTTCTTCCAAGGAACTAGCTCTAATACCAATTCTTGGACTCGGGGAACACTGAGAGGGGGGGTGAATCAATGTTTTATAAAATTTAACTTTATTGATCTGATATTGAACCACTTACAACATTGAACTAAAATAAAAATGAAAGTGCATAAATAAATCATCCACAACACCATAACACAAGGATTTTTACATGGAAACCCTATTAGGGGAAAAAACACGATGGAGGTCAATCCACAATTTGAGTACTCAAATATAAGTTTTACCAAAATGGGAATGCACTTTCCTTCAAGCACACTGCTTAGAGCTCACTACTCAAAATAGAAAGGCTCATAGCCTTACAAAATGTTCATATTGAGTCCATATGAGGAATGGAACTAAAGAGATGGCATCTATCAATGCCTGATTATAGTTTTGGTTAAGCACATTAATCGATTTCTAACCTTTTGTCTGATTTATTTTTTTACTCTGCTCTATCTTTAATTCACATCACAAATCCTCTCTATCCTTATGATATTCACATCATACTTCACACACTTTAATTTGCATCATACACACACCTCATAGACCTCTCAAAATGATATAATCGATCACTTATATATCCATAGCAAGAGATTCAATAAACCATATGTTGACTTTCATAAAACATAAAATACTTTTCATCTATTGGCTAAATCGACAAATGATTTTTAATGTGTATCATCCAAAGTCGGCCACAACATAGTGAGGAACCAAAAAAAAGTCCCCAAATACGAAAATAATTAGAACAATTTTTCCTCAAGCATCTGTAACACACCATAGTTACTTAGTCAACCTTCTAGCAGTGATAAACAAAAAACTAATAAACCTGATCTTCTAACTTGTACACCGATTGATGCGCCAACACAAAACTCGAGAATAAGGTATTCCAGATACCCAATGACCTTCCCTGAGATGTGCAACATGAATTGATAATTTGATAATGCATATTGATTGACATACTCAACTTCAATCAGATACGTGTTCTTCACTCTGACTCCTGGTATGAATAGATACTGAAGTGCATACCAAATCAATGACTTAGGTTGCCATCAATGACAACACCAAAATCCATATGCCAACACCTTGTATGGTAGTTCTTGTATGACTAAATTAAATGTCATCTCTTACATAAGTTAATGTGTTCTTTCTTGAAAATCTTAGCATCCTTGCATGACCTTTTATTTTGAACCTCTAAATGAAGTGATCATATGCAATAAGTCTTGAGATTCCAAGTGAATGTAATTTTCTGAGGAAATATAACTTTTGCATATAACATGAGAATTCCTCTTCCATATGTCTTCTTAAATTGCATCAAAATGAAAACATTTTAGTATATAAAAATGCATGAAAGTACATATTGAAATCTGAATTATAAAATGAACGTGCAGCTAGAAATAATTTGATTTGTGAATGTGTTTGGGTATGTTCTTTAGTGCACCTTAGATGAAAGGTTTTGTATATCCATTTACTCCCTCTGTGTGACTATTTTAGTCACTTAGTTATATGAAGTGTTTTCAATTGTTGATTTATTTTGATTTATTGACAAAAATATTTTTTGTGTTATAAGAACCAGCATTTGTATTTTAGAACAAATTCTTTATGATAGGTTTAGTCACCAACTCTTTTGACTATCGATTTCACAGCCCTTGGTTGTACTTGATTTGTTATTGAAATTGTCAACATTTTTGACTTAGTGTTGAACTTAATGATTTTTCTCTATTTTGAGTTTATTTTAAAATCTCTTGGTGACTATTCCATATGTTTGACATTATTGGTTCTATGTTGTGATAAGTTTTTTAACCTATCAAGTTCACCATGAGCAATGATAGAAAGTTTGACTGAGTAGATTGTAGAGAACATATTGATCTTGTACTAATATCATGATTGAACTTGTCTTACAACATGTGATGAGTGGCATGTATGTTGCTACATATGATGAATGAAATGATATGCAATGTAAGAAGATGTAAATTTATTTATATGATTGAAGTTAATGTAATTTTTCCATTTATGCAAGATGTGCTAAATATTGTCTTCTTGTATATGATTGATATGATTGAATATGAATGAGGAAGGTTTTAACTCTCTGGAAGGTGTTGAATGTGGAAAGTTGAGAAGGGCTTCCTCTTTTAAGGAAGATCCCAATATTTTCAATACTTTCAAGTGCTTTGGCCAGAGCCCAGACCATTGAAAAATATGGATATCCTAGCAAACATTATTTATATAATTCTCTGCCACATCCTAAGCATACAAACACAACATGTTCTAGTGGATAGAAATGCATGTGGATGTGTTGGGCATGCACCAAGATTCCCCCTTCCTCAAATTATTGCGAGATATCTAGGCACTTGTAGGGTAAGGTATTCTTCGATTGATTGAAGGATTTTGTGGAAGTATAAAATTCATGATTGTGTGGAAAAGCTCCCAAATCATGTTTTCGACTTTGACTAGACATGTGTGGATTGATAGTAAAAAACTTCACAAATTATACATATTACATATCATTACTTGTTCACTACTTGTGTGATACACTATCAATAGTATGAGTGATGTGCTTTGTATGCATGCTACTATATGAATAATGTACTTGCACCTAAGAAGATATAACAGGAAATAAGTTATTTCACATCTTGTGATTAACTCTATTGGATTGATTATTGTTACTTATTAGTTATGTACATTGACAATCTTGGATGGCAAATGAGTCCCTATATGAGAATACATTTGTCAGAACAATATACCTTGATGATTAGAGAATGTGCATAAATGATTTGTATACACACAAGAGTATCGTTCATGAAAGAAGGCATGTAAATGATTTTTTTTATATATTTCCACTTATATATGATCAAATTGTGATCTAGTTTAAGGCTATTCATATTGGGAGTTGTAATCCTTTTCTTTACAATATTTGATTTTTCTATGAGACACTGACATTTGAATAAGCTAGAAATAGCACAACTGTGTATAAGGAAAGGCACACACATTGAAGAGGAATCACGAGCAACCTGATCAACTAATCAAACTACAAGGGTATGGTAAGAACATGTATACATGTGCATGAATATGGTTTTAAAGTTATGAAAACGTGCAAAAAAATTATTATTATTAAGCATTGATGTGATTAAATCTTAATTGGATAAAAGGAAATGCTTTAAAGAATTTGAATTTAATTTTGATCTATGGTACTAACATGGACTAAAGTGTACTATTATTTCTATGAGTGCCACAAAATATCATCACCAATGTGAGGGAGAGAACATTGTTGGAGAAGAGATTACCTAGCTTTGTAAAACTGAATGATAGTAATGGAATACACACATACTCACTTATAAATTATTGTAATTTTTTTTTTTTGTCAAATGAGCCTGCTTGCTTCATCTTGAGTATGCTTACATTATCCTAGGTGTTTCCAAAAATGAAGAAAATTTTATGTTTGCATTAAATGGAATGTTAAATATGTGAAGTATGAAACTTGCTAGTTCCAAGGTGGCAAGTCCAACTTGAAAGATGCATCAGGATGATGCAATTTTTAAGGGGGGGAAGATGTCACATTCCATTTTCATTTATAAGCTTAACTATCAAATTTAGAAAACTAAATTCTTAGAGAAATGAAATATGCCTTTTATTTATTCTATGTTTGAAGAATAAATTAAATAAAAAAAATAAAAATTAGATATAAATTTAAAAGTAAAAGAATAAGTTAAATAAAAACTAATTGATAAGTTAAATAAAAACATACTTGCAATAAAATTGCATGTTGTATGCGGGTATGTGCAGGATCATGATGGGCCAAAAGTGGCAATATGATGGGTATGTGGCTAACGTCTTTTTTTAACCCAAAATTGATGAAATGAAAAGGGTTTTTAAAGGATATTCTCAACTTTCCACCAATATAAATTATGGTTTACTTTGAGTTTAATCAACAAATATTATTCATTTTCTATTCGAATTATGAATAAAGTCTTGATTGATAGGTTGATTGAAAAACATCTATATCTTTTAAGTGGTATCACATTTTTTGAATCCAAAACATGCATCACATTCTATGCTTCACATACTATAGGATTAAAAAATAATAATTTGAATTTCAAGAAGTTTTGACCAAGTTAAGGTGGTCAGACATACGGTTTTTTATATTTTTAAAAAGTTGTAATAAAAAATTCGTAATTAATTATTTACTATGAAATATGTAACATAGATTTTCTGGATATATTCTGCTGCACAGATTAAGATGATCAAATCTAACAAATAATCTAAATAAAAACAACAAAGAATGAGTAAATGAACATAAAACAATCAAAACAAATAACTGAAAAGATCTCACTGAATATGCATCCACTTCTTCGAATTATCTCAATTGTCCTTCTCCATTTTGTTGTATCAATATTCTTGCCCTCAGATTTTCAGTATTGATGCAAGCATAACCTTGTTGAATGTCTAAGAAAAATATTGAAGATTAAGTTTCTTCTCAAAAGTATTGATTTCGGGAGGAGGAATAATGATAATGACAAGCCAGTTTATATATTTTGGGTTTTTGAACAATCGACTCAGATTCAAAGAGAGATCGGTGGACAAGAGTGATGAATGTAATGTGATGTGAGTTCTATGTCAGATAGAACGTGAGTTAGAAAAGTCTGCAAGAAAAAGATTAAATTACAATGATAACTTAATCTTGTGTCAAGACTGTTCGAAAATAGAAAGAACACAAGTTCTAGATTAAATAATCAATTTAATCTTGAGTTAAGAGTCTTCAGAAATAGAAGTAATAGACTTTGAATCACAAAGACATAGTTAGAACACGAAGAATAAATAATTTGAATGCAAACATGAATTAATTAATTAAATGAAGATATTTAATTAATAAACGCTTTCATGCATATAAGTTAGAACTAGTTAACTGACTGGTTGTGACAGAGAGTCCACTCGCAGAGACGATTAGATACCAAATCCAGAGATAACTGGCGGGTGTAAATATTGATCTGGAGTTAGAAGGTGAGTGAATGATTATTCAACTGAACGATAGAAGAATGTGACATAAAGAATTAATAATGAATTAAATGTTAATTTAATTCAACACTCTAAATTGAAATGAATTTAATTAAATAAATAAAGATTATTTATTTAATTTGACCGTTGAAAAGGTCGACCTGAATAATTAAATAATAAATATTTAATTATAGTTGAAAAGGTTAAATTGAATAATTAAATAATAAATATTTAATTATAGTTGAAATATGACAAAGGGGTAATTAAATAATAAATTATTTAATTAAGAAGGAAGAATTAATTAGTTAGTGACATAATTAAATAAATATGGTTTGTTTAATTAATCAAGTTGAATAAAGGTCATTATGAATTAATGAATTAATTAAAAAGGAGTATTTAATTAATAGAGGAGAGATGTGTTAGAAAGGTAATTAAATAATTAACATTATTTAATCATGACCATGGATAATAGAAAATTATGTCGAAAGTGGTACTCGTTGGCCTAGACCAATTTTCAGTGTCTATAGTTTGCCCCTCTTTGAGACAATGTCGTTTCGGCGTTGTGTCAAAGACAATATGCCCCATCGTGCCCCTGTATGAAACAGGCTAGGGTATGCCCCCTCGGGAAAATTGACAATTTTTTGAAAATTTTCAAAAAAATCAAGAAATAGTCTCGATAAGTCAATTTGATGGTCGGAAATGCTATGGAGTTGACGGAATTGAATTTGGAAGTGTTATGGATGTGTATGGGTCAATTCAAGTTGGAAGGTTAAGTGGCCAATAGACAAGGTGAGAAGAAATGCCACCCAAACCCTAGGCATAAATAGGAATTAGGTTAAAAACCAATTCATTTGCACTCAAAAGAGTTGAAGAATTGAGAAAGTTGCTCTGAGTATTGGATGAAGATGGCTCCCATTCCATACGCTTCACATTGAGATTATCGGATCCAGACCTTCAAATGAACAGCCAACGCAGGACCACTAGTATGTACCCTAAAATGATCTTTTGAAATTTCATTTTGCATGTAGTTTTAGGCACCTAAAGTTTAATTTGCAAATGCGGTCTTTCAGGATCAACGCATATGCGATTGTACACAACACATTTGCTTGCGGAACGACGCATATGTTAAATCACACCCAGGCTAGGATAGGTCTATTTAGGAATTCAATGCAAATGTTTAAACTACATTTATAGGTTAGAATCGCATTTGCATTTGGGATAAACGCATGTAGGATAATGCACTGCATTTGTTTTCTTGAAACGCATATGCATTTTGTTAGGTAGGTTAAATAATTCACTGCACTTGAAGTTATGCACCGCATTTGCATTAGTTGGAAAATGGAATGAATCTTTGCAGTGCATATGAAATATGCGATGCAAATGCTTTGTTTGGCAACACATTTGTATGAATGCACCGTAGTTGCGATAGTGAGCCGCATTTGGCTGGCAAAGTTTTTGAATTTTTTTTTAAGGAAAAACTTGAAAAAATTGACATCATAGTTGAAATGCAGGTTGTGTTAGATCCTATTTATACTTGGGAGTCACATCCTGATACCTTCGATCTGAGAGATTCGCTGGTTAGTGTGGAGACTCGGTCTTCATCATGTTCTTGCGATGCCCATAATTTAGGCAAATAGAGGGATGCTGACTGTGTTGTGTGAGCGATGGAATTCAGAGACACCATCATTTCATCTGCTGACTGGGGATGCTACAGTCATATTGGAGGATGTTTGTAGGATTTTGAGACTTCCTATCAGAGGAGAGCAGGTGATGTATGATACCTAGTGTGGATTTAGCAAGATTGCCAAATTTTATCAGTATGATGATATCAGTAGGCTAGGAATTGAGCATTATGAGATCAGATGATAGGTGTTGGCTGACAGATATGAGAGGATCGACTGTATCCTATACACATTGATAGGGGGTATAGTACTTCCTGACTAGTGAGGTCATGGTTTTCCTATCGGGTGGTGAGAGATGTTAGTAGGGATGTTAGAGAGAGAGACTGTGTATGCCTGGGGTCCCTGCTTGTTGGCCATGTTATACTTCCACTTACATGACATAGTGTATAGAGATGCACAATCGATGAGCTATGGGACTACTCTTCTGATGGTTTGGGCATGGGAGAGGATAGTTGTGTTTTGTCCTCTAGTTACTATAGAGTAGGAGGCTAGATCTCCATATGTTTTCCTGTACACAGGAAACATTACTCAGAGCCATGTGGGAGATACAAGATTTTGGATACTTGCACTAGATATTTTAGATCAGTTTACTTGGAGACCATACATGGATTGTGAGAAATGGTCAGATGAGGATGAGCATTTGAATTTTTGCAGGCAGACATAGTACCTGATTGGGAGGACTATTTCGAGTGTACATATTATTGAGAGACAATTGCTAGATCGGGTATTGAGATAGTTTGGGGAGGTTTAGGATGAGCCTCAAGGTAGAGCCGAGTTTCCTCATTCATCTAGAGAGGTTCCATATTGGGGGCCTATGATTCTAGTTGCTACTACGGAGGCAGAGATTCAAGCACTATAGCCTGTATAGTGGGGTTGGAGAGATGGAGTAGCGGATCCTGGGACTATAGCTGCATATGACACATGGTGCACAAAGCATCATCCGATTCTGTATACAGATCCAGATCAGTCGACACCAGTAGAGAGATGAGGCACAGGGCTAAGAGGGAAAAATAGAGATAGAGGTGGTGGTAGAGGTAGTGGTAGGGGTGGTGGTAGGTGAGGATGGAGAGGTTAGAGAGGTGGACAATTAGGTGGACTATCACCTATCTGAGAGGAAGAGGTGGAGGATGTACCAATGATGGACCTCAGAGGTGGAGCAGAGGCACATGTTGGAGATGAGCATGCTGTCGAGGAGGAAATCGCAGAGGAGCATGTAGAGGTAGAGATTGGTGGAGAGGACCTTGCAGAGGATGAGGAGGTTGATGTTGATATTGATCCTCTTGGTATTCTGGTAGGCTATGGGGAGGATGATATTGAGGAGGAGATACCTATGGAGGAGCAGGAGAGAGAGCTCCGAGATTGGATTGTTGAGGGGAGATGAGATGAGGATGCTCCTAGAGATAGCGACAGGGAGGCTTTGGAGGAGAGGTCGAGACTAGTTACAATAGAGCTTGATGCCATGCGGATAGAGAGAGAGACAATTCTTTTATGGAGAGAGATTAGGCCATAGCTCAAAGACAGGAGATATAGAAGTGGTTTATAGAGGTCAGACGCCTTTGTAGTGACACTTCATCTAATGGTATGGTACATGAGCTAGTCAGATCAGTAGAGAGGGCTACTTATTATAGGGATTTATATGAGTCAGTGGTGCCAGTAGAGAGATGATCTCCTAGATTTTCAAAGGTCTGCAACCAGAGATCATAGAGCAGGAGTCAGACCAGGACACAGAGTACAGAGGGTGTGGTAGGAACACTGAGGATAGGTCCATATGATAGGCCTTCCACCTCACAGAGAGTACCTCCGAGGTAGTTTTCACCATCTTCACCATGTGATAGTAGTGGTAGTAGGACATGTTGACATTGTTATATATGTAGACATTGCATTTTGATCAGAGAGCCTGCAAGCTCATTTTTATTTATGGATACATTCTGACATTGTACTGTGACATGGTATTTTAAGCGATATATATGATTTTTGGTAGGTTCTATATGATATGCAGTTCTATTTTATGAGGATGCATTATTTCTATATGATTATGTTTCCTAGATGATGTATGTACATGTGTTATGAATGAATGTTTCTACATGATGAGTTTATGTAGTCTATGATGTTATGGATGTCTTTATTTACTTATGACAATGGATGTAATGTTATTTATATGTGATGGTGAAATGTACATGTAATGTTTCCATTATGTACCTTATGATGATGGAATGCCTATTATGCAATGATTTCGTCAATATGTAATGAAGATGTTAATGCTCCTATTCATATGAAATGAAGTGTAACTATATGAAATGTTTATAGAATGTATGCATATGCAGATTATCTAATGTTTTTGTTGTGTCAAAAGGCTCTATCATTATGTCAAAAAATAAAATGTTAGCACGAATGAATTCAGAATGTTAGTAAGAAATAACGAAGGTGGTTGATAGAAAAACATATGATCTTCGATATTTGCCAAATATGCTATGCTTTCTTTTTTTATCATCATTGGGCGGGAAATGACACAAATAGATAGTACACACCATGATATGAAATAGACCATAGTGTACAAAGTCATCCATCTGTGAAAAATAGACAGTCGTAGACAAGGAGTGTCTTAACTCATACTAAGGACAAGATTTCCCCAGTTGTTTTGTCTTGACAGACCATAGACAACAAACAAATAAAATACGGGTCATGAGACAACATTTCTCCTCTACATCCTTGATAGGACATCCTTGAGGAAACTAGTAACATGACTCAAAATCCAAATTTAAATAGATAGTTGACAGACAATAGCCAAAGAAAAAGAGTCCTGAGACATCCTTGCTTCTCTAAATCCCTCAAGGGACATCCTTGAGAAAGCTAGTAACCAAACTTATGCACAAATCGATAAAAAGATAAGACAAAATAAGATATAAAGTCCTAAAGACAAATAAAAGTATTCGCCAAAACTTGATCTTGTGGGATTGTCTGATTGTTTGATGTTTGACATAGCGTAATGTGAGGGATGACACATACCGCAATAAGATGTTGAGTTTGGTTTCGACCTGGTGACTATCTGTATAAGGCTTGACAAAGCCTAGTTTCTGAAAGACATGTGTCGTATAAGACATTGGAGCCTGATGACGTTGATGCGACAAGCTACATGAGGCTATCAAAATTTGACGACATCTATTGACAAGAAAGACATATCTTGCTAAGACATAGGTTGATCACTTTGACAATGTGTTTGATATTGACTTGATGACTGCTTTGAGATGTTGCCTTGTTGATGCATGACTTGTTTTGATTCCTTGACTGATTAAAAGTGTGTGTGTAGATTGACAGTGTATGACTTGAGATGATATACCCTAAAGGACTAGCCTAATGCAGCCTCGGGGGCTCATCGATTGATTAGCCTTGCCTATGTTGTACATGCAGAGACCTCGTAGTTCGACCAAACTTTAACTTACATAACTGACTGAAGATATGTACTTAAGATGATGATATGGAATGTGTGTAATAGTGAATGTGAATGTGATAAACCCTATTGGACTAACCTAGTGCGGTCTCAGGAGCTCATCAATTGATTAGCCTTGCCTATGTTGTACACGCAGAGACCTCGTAATTCAACATGACTAATGAATTTGAATGTACAAAGAGTAATGATTGTAATGTGTGTGATACATGACAAACCTAGACAAACAAACCTAATTCCTCAGGGACACATCGACTGATGGCCTTGCCTACATCCAGTCGCAGAGGCAATGTAGTTTGACTATGTCTATAATTGACTTAACACGACTGAATTTGACTCTATTTTTTTACATATTTTGATTTTTTTGTGTTTTAGAAGTTTTCTACTATTTTTGGATTATCTTCTAGGACATTTTCTGATTGTGCAATGCTATGTACAAGGTCCTCATGGCACAAAATAGGGATTTTCCCCCAGTCGAGAATAAGACATGTGAGATGGAGTGGGGAATGTGACAAAATAAACTTTGATGTCAATCATTTCAACAATGGATAGGACAACCATTTATTATGAGGGATGGTGAAAAAGTTTGATTGGAATGATGGTAGATGAAAGAGAGAGTTTGACTACACATGGCGCCTATTTGCCAGGTTTTCACCATGGTACTTATCCATAGTGCCACCGAAGTGGTTTTCACTATTGGATTGATTATTTCTCTTTACTATTTTCATGGATTTTTCAAATTTTTTGGGTGTTACAAAGACGCCTATTTACCAGGTTTTCATCAAGGTAACCATTTTTTTGTATTTTTCTTGATTAAGACAAAGTCTCTCAGAAGCTACGCATAGAACCTCTTCAGATACAGTCTATTGATTGGTGACAAAAGTGGCTCTCCTTCAAGGGTAGAGAGTTGGTACATTCCTGATCCAAAAGCTTATGTCACATTATAAGGCCCTAACTAGTTAGGTTCAAAAATTACCTGGATTTTCTTGTTCAGCTTGATTCTTGGGATTCTCCATTAAAACTAGGTCACCAATGTCAAAGTGTCTATTTAGAACTTTCCTATTATAACTACGACGAAGACGATTATGATATGCTTGCAAATGATCTAGTGCTTTCTATCTTCTTTCATCCAGTAATTCTAGCTCTTGTAATATGGATACATGGTATTCTTCATCGTCAATGTGACCTTTCAAGGATATGCTCAAGGAAGGAATTTCAACTTTAATAGGTAAGATAGCTTCAGATCTAAATACTAGGGAGTATCGGGTGGCGCCAGTGGGAGTACGAATGCTTGTGCGATAAGCCCATAAGCCAGGATTTAGCTATAGGTTCTAGTCATGACCAACGTCATTGACAGTCTTTTTTAGGATTCTAACAATGGTTTTATTAGATGCCTCAACTTGGCCATTACCTTGTGGGTAATATGGGGTGGAAAAATGATGTTTGATATGGAACTCTTCACATAGATGGTGTACTTCTTGGTTTTTGAATAGGCGGCCATTGTTTGTGATAATGGATTGGGGTACACCATACCGACAAATGATATAGTTTAGGATAAAATTGGATATTTGCGTGTCGGTGATGTAAGTCATGGGAATGGCTTCGATCCATTTGGTGAAGTATTCGGTGGCGGTTATGATGAATTTACGACCATTGGATGATGGAGGGTGTATCTTACCTATGAGGTCAAGTCCCCATTGGGAAAAGGGCCATGGTGATGTAATCAAATGAATCTCCTATGCTGGTGCTCTTATCAGATCTCCGTGTATCTGACACTATCTACATCTGTTTACAAAGATATATGAGTCTTTTTGCATTGTAGGCCAATAATAACCTAATCTCATAATCTTATGGGCTAAAGTAGGACCACTCGAATTGGATCTGCATATACCCTCATGTACCACTCACAAAGATGTCTATGCTTCTTCAGCATCGAGACATCTCATTAGGGCATTATCTAGGGTACGTCTATATAGGGTATCTCTGACGATGGTGTATTTAGCTGACTTATAGATAAAGTTTTTGCGTTGGTTATTTGACAGGTCTAGTGGTAAGGTTTGGTCATTTAGATAATCGAATACATCTTTGTACCAAGGGGAAGTAGGACCAACAGTTGTACACACCATCACAGTATCGGGGACATCATAGGTGGGGACCAATAGTTGTTCAACCAAAAACTCGAACTTAGGCACGTTGCTCAGAATATCCAATAAGGAACCCACAGTTGCCATAGCATCTGTAGGCCTATTCTGAATACGTGGTATTTGTTGAAAGGTAATGTCATCAAAGTACTACTTGAAAATTTTGGCCATGCACTTGTAGGGGGCAAGTTTCTCATCCTTAGTCTCATAATCATCATTTACTTGCCAGACTACAAGCTGAGAATCTCCAAAAACATGTAGACTCTTAATCTTCCACTGGGTTGCCATTATTAGTCTTGTCACTAAGGCTTCATACTTTGCTATGTTGTTGGTGCAAGGGAAAGCAATCCTAAATTATTTAGGAATGGTATCTCCTTGAGGTGTAACAAATAGGATACCTTCTCTCGAACCCTAATTTTTATGTGACCCATCAAAGTAAAATTTCCATTCGGTTCTAGTGTCAACTGTGAAGATAAATTCATCAAGAAAATCCGCCACTAAAGGATGGTCTTCCTTCATGGGTGCATCTGCTAATTGATCTACAATCACCTGTCCTTTTATAGATTTCCTCTCCACATACTGGATGTCATACTCGCTAAGTATCATAACCCATTTAGCTAATTGGCCTGTTAATGCCGCTTTACTGAGGAGATATTTGAGGTGATCAATCTTTGTGACCAACATTGTTTGGCAATTCAGCATGTAGTTCTGAATTTTTTGAGTAGAAAAGACTACATCAAGGCAGACACATTCTATGTTGCTATAATTTAATTCATATCCTACCAAGGTACGACTGATGTAATACACTGCTCTTTCATGACCTTGATCATCATTTTGTGCGAGAAGAGCTCCTAATGCTGACTGAGTTGCTGTAATGTATAGAATCAATGGTTTTCCATCTGTCAATGGCATTAAGATAGGTGGAGTGAGAAAATAATCCTTGATTTGTTGGAAAGCTTCCTAAAATTTAGGTGTCCACACAAATGGTACTCCTTTCTTGAGTAAATGTTGAAATGGGTGTCTTTTGTCTGCCAGTTGTACAATCAAATGCCTGATGGACTGTAATATTCCCTATAGTGTTCTCAATTGACCAATACTGACTAGAGGAGGCATTTCTATGATAGCTCTTACCTTCTATGGATCTACTTTAATGCCTCTTCGAGAAATGATATTCCCTAGAAGTTTCCATGATTTCACTCCAAAGACACACTTCTTTGGATTTAGCCTGATGTTGTAATTCTCTAGCCTCTAGAATATCTTGTCTAGAACCTTCAAATGATCTACCCCTACTTCTGATTTAGCTATAATTTCATCTACATAATCTTCCATGAGAGTATGGACAGAGTCATGGAAAATCGTAGTCATTGCTCATTGATAGGTAGCTCCTGCATTCTTAAGCCCAAAAGGCATAATATTCCAACAGTATGTTCCCCATGGACACATGAATGTTGTCTTGTGTTGGTCTTCAAGTGAAATTTTGATTTGGTTATATACAGAGAAACCATCCATGAGGGATAGCATCTCGTATCCTGTTGTAAGATCTACTATCATGTCTTTGTGCGACAAAGGGAAGTCATCCTTAGGAAATGCCTTGTTGATGTCTATAAAGTCTATGCAAATTCGGATGCCCCCAATTGGTTTAGTCACTGGTACAAGATTTGAAATCCAATCTACATAGTCTATAGTTCTTATAAATACAACATCCAAAAGTTTCTTAAGTTTGGCTTTGACCAGTAGAGCAATTTGTGGATGCATTTTCCTTAACTTCTGTTTGACTGGATTAATACCTGGTTGTAATGGTAGATGGTGCAATATTAGGTATGGATCCAACCCAAGCATGTCAGTGTATGACCATGCAAATTTTATCTATCTCTTTGTGAAGAATTCCTTAAACTCGGGTTGTTTTGTCTCCGTCAATGATGTTGCAAAGTATGTGTTCTGAGGGTTTTCTTTTGTATTTAGGTTAACTTCAATAGACTCTTCTACTAGCATTGGTGACTTTTCATGTTCAACTGGAAGAATATTTAAACCTCCATCCCTAGGTGCCTCAAAGAGGTTTTCGCCCTTGGATATGTCCTTTATTTTGACTATTTCTTCATCCAAAGGCGCCTTTCCGTTTTCACCTAGGGACTTGTCATTTTTCTCATTTTGATCATTTTTCTTTTTATTTTCATTTTTGTGACTAGAGGTGTAAATAGACTCCCCAAAATATGCTTTGTCATCCAAGTCTATGGTAAAACCAACTTTATGATCCCCTCTTGGTATGCCTTCTCGAAGTCCCATGAACTCAGCTATTGCTTCGTCATTCTCGAATGTGTCTATGATGGGTGTACCTTGTTGAGCCTAGTCGATAAGTTCATGATATATAAGAGGCATGTCATCATCGGAGTTATCAAAGGTGGAAGCTGACAAGTTGAATATAGAGTGGTTGACATGGTCACATAATTTTTGGACTAACTCCTTATTCTTTTTCCTATGGGTAGGTAAACTTTGATGTGGGACTATTGTAAGGGCTAAGTCATCAAAAAATGGTTTGTCAGGTGCCCAAGATGCATGATCAAGGGTTTCCCAATAATAGTGCTTATGCCATTCTTCTTTGGACAAGTGCTTCCTATGATGGGGACTAGATGGTTTTCGTAAGGGTTTTATCATTAGGTCCGATTCTCCAAATAGAGTATCTATGTTCATGGTACTAGTAGAGGAAAGGGAATCCCTTTCACAATCGCTTGAGTTAGGAGATTCATCGTAAACTAGGGGAAGTGGTTCATGAGATATCTCGATGTCTACACAAGCACTCACCTCCTCTTGAAATGGTGATGAAGTACTAGGAAACCCAATTCTAAGTGGTTGAAACCCTAGCCCTAGGTATTTCGGTCGTGGTGAGAGAGTGATAGGTTTTTTCCTTCCTTTTTTATGTAGTCCTAACTTACTATGCTCGTCATAGCCTTCACTTTGCATTATCTTAAAGGCTTTTCCATATTGATCCTTAACTATTTTCATAGACGGTGAGGGGTATTCATTGTCTTCCTGGTACAACCAGGAGGTAATATCACCTTGATCCACAATTTCTTCACTTAACTCTCCCCATTTGGTTAATGTCATTGTAGGGGGAACATGAAATGTGAGTACAGATTCTCTTCTATCCTGCATGGGTAGACCATATGCCTTAGGTGGAACCAGCTGACTGACACAGTATGATGCCTTCATGTAATATTCTCTATAGCCCTTGTCTTGGATCTCAACCTTAGGTGTGGATGATGGTGGTTTGAATGAAATGGACTTGGTAAGATGTGATGGATCAATGTATAGGGATAAAGTGGATGATGAGGCTTCTTGGTTAACTAGTACCTATCATTGTGGAATTTCCATTAGGCTTGTACAATATTGAAAAGGATCTAGATCACCATCAATCATGATCTTGGTGCCATTATATGGTAATTTAATACATTGGTGATATGTTGAAGGTACAACTTTCATTGCGTGTATCCAAGGTCTACCTAATAACAGTTATGGAAGGGTGAGATCCAAGACTTGGAAGCTGGTGTTCATAATTGTTGGGCCAATTCTAATAGGGAGTGTGACAACTCCTTTGGACGATCTTTCCTCATCATTGTAAGCCTTGATGACTATAATCTTAGAGGTTTCTACGCATTCTTCTAAGAATCATAATGCCTTAACTAATTTTAGGGTACACAGGTTCAAACCTTCTCCTCCATCTACCAAGACTCATCTGACGTTGGTTTGATGGACTAGGACTTCAAGATGTAATGGGTCATTATGATCAGTCCTTTTAGTTGAGTAATCCTTTTGGGAAAATGTGGCATGATGTGAGTTGGTTAAATATCCCACCATTTATTTGAAACTATTTACATCTAATTCTATAGGAACAGTCGTGTTCTGTAAAGCTTTGTCAAGAATGGCTCGATGCTCAGGTGATAAGGTCAATAGTTCCAAAATGGATATCTGTGTGGGGGTTTTACTCAATTGATCAAGGAGGTTGTACTTAAACTTGGAGGGTTGTGTAGGTGGCTTAGAAGAAGGACCTGGAAGAATTATCTTAGTTCTGAGTGTGCTTACAACACATTCTGGATGCTTCTTAATGATGATGGTATGGACATTTTCATTTGCAGCTTGAAGGTGATTTATGATCATTTCTTTTCCATAGTCATATTTGGTATTGGTATAATTGGTTGATGGAGTATTCTTGGTTCCCAAACTATAGGCCTTTCCTTTTTTGTGGTCATGTAATGGGTCTGTGAAGACCTTATGATCACTGTTCCTAGTATTTTGCTACCCATTGACCTCTATGGTTTCATTTTCAACAAAGTCTTGTATAATATTCTTTAGTTGTCGGCATTGTTGTAGGTTGTGTCCTTTTGTTCGATGATAGTCACAATAGGCATTATCATCCCAGTATGAAGGTTTAAAATATCCAAGATCATATTCTCTTGGTTCCAAAGGTTTAATGAGATCATGTTTAATCAACTCTTTGAAAATTGTCTTGATTGGTTGCCCCAAAGGGGTAAATTCATGTGTAGAAAATCTCCTTTGTGGTCATTGTTGTTGTGAATTTTCGACCAATTTTTTTGTTTGATCTGGACTATTCATCATGTCTTGATTGGGGTTGTAACCTCTTATTGTGATAACTGGTCCTTTATGTATGGTTTTAGCATCAACAATGCTGTCATTTGTAACATTTTTGTTTCTAGACCAGAATTTGTTTCTATCATTGGGTGCATTTTGATGTTGAACCACTGGGTTTCTGCCTGGTACTTTTATTTCTCCTTTGTCAATAAGGCCTTTTTCAAGGATGATGCCCTTTTGTACGAAGTCTAGGAATGAAGTACAATAATGTACCCTTAAGTCACCTCTCAGTTTTGGATTGATGTTTTCAAGGAATATCGTGACCTTCTATTTTTCTGGTATTTCAACTACACATCTGCTAGCTAGAATTCTCCATCTCTGGAAGAAAGTGGTGAAAGTTTCACCATCTTCTTGTGTTGTGTGGCACAAGATAGCTATTGTTACTTCATTGTCTATGTTAAAGGAAAACTGTTCGACAAAATTCTTAGCTAATTCACCCCAGGATCATATGCCATATGGTAATTTAGAAAACCATTCCAGTGCTATCGTGATAGTCTCATCAAGTATGTGGGGTGATATGATATGTCCATGCATGTCATTGAGAATTCTCTAATTTGTTCCAAAGGATTCTTCCTCCCATTATACTTAGGAAAATTCGATATGATGTATCCATGGGGGAAGGGTGTCATATAAAGTGCTTTGTCAAATGGACATGGACATAGATCTTGTGCTGAGATAGTTCATTTTCCTAACATAGACATGTTGTCCATCTATTGTTGAAGCATTTGCATTTGGTTTTGAAGAATATCTACTTGTGTCAAGTACATGTTGTTTGCGTTGTTTGGATCAATTTAGGTGTTCTAAAATTATTTGTTCTATGATGGGTTATGATTTGGCGAGGGAATATATCCCGTTAGAATGTTCAGATTCGATGTGGGGATATGTCCTGTCTGAATGTTATGATTTGGTATAGGAATTTTCCCTGTTTGAATGTTTTGATTTGATATAGGAATATTCATGCCAAATTTGGATCTCTTACCAGTCGTGTTGGTGCCAAAGGGGTTTGATGAAGTTTCTCTCACAGTAAATTGTAAACCTTGTGTTATGTTGAAAGGGGTTGTGTTTACAATTGACGATGTTTGAGTTGTTATGCCAGTTGGTATTGCTATGGTGATTTGAGGAATAAAAACACTTGGCATCATATTTTGTATTGGTTGAATAGACGGTGTTTTCAAAGTATGAATATCAAATCCTAGTGGTAGTGTGTCACCTTCTACTAGAAACTTTGCTAGATACCATTGGGGATCATTTTCCAAACACTCATCCATAAAGGATGCAAACTTAGGATCTTGTACGGTGACGTCTAGGTCTTGAATATAAATTTGTCCATGTGTGTCTCTAGTGATGTGTTTTTCAAGCAAAGGTTTATGTGGTCTTTCTTTCCCTGATGGTTGATTTGCAAAAGGATTGACAAATTCATTAGGGTTCGACATTGCTTTTTGTTTCTTTTGAGACCTTGTTTTGACCATGAAAAGTTGCTCAAAATGGGGTAATGCAAACTATGTCTAGAAACCAGTATGTCCTATTTCTATGTTTTTTTGGATTTTCTAACAATAAAGGATGTTGCTAAAATGATTTCTAAAATGGCGTATACTAAGATGACGTATGGTAGGATGGACAAAATGCAAAATCTCGAGTAGAATATGATGGTAAAATGATTCTAAAATGGGTATAGCCTACCACCTATGGAATAAATTCATGTAATGAATTGAGTTGACCAAGGAACCTGATTGTAGGACAAAGATAGTTGACAAGGTGAATTTCCCAAACTAGACTGTTGAGCTGGAAAGATTCACAAATAGGACCAAAGTGACTAGGTTCAATGATTGTGATAAATTGGAACATTAACATATCCAATGATGAGGAAAGTTATCTATTCTGTTATATGCAATTTCCTAGGAAGTATCTATATGCATGCAACTTAGGATGACTATGAATAGGATGTATATGACACCTAATGATGCAAGGTTTTGAGAAATTTTTTCCCAGTTTCTGTCCAAGGTTGATCTTAAGAAACATAAGAGAAAATGACAATTATGTTTTCAGACTCGATTTGCAATTTTCTCAGTTTTCTGTTTACAGTCAAATGTGGTTCTAATTTTGATAGATGTGTTTCAGTTTTTTCGATGTGGTGATTTGACTAAACAAAATTTTTGAATATCAACTGGTAATTTTGATTTGTGATAGATACAGTTTATCTTTTGACAGATGTGACTCACAGTAATAGTTGCGACTTGAAATATGGATTTAGTGAACCTAAACTTGTTGATAGATAGTTGCAGTTTTTCATTTGATGGATGCAGATTACATATACACATACGACTCAGGATTTGACAGTTGCGGTGCAGTATCTAAACTCTGTAAAACTCGACTTTGCTGACAGACACATGCAGTGACTAAAATGACAATTGCGACTCTCTAGGATAGATGCGGTTCTGAAAATGACAGTTGCGGTTTTCTGAAGATGATTTTTTGACTGACTCCATTTGATGATCAATTTTTTTGATGAATACAACAAAAATAATCATAGAATACAAGTGTTTTCAGTTTGTAGTCATAGATCTGTTAAAACCAGAAAAAATTTACAACGTAGGCTTTGTTGGACAATACTTGCTAAGTTCTTACTTGGATAAATCCAGCTACACATATTCAAGGCAGATGACTAGTAGCTTGACCCCACTAGCTCCCCTCCATGACACTCACTTATAGGGGGCAACCAAACTATTTTACCCATGAAACATCCATGGCATATATCTCATCTCCACACATAAACCGTAAATATGTAAGATGGCTTCACATGTCCAAACTTGCTGCACCAACAAATAGAAAGGAGTTTGGAAAAAGTACAACATGGTTTTTAGTAAGGGTATTCCACTCATGGGGGCACCATATAGTACAATGAGAGACCATTTCTGCCCTTCTTGTCAGAACAGTGAGCGTGATTTTTGGGGTTTCCCCCAAAAATCCATTTTTATATACTGGGTGGAAGTCGCTGGCTAAAGCGTGTTACCGGTCTGAGTCATCTTGGGGTGAGTAATTTTTCCCACCAAGACAAGCCCATGTTCTAGAGCTAGTAATCATTTCTCTTACACCCTGGATTGCATGACTATGCAAGGGGAGAGGATACTTCGATATACCGAATCGTAAAGGGTTACAAAATGTGCTTTCGCACCAGACAAAGAAAATATTGATTCTTTTTAATCCAAATGACAATTATTTATCTACCAAATAGAAATATTTCCAAATAAAATTAACAAAGTCATTAGGTCCTGCATGCAAACTGATCAGTAGTTAATTTTTATTTTTTTTGTCTTCGGCTTTCATCCTGCATAAAATATTGTTTTTGGTTTTATTTGGTCTTCTATGCTTCATCCTGCAAAAACTAAGTTACTCCTCTAAACACAGCTGCAAACAAACATTAGCAAAAAAATGAAACAACACAAAAATAAAAAATGAGTGAATGTACGGAAGTGAATACAAAGTGAAAAATCTATTACCAGACAGATGCAACTTTTCAAGCCATAGATGCAGCGCAATGTTGATAGGCGGATGCAGTTCGTGTTGATAGTCGGATGCGGCACAAAATGTTGACAGTCAAATGCGATACAGAGTGTCACAGATGTGGTGTAGAATGGTAGATGCATCGCGGGATGGATCAGATGTGGTTTGCAAATACGGATGCCTCATTTATTTGAGTGGATGCAAAGTGTCGTACAATAACCTACAAAATAAAAAATGGAAAAGATGAAAATTATTGCACAAATTTGAAACGTGATTCACGTCAGGTTCACCAAATGTAACATAGATTTTCTGGATATATTCTTCTGCACAGATTAAGATGATCAAATCTAACAAATAATCTAAATAAAAACAACAAAGAATGAGTAAATGAACATAAAACAATCAAAATAAATAACTGAAAATATTTCACTGAACATGCATCCACTTCTTTGAATTATCTCAATTTTCCTTCTCCATTTTGCTGTATCAATATTCTTGCCCTAAGATTTTCAGTATTGATGCAAGTATAACCTTGTTGAATGTCTAAGCAAAATATCAAAGATTAAGTTTCTTCTCAAAAGTATTGATTTCGAGAGGAGGAATAATGATAATGACAGGCCATTTTATAGATTTTGGGTTTTTGAACGATCAGCTCAGATTCAAAGAGAGATCGATGGACGAGATTGATGAATGTCATGCGATGTGAGTTATGTGTCAGATAGAACGTGAGTTCAAAAATTCTATAAGATAAAGATTAAATTAGAACGATAACTTAATCTTGTGTCAAGACTGTTCGAAAATAGAAAGAACACGAGCTCCAAATTAAATAATCAATTTAATCTTGAGTTAAGAGTCTTCGGAAATAGAAGAAATAGACTTTGAATGACAAAGACAAAGTTAGAACTCAAAGAATAAAGAATTCAAATGAACACATAAATTAATTAATTAAATAAATATATTTAATTAATAAACTCTTTCATGCATATAAGTTAGAACTAGTTAACTGACTGTTTGTGACAAAGAGTCCACTCACAGAGACGATTAGATACCGAATCCAGAGATAACTAGCGGATTTAAAAATAGATCTGGAGTCAGAAGGTGAGTGAATGACTAGTCAACTAAATGATATAAGAATGTGACATAAATAATTAATAATGAATTAAATGTTAATTTAATTCAACTCGAAATTGAAATGAATTCAATTAAATAAATAAAGATTATTTATTTAATTTGACCATTGAAAAGGTGGAACTGGATAATTAAATAATAAATATTTAATTATAGTTGAAAAGGTTAAATTGAATAATTAAATAATAAATATTTAATTATAGTTGAAATATGACAAAGGGGTAATTAAATAATAAATTATTTAATTAAGAAGGAAGAATTAATTAGTTAGTGACATAATTAAATAAATATGATTTATTTAATTAATCAAGTTGAATAAAGGTCAGTATGAATTAATGAATTAATTAAAAAGGAGTATTTAATTAGTAGAGGAAAGATGTGTTAGAAAGGTAATTAAATAATTAACATTATTTAATCATGACCATGGATAATAGAAAATTATGTCGAAAGTGGTACTCGCAGGCCTAGACCAATTTTCGGTGTCTACAAAATAAATTACAAAAAAATATGCACCACATTGGGACATGAGTCCTCTACTTATATCTAAAATATTATAAAAAAATGTTATCATTTTATTGTAGTTAGGGTGGTCAGACAAACACCTACTCCTTATTTTTTCCTTGAAATTTAAGTACTATTGCATTGAATTTTCAATTTTTCACCAAATAGAATTATTTTTTTTAAATAAACCTAGTAGTTTAGAAACTAAATTCAATTTTCTATAGATTATATTTCTACATATTTTTGAAATAACATAGATAACTTATTCAATTTTTTATGTCAAGTTGCCTAACTCTGATTTTTCTGAATTTTTTGCTACTAAAGGGCTTGCATTTTCCATGATGATCCTACACATACCCATGCAAAAGAATATGCTCATTAAATAAATGTAGTGGATTCCATTATAAGGAAATAATGAAGCAATGTGAAAAAGGAAATTTTTGCATGCATGAAAGGAAATGGAATCCACGATAATCATTAGACTTCTTTTATTAGAATGTTGCCTATATACTCCACTTTTCCAAAACCACTCAGAGGCATATAACACCTCCAACATTGTTTCCTAAAAAAAACCTACCATGCATTGCCAAAAGACATTATATACACCGATCTCCATGATTCCTTATAGAAGTAGAGGTGGGGTATCTAGAGTAGTATTCAAGGATGGTATTCTTGCTACTTTAAGTGAAGTGAGGGATTGGATATTGAGAAAGAAATAAAAAATTTAGCAAAGAGATTCTGGGTAATCTTAATTATCTTATTTGAGAAATCAAGTCCGTGCTGGAAAAAAAAGGATAGACAACTGAGAGGGGGGTTAATTAGTTGTTACCTAAATCAAACTTATACAACATTAACCAATCCTTATATCACAAATTTGATAATTAACAATGCAAGCATAAGAACAACACATCAGAGACACATGAACACAAAGATTTTATATGTGGAAACCCTGTGAGGGGAAAACCATGGTGGATGTTAATCCACAAGATTATACCCTGTTAGAAGTATAATGAAGAATAAAAAAAGAATGCATTTGCATTCAGGCACACTGCCTAGAATAAACTGCTCAAAGGGAAGGCTCATTGCCTTATAGTAATCGATTAAATCCATTTGATAAATTTGAACTAAGAAAATAGCTTCTGCAAAAGTCTAATTACAGTTCCAGTTAGGAACACTAAAACCTCTTCAAACTCTTCCACACTCTTATCTGAATGATCTGACCTTTATTCACACTTTTACATCACTTGTACACTTGAGCACTCCCCTAAATGAGGAAAACAATCTTGCATATATATCCGCTACATGGATTTGCATCCAATATTCAGTTGGCCACAAATAAGGAATAAATTACAACTGTCGGCCTTGATACATGAATAAATTTCAATGTGTACCAAAACAAGCTGGAAAAACATCTCCAAATATGCCAAACAATAAAATATTAATCCTCATGGACCCACAACATGCTAACACCACAATGTCAGTCAAGAACATGAACACTCGGGAACATATCAAAAAAATATTTGATCATGAACACTCCAATCATTGTGGACATTACACCAAGGATAGATCATGATCTAGACTCATCCATGAACATCATATGCACATGAGATACACGTGAGATTACCATGATTTCATTCGCTTTGACCAAGAACACCATTTACAGAGACTGAATAACTATAGGCACACAGATCATCATAACTTCCAAAAAACTTCATGTGCACCACTGAAACTTTTAGACAACATACTAGAAAGGTTCAAAAGAAAAAAATTTGAAGCACACCTTCAAATCTTCAACACACAAAGCTTCCCAACATTCTGACCTTCTCAACTCCACTAGCTTCTTGTACAATATTTTTTACAATTTTCTCAATCTCCTCAATATATACATTGTTAAGTAGACTAAAATGATAATAGTGTTGACACCAATGAAAAAAATATATCACCAACACAACCACAACATCCACCAATCTCCTCCTTTGGCATTGATGGCAACACATGATGTGAAAAATAATACCATCAATCCAACTAACTCTTCTTCAACAATCTCCCCCTAAGATTGTGCACTTTTTGTTTCCTTCTTCTTTCCCATTTTTTCACATTTCTTCACTCCCCCTTTGACATCAATTTAAAAGGTACATATGATCTGATTTCAATCTTGAAAACATCTGACTACTCCCCCTAAGTATCAGTCACCACAACATCAATCCGAAATATGATATATCAATGAATTCATGGACTGATGCAAATACCTGCATCTTAGTTTTGATTACGAGGGGAAATTACCCCTAACTTTCCTCTGAGGTACTCAAAAGTATCCTTCGGCAACAAATTTGTAAAGATATCTTCAATTTTCTCTTTGGTAGGTATGTTCTCTAGTATGACTTCTTTGTCACTTACTTTTTCTCTCAAAAAGTGATACTTGATAGATATATGCTTTGTCTTTGAATGCAATACTGGATTCTTAGAAATGTCAATGGTGCTTGAATTGTCACATAGTATAGCAATGGGTTCTTCATACTCAATTCTGACATCTCTCAGAAATTTCTTCATCCATAATACTTGGGTACAATTGTTTGTAGCAGCAATGTACTCTGCCTGAGCAGTAGATAATGAGATAAAGTTTTTCTTTTTGCTTAACCAAGATACCAGCTTCTTACCTAAGAAGAATGCACCACCATTGGTACTCTTCCTGTCATCTATATCTCCTTCTAAATTAGCATCAGTAAAAGAACTTAGAGTAAGATCATCATTCTTTGGATACTAAAGACCAAGATCAGTTGTCCCTTTTAGATATCTGAATATTCTTTTCACATCAATCACATGGGACTCTTTAGGATCAGCTTGAAATCTAGCAACCATGCACAAAACATAATTATATCTAGCCTTTTCTGAGTCAAGTAGATCAATCCACCAATCATCGATCTATACCTTGTTTGATTTTATTTAGGGGATTCATCATTTTATGTGAGTTTACATCTGGTCACCATAGGTGTACCAATAGGCTTTGCTTCTTCCATGCCAAAAATTTTTAGTAACTCTTTTACATATTTGGACTGAGATATAGAGATCCCATCTTCTAACTGCGTGATTTACAATCCCAATAGGAATTTTAGCTCTCCTATCATTGAAATTCCAAATTCACTTTTCATTTCATCAGCATACTTCATACACAAATCATCATCTCCTTCAAATATAATATCATCAACAAAGACTTCAATGATCAATTCTTTGTTCTCATCTAGCTTGAAATAGAAATTGCTATTAGTAGTACCTTTATTGAATCCAAGCTTCATTAAATATTTGTCCAGTCTAGCATAACAAGCTCTAGGAGCTTGCTTTATTCCATACAGATCTTTCTTCAATCGACATACCATGTCCTTTTCATCAGTTAACTAAAATCCATCTTGTTGTTCAACATAAACTTCTTCTTCTAGTTCACCATTCAAAAATGTTGATTTCACATCCATCTAATAAACTTTACAGTTCTTGAAAGTAGCATAAGAAAGAAGTAGTCTAATAGCCTCAATTCTAGCAACATGAGTAAAAGTTTCTTCAAAATCAATACCTTCCATCTGTGAGTAACCTTTGCAAACCAATCTTGCTTTGTTTCTAACCACATCACCTTTTTCATTCAACTTAGTCCGAAACACTCACTTGGTTCCAATCACTTTTTTTTTATGAGGTCTAGAAACAAGATCCCATGTATTATTCTTCTGTATCTGCAATAGTTCTTTTTTCATGGCTTTCATCGAATGTTCATCCTTGCATGCTTCACTTATATTTCTAGGTTCAACTATAGAAATTAGACAATATTCTTCTAGAATTCTTCTTCTATTTTTCACACCTTTGGTTTTGTCTCCTATGATCTGACTATCATAATGATTTATTCTCACATACTTAGGAGTTTTGAAGTTTTCTCTTACCTCTTATTCTTGTGATCTTTCTTTTGCACTTTTGCTTGTTTCTGCTTCTTGATTTTCTTGATTCACTAAAATAATCTGAAGTTGATTATGTACCTAAGCATCATTATCAACATCATCATGTTGATCAACTGAATCATAATCACTAACTTTGGATGATTTACCAATATCTTCATCAACCTTAACATTTTCACTTTCAACCATTTTCTTCAACCTTTTATTAAAGCACCGGTAAGCTTTGCTTTTAGTAGAGTATCCTAGGAAGATTCCTTCATCACTTCTAGCATCAACCTTACTTATATCATCATCTCTTGATGTAGCATTTGCTTCCAAATTTTTTGAAGTATTTGATAGTAGGATTATAACCGAACCATAGCTCAAAAGGTGTCTTACTAGAATTACTATTGAATTTCACCCTATTAATAGTATACACAACAGTACTTACAACTTCTCTCCAATAGAAATGAGGAACATTTTCTTCCAGCATCGTGGTTCTAGCAGTGTCTAGAATAGTTTTGTTCTTTCTTTCAACAATTCCATTTTGTTGAGGGGTCCAGGGAGCAGATAGTTGTCTTTGAATGCCATGCTCTTCACAAAAAGAATTGAATTCCAGTGAAGTAAATTCACCACCTCTTTCTAACCTTAGACATTTGATCTTTTGACTTGTCTCATTCTCTGCCATAGCTTTAAAATTTTTGAACTTTTCTAGTGCTTCATGTTTTTCTCTTAAGAAAGTGACCCATATCATTCTAGAAAAATCATCAATGAGTAACATAAATTACCTTTCACCTTGTAGGCTTCTAATTCTGGAAGGACCACATAGATTAGTATGTATCAAATCCAGTACTCCATTAGAGCTATACTATTTTATCTGGAAGGAATTTCTTGCTTGCTTTCCCATCTGACATTACTTGCACATAGTGTTAGTAGGCTTTACTAACTTAGGTAAATCTCTTACTTCTTGAGTATAACTTATCTTGACAATGTTATCAAAGTTCACATGACATAACCTCCTATTCCATAACTAGCTTACATCAATTTGAGAAATCAAACAACTTTGAATACCAGTACTTAAATGAAATATATTACCTTTTGTCTTTGTTCCTGAAGCAATTATATTTCCTAAACTTCTTGTTATTCTGCACTTACCATTCTTGAACTACAGATTGTAGCATTTGTCTACCATTTTTCCAACACTCAAAAAGTTATACTTTAGGCCTTCTACGTAAAGAACATCATTGGTATTGTGCTTACTACCAAAAGAAATAGTGTCTCTACCACGAATAACAACAAAAGTGTTGTCACCGAACCTCACTACACCACCATCATAGTTTTCCAAGCTTACAAATTTTCTTTTGTCACCAGTCATATGATGTGAGCATTCACTGACAATTAGCCACTCATCTTTCTCTTCAACTTTGGTTGCAAGAGATTTCTCACTATTTACATTACTAGCAAATTCAGTGGACACCTGAACATTTTCTTTGATAGCAATAAATACCCATTCATCTTCATTTCTAGTTTCTTTATCAGATTCTTCATCAGTTACACCTTCTTCAACATAATAGCATTTTCTTTGAAATCTAGTATTCTCAAGCTTATATTTGAAACTCTTTCAGGACATCTAGAAGAAAAATGACCTATCTTACTGCAAGAAAATCATTTAATAGGTAACTTTCCTTTGTACCTACCATGACCTCTTGATTCTCTTATCACAATCAATGCTTCCATTTCTTCCAATTCTCTTTCTTTATCTTCAATTTGCTTCATCTCATCTTCATATTTGAATGTTCTCTAGGAACTCTCTCCTGAATCATATCTTTTTCATGGATACAGTTGCCTGAAAAGAAGATTTGGTCTTAGGAGCAGACTCACCAAATTCACTTAATTAAAATGCAGCAAGTTTTCCAATCAACATGTCTTTTGTAATATTTGTCACTATTTTGAGTTCATCGATAACATGAGATTTTTTCTTGTAGGAAGGGGGCACAAATTTAAGTATCTTAGCCACAATTTCATCATCATTCATAGTTCCACTGGCACATCTAATGTCCATCACCAATTCATTTATCTTATGAGAGAAAGAAAATATGTTCTCATCTTCACTCATCTTCAAGCTCTCCCATTTTCCTTTTAGACTTTGTAGCTTAGCACTTTTCACTAGTGCATCTCCTCCATACAATGTTTCCATCTTTTTCCAAATCTAATATGTAGTCTTCAAACCCATCAAATTTTTCATTTCTAAATCTATCAAAGAACTCACTAGTTTTTCTACTGACTTGGTATTAATTTCTGCTTGCTTGATATCATCTTCAGAGGAGGGACCATTCTGAGGAATATTATATGCAATTTGTGTCATCTACCAGAAAGGTTCACAGATGCACCTCAAATGAAATTCCATGGACTTAACTTCCATAGAGAGTAGTTTGTACCATCGAATCTAGGACTATCATTTTTAAATGATACCATCTTGGATCACCTCAAGTTGTTAGGCTTCTTTCAAAGGAACTAGCTCTGATACCAATTTTTGGAAAAACAAGGGTAGACAACTAAGAGGGGGGGTGAGTTAGTTGTTACAAAAATCAAACTTATACAACATTAACCAATCCTTATATCACATATCTGATAATTAACAATGCAAGCATAAGAACAACACATCAGAGACACATGAACAAAAAGATTTTATACATGGAAATTCTGTGAGGGGAAAAACCATGGTGGATGTTAGTCCACAATATTATACCTTGTTAGAAGTATAATGAAGAATAAAAAGAGAATGCACTTGCATTCAAGCACACTACCTAGAGCACCAACTTGCTTTCAAGCCTCCATGAGGTTGTTTGTAAATAGTTGCTTTATTTTGTGTATTGGTTCTTATAATAAGGTTTATCAAACCATTTTATAGGTGTTTGAGTTTTAGGAAGTCATTTGTCAAATAATGTTTAAAGTTGTTCCATATTGTAAAAATTGTAAAAGTTGCTCAAGAAAGTTGTCAAGCAACTTGTCAAAAGTGTCATTAGGTGTTTTGTCAACAAAATAGTTAAAAGGTGGTTTAAAATAGTTGGTTTGGGTTGTAAATGTATAAGTAAACCCTCCAAAACTCGAATTGGGGGGTTGGAGACATTATTTTTTAAGTTTGATGAATGGAAACCTCAAGTTTTGTGTGCATTTTCTTATTTTTATATTGTTTCCAGGCTGAAGTTGTGCTTTGTACGGCCTAGTATGGATTCAACTAATGGAGTATCATATATGGATGGAAAGATCTATATTTCTAGTTTCCAATTATTTTTATCTCATTGATTTTTATTGTTTTGTGAAATATATGACTATTGTTGTGAGACTACCTATTCTAACAATATTTTGCAGAATTTGCAATCTAAAGAATGTGATGGTATGGATTTTAAAGTCTATATTTTGGATGTACAACCAATTGGATTTTGTTTCTATATGAATATAGTTTAATATTCTTCAAGTCTCATCATATTTCATTAAGATTTGAATAAGTTATGATCAATTTTGTGAGGGCAGGTCTGAACCTTGTCTAGGGTTAGCAGTTTTGGGGAAAATGTAATAAATTTATTTTCCACCATTGGATATTCATAAAAATTGGAAGGGAATTCTATAATTATGTTATCTTAAATCTAACCAAAGCGATTGGCTTTATGTGGAAGTTATAAATGATAGTTCGGTGCATTGAATTGTGGGTTGCCATGGTTATGTTTCCAGTGTGATCTAGAATGCAATTAATCATTGTTTGAGATGAATAATTTTATGGAAGTTGTCAAGTGAATGGAATGTTGAGTTGTGAATCCCTTGCTCTACATCAGTTTGGTATCAGAGCCTGAAGATGCTCTGGGAATTTTTTTTGTGGTTTGTGAGTGTGGTTGTTTTCAGGTTGAGGAAGGAACCCAATTGCCTAGGTGAGGCAAGGTGAAGTGGAAGCAAGGAGAGACTTGCTTGTGAAGATGGAATTTTTAAAGAGATGTTGGTAGGCTGAGGATTCATGAATGAAGAAGGAAAGAGAGGAAAATGAAATGAGAAAGAAGGAAAGACAAAAGGTAAGACAAATAGAGTTTGAGAAAGCCATGGAAAGGATGAGCCAAAGGTTGGAAAGATTTGCCAAAGAACACCAACTTCTTAAGGAAGCACAAAGGATTTGGAATATACCAATGTCAAAGAGGTTAATATGGCCTCTAAATAAGATTATGAAGAAGAAAATAAAATAGAAGAAGGAAAAAAAATGAGACAGAGGTAAAGTTTGAATCTACTGTTCAAGTTGAGCAAGATAAGTTACAAGTTGAGATGCATGATATTTCGATTGTGTTTGAAGATGAATAAACTTATTTGTTAGTTAATGAACATGTTTATTTTGAGATTAATGATGTTTTTGTTGTTGGTACTCAAGTAGTTTATGAAATTTTTGTTGTTGAACAAGTTTGGAATGAGTTTCTAATAAGAAGTTTGCTATTTTTTGTGCTTTCATTAAGAAATTGCTGATCCCATGCATTGTACGGCCTGTACATGTTGCTCCACACTCCAATCCTATAATGGTTGGAAAGATAATTGAATAAGATTTATTTTTTCATTTTAATGGTGTTATTTCATTGAGATTTGAGTGATATATCCCCATTTTACTACCGGGTGGTCTTAAACCCCATGTTTTTTCTGTACAATTTTCTGATCCTATGTTTGGTACGGTCTACAAATTTTGTTTTATGATTGAAGTATGTAATGGTTGGAAATTTAATTGAATAATATTTATTTTGGAGTTGGAGTGGTGATATTTCATTTACTAATAAGGGAGATATCTTAATTTTACTCTCGGGTGGTCTGAAAACGCTTAAAATCAAGGTTTTGAGCAAAATATGGATGCATCGTCCATTCCCACAGTGTAGAATTGCCAAATATTGGTGGGATGGAATGTTTTAGGCTGTAATATTATTTCATAGAGGTCTTGGAGAACATAAATTAATTTGGAGAAAAATGGGGCAATGTTTTGGCTTGACATTTCTATGTGGCAAGCCCATGTGACAAGCAAAAAAGTGAGTTTTTTCTTGATTTTGAAGAATCTATTTGAAGGGAACTTAATAATTATGTTAACAGGTGTGGAAAACCTATAGGAGATCATTTTTTGGCTTTGGGCTGAAGGGGAGAGCCTAGGTAATCAAGACCCAGGTATAGGTCTATGAATTAGGCCTCTTGGAATAGTGGTAGAAAGGGCCATTGTGAGTGATGCCTTGACAGTCAAGAGGAAAGGTTTGGGGAATTTGTAGGGGTCCATTTTGGATGTCTGAATCCATAGGTTTGGCTTCTTGAAAGTCCTCCATGTGGTATTTTTATTGACTATCCTACTGGGTAAAGTTATTAGCCTTTTGACAAAAAGGGGTCTAAATCACCATAGTGTTGGGTGTTTGTTGAAACCTACGTGCTAGCGGGTCTTTTCCATCATAGTTGGGTGTTTTCTATCCCTAACACTCTACATCAATTACATACAGTAATCAGATTAAGTCCATCTGATGAATTTGAACTGAGAAAATAGCTTCCGCAAAAGCCTGATTACAGTTCTAGTTAGGCACACTAAAACCTCTTCAAACTGTTCCACAGTTTGCTCTCAATGATCTGACCTTTATTCACACTTGTACATCACTTGTACACTTGAGAACTCCCCTAAATGAGGAAACAAATCTTGTATATATATATCTGCTACACGGATTTGCATCCACTATTCAGTCAGCCACAAATAAGGAATAAATTTCAATGCGTACCAACACAAGTCGACCAAAACATAGTGAGGACCCAAAAAAACATCTTCAAACATGCCAAACAATAAAATATTAATCCTTATGGATCCAAAACATGCTAACACCACAATGTCATCCAAGAACATGAACACTTGGGCACATATCGAAAAAATCTCCAATCACGAACACTCCAATCATTGCAGACGTACACCAAGGATAGAGTACGATCTAGACTCATCCATGAATGTAATCATCTATAGAGACTGAATAAATATAGGCACATAGATCATCATAACTTCCACAAAAAATCATGCGCACCACTGAAACTTTCAGACAACATAGTAGAAAGGTTCAACACCAAACCCTTTGAAGTGAACCTTCAGATCTTCAACACACAAAGCTTCCCAACATTCTGACCTTCTTAGCTCCACTAGCTTCCTATACTATATTTTTTACAATTTTCTCAATCTCTTCGACATATACAACCTTAAGTAGATTAAAATGCTAATAGTGTTGACATCAATGACAAAAATATATCAGCAACACAACCACAACATCCAAAAGACCGATACAATGAGATGTACACCTTCCTATAATGAACTGTCCTTCGAAGTAGGCATTTTCCTTGGAATCTGATAAATTCATCGCCAACAATTCACTGAAGAAAAAATCACTGCCAGCAATTCACCGCCATGGAAAATTCACCAACGAAAAATTCACCACCAAATAAAATTCACCCCAGCAATTCATCACGGTGGAAAATTAATGACATTAATATTTATAATAAAATCAAAGTTTTGGAAATATATATTAAAAATAGTAATACCCACGGTGAATTGTTTGTGGTGAATGTTTCTTTGGTGAATTGTTGGCGATGAATTTTCCTAGAGCTGCTTTCCTTATGTGCATTTTAAAATAAAAGTCTGCTCTTTATTATGTTGCAATCTCCATGTTATGAGTTTTGTGGAATAATACCTTGCAAAGGATTCCATTTTTATGGCTTGAGAGAGTGCTTCAAATGAAACAAACACTTCTATCACACTCTCTTTCTAAGGATGATATTCCTTTTGGTTGTCAATTATTTTTCTTGCATATTTATAAAGACCCTTCGATAAGATCCATTTTATGGACACCCTTCAATCTATGGTCTTCCTGTGACCATGATTATTTGTGACATTCTATCTAATAGTTCACACACCTTGTATTTCCTTCCTTGTTTTGTATGCAAGTCTGGCTACCCTGAGGGGTGCGAATAATCTATTCCAAAGCTCACATTGGCTACAACAAAGAGGGAACAGCGTAAGATTTTGGAACATGGTTTAGCGATGCCAAAGGCTTATACCTTAAAGTTTCTTAAGAATTTTCATCAAGCTAAGGCATCCATAAAATCTTATGAAATAAAATTTATATAACATCAAATCTTCCTTAAGAAAAAGCGCATCTTAATTCTAAATAAGGAAAAGAGGGTAAGATAATATCTTACCTTTTAAGATGATTTTTTTTAATCTTTTGTTAAAGAGAATATTTATAAGGTTAATTAATATGTGAGGGATATATTCTCTTAGTGACATTGTTTAGTAATTATATGAGTACTTTAGAAAGAATAAATATTTAACAAATAGTTAATGAAGTAAAGAAATTAAATTAAGTTGAAAAGAAAATTATTAATTATGTTTAATTTAAAAATAATATTTAATATTTTTTATTGAAGAAAAATATTCTAAGTATGAGATTCATATAGGAGGACAAAGTTAAAGAATTGAATGTGAAATTTGAGATATTTTATGACACTGATCAATATATATAGATTTAGATTACAATTAATCTATGCATATTATGAATCAATTGGGGGAATTTATAAAAATATAAATAAATGTTAACTCTGAACCAATATCTTGCCCTAACCCTAATTAGGGATTGTCACATGAAATCTTTTCCATTGATTTTAGGTTTTGCCAGCTTTCAATCTCGTCCGTCCGTGCAAAATTGCATTCTTTATAAAATGTAATTTTTCTCACAATTAGGGCACCACTTTTATCATTATTATTGCACCCACTTTATCATTATTATAGAACCACTTCATTATGTTTTACTTTTCATTTTAGGCACAATCATTTATCATAGTCTTTTGGTCCTTCAAATCCTTCAAAATTTGCATAGGACAATGGCATAGTCAATTTGCTCACACAGATATGAGGGCAACAATCATACACTGAAAGCTAGAAGGTGCTATGGAGGTGAATCAATGGTAGCATGAAGATTTGGTAATATTGTTTTATGCTTTATGTCTTTGTAATCATTTGTAATTCATTATTTATTAGGGTTTGATTTATATGCTTTATTGTATTCACCTTAATATTTCATCCCTAATTACATTGGTGAACCTGACATATTTTGAGAAATTTTGTGAAATTTTGGAGTTGGATTCTTTTTGTTGCAGGTTTTGCATCATTTTGGGACAAAACCCTAGTTTTCAAAGATTCAACCATAACTTTCAAACGGCTACATATATTTTCATGAAAAATTTTCTAGAAGTTGGGGACAATATCAAGAGTGTCCACAAGAAAAATTAGAGGTTTTGGAGATTTTTTAATTTTTAATAATTTTTTTGTTATTTTCATAAAAAGTCAATTTTGAGAGAAAATTGTTGAATTTTTTGGATATGTTTACATTTCTAGAAAGATCTCTAAATTTCAATAGGGTTCTATTCTTAAGGTTTTAAATGTGGATAAAAAATTATTAGTCAAACAAAAGATCTTTGAAAATTAGGGTTTCATAAGTATTTGCTTGAATCTCACAAACGGTTGTAGATCTATTCATAATTTTGTTTTCTAAACATTTGGAATGATGTTCGACACCTCTATTGAAAAGATTAGATTTTGTAGACATGTTTTGAATTTTTAATAATTGTTTTATGATTTTTCATAAAATATTAATTTCAGGTGTAAAACAGAAAATATTTCGGATTTCTTTATGTTTTTGGAAAGCTCTAGAAATGTTAGTAAGGGTTTTTTCTCTGTATTTTAATTTTTACTATCAAAAATATTTGCAAAAATCAGATTTGTCTTGACTAGCTAACCCTCTAATATTAGTTATCAAGTATCTTGTTAGGGTTTTGGCTTTGTTGGGTTTGTGAATGTGTAGGAAAAAATAAACACTTCAAAGCACACATTGGATCAAGTGGACAAAGAATTTGGAGCTAAAGAAATTATAGGTGCACACATTCCATCTTTCATCTCTAATCATTATCGTTTTTGTCTTACTTTGTTTTCGTTAATGTTTTGTTTGTAGTTGTGCTTAGGGGGATAACTTAGTTTTTGCAGGACGAAGCGTAGAAGACCAAAGAGAAAAAACAAAAAAACACAAACTTCTTTTTGTAGGATGAAAGCTGAAGACACAAAGGAAACCACTAATCATTTGCATGCGGGACCTTATGAAGACATTGATTTGTTTTAAAAAAGATTTATGTTTGGTAGATAAAAAATTGTCATTTGGGCTTAAAAATTAACCAATGTTTTTCATGTCTGTTTATGTTAGTTTAGAACCCCACGATTTGATATATCGAAGTATCCTCTCCCCTTGCACATTCGTACGATCCTAGGTGTAAGAGAAATGGTTGCTGACTTTAGAATTTGAGCCTATCTTGGTGGGAAAAAGTACTCACCCCAGGACGACTCAGACCGGTAGCACGCTAAAGTCAAGCGACTTCCAACCGGTATATAAAAGTGTATTTTTGGGGGAAACCCCAAAAATCAGGTTCACTATTCCAATGAGAAGGGCATAAATGGTCTCTTGCCGTACTGGATGGTGCCCCTTGAATGGAATGCCCTTACTAAAATCCTTGTTGTAGTTTTTGCTAAAATCTTTTCTATTTGTTGGTGTAGCAGGTTTGGACATGTGAAGCCGTCTTACATATTTATGGTTCATATGTGGAGATGAGATGCATGCCATGGGAGTTTCATGGGTACAGGAGCTTGGCTACCCCGTATAAGTGAGTGTCGTGAAGGGGAGCCAGTGGGGTCAAGCTACTAGTCATCCACCTTGAATATGCATAACTAGATTTATCCAAGTAAGAACTCAGTAAATATTGTCCAACATAGCCTAGGGTGTAATTGTTCTCTGATTTAAACAGATCCATCGGATACAAACTGAAAACACATTGTATTTTGTGCTTGTTTTGCTGTTTTTGTCAAAGAATTTGATCATCAAAAGTGAGTCAGTCAAAACAACATCTTCAAAAAACTGCAACTTCAAACAGAGTTGCAATTGTTGCTTTAAAAACTGCATTTGTTTTGAAGAGTTGCAACTGTTAGGTTAAACGTTGTATGTGTCTGTCAACAATTTTAGTCCAGTTCAGTTTCTGAGACACAACTATTATCTTGAGTCGCATGTGTCTTTCTGAGTCGCATCTGCTATACAAGTAATTGTGTTTAATTTAAAAATAATATTTAATATTTTTTATTGAAGAAAAATATTCTAAGTATGAGATTCATATAGGAGGACAAAGTTAAAGAATTGAATATGAAATTTGAGATATTTTATGAACTTGATTAATATATATAGATTTAGATTACAATTAATCTATGCATATTATGAATCAATTGGGGGAATATATAAAAAAATAAAAAAATGTTAAATCTGAATCAATATCTTGCCCTAACCCTAATTATGGATTGTCACATGAAATTTCGTCCATTGATTTTAGGTTTTTTCAGCTTTCAATCTCGTGCGTTCGTTCAAAATTGAATTCTTTATAAAATGTAATTTTTCTCACAATTAGAGAACCACTTTTATCATTATTATTGCACCCACTTTATCATTATTATAGAACCACTTCATTATGTTTTACTTTGCATTTTAGGCACAATCATTTATCATAGTCTTTTGGTCATTCAAATCCTTCAAAACTTGCATAGGACAATGGCATAGTCAATTTTATCACACAGATCTGAGGGCAACAATGATACGCTGCAAGCTAGAAGGTACTATGGAGGTTAATCAATGGTAGCATGAATATTTGGTAATATTGTTTTATGCTTTATGTCTTTGTACTCATTTGTACTTCATTGTTTATTACGGTTTGATTTATATGTTTTATTGTATTCACCTTATATTTCATCCTTGATTACATTGGTGAACCTGACATATTTTAAGAAATTTTGAGAAATTTTTGAGTTGGATTCTTTTTGTTGCAAGTTTTGTTTGTTTTTTTTTGCAGGTTTTGCATCATTCTGGGACAAAACCATAGTTTTCAAAGATTGAACCATAACTTTCAAATAGCTATAGATATTTTCATGAAAAAAATTATACAAGTTGGGGACAATATCAAGAGCTTTCATGACAAAAATCAATTTTTTCGAGATTTGTTTAATTTTTTACAATTTTTTTGTTATTTTTAAGAAAAAATCAATTTTGAGAGAAAATTGTCAAACTTTTCGGATATTTTTACATTTATGGAAAGAGCTATAAATTTAAATAGGGGTATGTTCTTTAGGTTTTAAATTTGGATGAAAAATTATTAGTCAAACAACAGATCTTTGAAAACTAGGGTTTTATAAATATTTGCTTGAATCTCACAAATGGTTTCAGATCTATTCACATTTTTTTTTTGCAGATTTGGAATAACATCCAACACCTTCAGTGAAAACATCAAATTTTTTGGACGTGTTTTGAAATTTTAATAATTTTTTTCTGATTTTTCATAAAAAATTAATTTCAAGTGCAAAACAAAAAATATTTTGGATTTCTTGACATTTTTGGAAAGCGCTTGAAATTTTAGTAAGGGTCTCTTCTTTGTATTTTTATTTTTAGTGTCAAAAATATTTCCAAAAATCAGATTTGTCTTGACTAGCTAACCCTCTAATATTAGTGATCAAGTATCTTGTTAGGGTTTTGGCTTTGTTGGGTTTGTGAATGTGTAGGAAAAAAAAAACACTTCAAAGCACACATTGGATCAAGTGGACAAATAATTTGGAGCTAAAAAAATTCTAGGTGCACACATTCCATATTTCATCTATAATCATTATCATTTTTGTCTTGTTTTGTTTTCGTTATTGTTTTGTTTGCAGCTGTGCTTAGGAGGATAACTTAGTTTTTGTAGGATGAAGCATAGAAGACCAAAGAGAAAACAAAAAAAAAAAACACAAACTTCTTTTTGTAGGATGAAAGCTGAAGACACAAAGGAAACTACTAATCATTTACATGTAGGGCCTTATGAAGACATTGATTTGTTTTAAAAAAGCTTTCTGTTTGGTAGATAAAAAATTGTCATTTGGGCTTAAAAATTAACCAGTGTTTTTCGTGTTTGTTCAAGTTAGTTTAGAACCCCACGATTTGGTATATCGAAGTATCCTCTCGCCTTGCACATTCGTGCGATCTTGGGTGTAAGAGAAATGGTTTCCGACTCTAGAACTTGAGCCTTTCTTGGTGGGAAAAAGTACTCACCCCAGGATGACTCAGGTAACATGCTAAAGCCAAGCGACTTCCAGTTGGTATATAAAAGGGGATTTTTGGGGAAAACCACAGAAATCAAGCTCAATGTTCTGATGAGAAGGGAAGAAATGGTCTCTCACCGTAGTAGATGGTGCCCCACGAATGGAATGCCCTTACTAAAATCCTTGTTGTAGTTTTTTCCAAAATCCTTTCTATTTGCTGGTGTAGCAGGTTCGGACCTGTGAAGCCGTCTTACATATTTACGGTTCATGTGTGGAGATGAGATGTATGCCATGGGAGTTTCATGGGTACAGTAGCTTGTCTACCCCATATAAGTGAGTGTCGTGGAGGGGAGCTAGTGGGGTCAACCTACTAGTCATCTGCCTTGAATATGCGTAGCTGGATTTATCCAAGTAAGAACTCAGTAAATATTGTCCAACACAACCTAGGGTGTAATTGTTCTCTGATTTAAACAAATCCATCACAAAAAAACTGAAAACACACTATATTATGTGTTTGTTTTCTTATTTTCATTAAACAATTTGATCATCAAAATGAAGTCAATCGAGACAACATCTTCAGAAAACTGCAACTATTGCTTTAAAAATCGCATCTATCTTGAAGAGTCACAACTGTTATCTTGAGTCGCATGTGTCTTTCTAAGTCGCATCTGCTATATAGTTAGTTATGTTTAATTTAAAAATAATATTTTTTATATTTTATTCAAGAAAAATATTCTAAGTATGAGATTCATATAGAAGGACAAAGTTAAATAATTGAATATGAAATTTGAAATATTTTATGACACTTGATTAATATATATAGATTTAGATTACAATTAATCTATGCATATTTGAATCAATTGGGTGAATTTATAAAAATATAAATAAATATTAAATCTAAACCAATATATTCCCCTAACCCTAATTAGGGATTGTCACATGAAATCTCGTCCATTGATTTTAGGTTTTGTTAGCTTTCAATCTCATTCGTCCGTGCAAAATTGCATTCTTTATAAAATGTAATTTTGCTAACAATTAGGGCACCACTTTTATCATTATTATAGAACCACTTCATTATGTTTTACTTTGCATTTTAGGCACAATCATTTTTCATAGTCTTTTGGTCATTCAAATCCTTCAAAACTTGCATAGGACAATGGCATAGTCAATTTTATCACACAGATCTGAGGGCAACAATCATATGCTGCAAGCTAGAAGGTGCTATGGAGGTGAATCAATGGTAGCATGAAGATTTGGTAATATTGTTTTATGCTTTATGTCTTTGTGCTCATTTGTGCTTCATTTTTTATTAGGGTTTGATTTATATGCTTTATTGTATTCAACTTAATATTTCATCCCTGATTACATTGGTGAACCTGACATATTTTGAGAAATTTTGAGAAATTTTGGATTTAAATTCTTTTTGTTGCAGGATTTGCATCATTCTGGGACAAAACCCTAGTTTTCAAAGATTCAACCATAACTTTCAAATGGCTTAGATATTTTCATATTTTTTTTTTACAAGTTGGGGTAATATCAAGAGCTTCCATGAAAAAATCAAAATTTTTGGAGATTTTTTAATTTTTTATAATTGTTTTGTTATTTTTCATAAAAAAATCAATTTTGGGAGAAAATTATCGATTTTTTCAGATATGTTTACATTTCTAGAAATAACTCTAAATTTCAATAGGGGTCTATTCTTTAGGTTTTAAATTTGGATGAACATGTATTAGTCAAACAATAGTTCTTTGAAAATTAGGGTTTCATAAATATTTGCTTGAATCTCCCAAATGGTTGCAGATCTATTCACAATTTTTTTTTTGAAAATTTTGAATGATGTCTGACACCTTCAATGAAAAAATCAAAGTTTTTGGATGTGTTTTGAATTTTTAATAATTTTTTTATGATTTTTCATAAAAAAGTAATTTTAGGTGCAAAACAGAAAATATTTCAGATTTCTTTACATTCTTGGAAGCTCTTGAAATTTTAGTAGGAGTCCCTTATCTGTATTTTTATTTTTACTATCAAAAATATTTCCAAAAACCAGATTTTTCTTGACTAGCTAACCCTCTAATATTAGTGATCAAGTATCTTGTTAGGGTTTTGGCTTTGTTGGGTTTGTGAATGTGTAGGAAAAAAACAAACACTTCAAAGCACACATTGGATCAAGTGGACAAAGAATTTGGAGCTAAAGAAATTCTAGGTGCACACATTCCATCTTTCATTTATAATCATTATCATTTTTTTCTTGTTTTGTTTGCAGCTGGGCTTAGGAGGATAACATAGTTTTTGTAGGACGAAGTGTAGAAGACCAAAGAGAAAACAAAAAAAAAAACACAAACTTCTTTTTGTAGGATGAAAGCCAAAGACACAAAGGAAACTACTAATCATTTGCATGAAGGACCTTCAGAAGACATTGATTTTTTTTGAAAAAGCTTTCTATTTTGGTAGATTAAAAATTGTCATTTGGGCTTAAAAATTAACCAGTGCTTTTCGTGTCTATTCATGCTAGCTTAGAACCCCACAATTTGGTATATCAAAGTATCCTCTCCCCTTGTGCATTCGTGCAATATTGGGTGTAAGAGAAATGGTTGCTGAGTCTAAAACTTGAGCCTGTCTTGGTGGGAAAAAACACTCACCCTAGGATGACTTAGACCGGTAACACGCTAAAGCCAAGTGACTTCCAACCGGTATATAAAAGTGGATTTTTGGGGGAAACCCCAAAAATCATGCTCAATGTTTCGATGAGAAGGGAAGAAATGGTCTCTCACCATACTAGATGGTGCCCCACGAATGGAATGCCCTTACAAAAAATCCTTGTTGTAGTTTTTTCCAAAATCCTTTCTATTTGTTGGTGTAGCAGGTTCGGACCTGTGAAGTTGTCTTACATATTTACAGTTCATGTGTGGAGATGAGATGTATGCCATGGGATTTTTATGGGTATAGTAGCTTGGCTGCCCCATATAAGTGAGTGCCATGGAGGGGAGCTATTGGGGTCAAGCTACTAGTCATCCACCTTGAATATGTGTAGCTGGATTTATCCAAGTAAGAACTCAATAAATATTGTCCAACATACCCTAGGGTGTAAATTTTCTCTGATTTAAACAAATCCATCACATAAAAGCTAAAAACACATTGTATTATGTGCTGGGTTTGTGGTTTTCATCAAACAATTTGATCATCAAAACGGAGTTAGTCGAAACAAAATCTTCAGAAAATCATAACTATCAAATAGAGTCATAACTGTTGCTTTAAAAAACACATCTGTCTTGAAGAGTCGCAACTTTTAGGTTAAACACCGCATGTGTCTATCAATAGTTTTAGTCCAGTTCAATTTCTGAGATGCAACTATTATCTTGAGTTGCATGTGTCTTTCTGAGTCACATCTGCTATATAGTAAGGTGCATCCATTCGAAAACCGCATTTGCATATTAAAAATTTGAAACCAGTTTTAGTCAAATCACCGCATGTGCAGTAAGAAACCGCATTTGACATCTGAAAAGCTGCATTTGTAAAACAACACCGCATTCGACATTTCTAGAGCCACAACACATTTGTTGCCTAAAGCGATGCATTCACCTGACAGAAAAACCAAACACTGTCTCAGACTAGAATTCAAGTCTGGATATCTTAGCCTACTATCAAACATCTTTTTCAAAAAGTCTCTGTCAAAAACCATAATTTAAATTGCTCAAAACTTCCATCATTTACATTCATTAGCTTGCATCTTAACCATTGGTTTAAAATTTCTAGATTTTAGTTGCATTCCCTAAGCATCATAATCATCATTTTTAGCATGAATTTGTCCTTAGGTTTCATCTTGGAAAAACTTTGGATTAGGTCAAATCTCCACACTTTGCAAAAAACTATTGTTTTCAAAACTAGGTTATCTTGGGACTTAGTCATTATTCCTCTTTTCGGTCATTGTCCTTTTTTGTGAGAACCTCCAACTCAATAGTCTAGTTAGGTAGGCTCAATTGTCATTTCAACCTTTTCATTTAGTCCCTTTAGCAAGTTCCCTTTGATAACCAAAATTGAGATAGTTCAGTCAAACTTAGAGTGGTTAGGCAAACCATTCTCTAAATATTTTCCAAACATAGTCCTCATTTTAAACTTAGTCCTTTATCGAAAATCCAAAAACATAGTCTTGCATTATCATCCTCTATCCACAAATACAAAAAACATAGGCTAGTGTCATCCTTGCATTTATTTGTCATTTTCATCACTCTCATTTGAGCAATTACCTTTTATGGTGGAAACTAGACTCCAAAAACATAAAAGACAAATGGAAAACTTTAGACCAGATTCTCAGTCCAATGTCACTAATCCTACTTACAACCCAAATTGGACTTTTGAAGACCCATTTAACAACACAACTACTCAATCACTTACAACCATACCATCTTCATCAAATAGTGCTTTTAAATCACTCTTATGTAAGGACGAATATGGAAAACTACTTGAGGAAAACCTAGAGGAAGCATCACAAGATCTTGAGGTGGCCTACTTCGTAGAACAAATGGTATTATATGACAAAGACAGATATTTAGCCATACTTTTAAGTCAAGGAGCTAAATTACCTCATGGGTTCAACATTAATACTTTGAGACTGCCATCTCTTGACCCTAATGTCACCAATATGAATAACACGTCCAATAGTGGTCAACCTCCAAATAACACGAACAATACCTTTTTTGATGCTACCTCACAACCTTCCACAATGACTATGAGTGCTACCTCCAACATTCCAAACAATTCCAATTCAATCAATGCTACATACATTGGAGGAACACAATCCACCACATTGCCTACACTATCCACAACATCGTCACAATCGGCTAGAGCCACCTTTGGGTCCTTGGTAATGTGGGCAAGTTATGCCAATCCTCTATTTACTTCTTTAGTAAATGCCTTGGGGGAAACATCAAGCCATACAAATCCTCCATTGATGACTACATTTAGTACCATGAGTGCATCCTCATCACATCCTCTCATTGGTACCTCACTAAATCCCTTGGGTGGATGTAAACGATATCTTTTTCCTCAAGGACCACAACCAAATGTTAACACGTCTACATAGTTCAATACCAACCCCTCCCAAGGACAGTTCCAACAACACCGACAAGGAAATCAAAACTCACAACCTATGACATCTATTGGACACCAAAATATTCCTGGTCACCATATTCCCCAAGTATCAACCAAAATGGCGAGGGGACACATTCTGACATATTCATCCCATGTTCATACCCATCAACATGTCCCCAATCCAAACTTTCAGTACCAACACACAAAAAAAAACACATCATACATGTCACAACAACATATCCCTCAACAACGCACCAACATCCACTCACAACAAATGGGGAACCATGGTGTACCAATCAATCCACTGTATGGTGCCACAAATGTCCCTATATTCGATGCCTTCCAAGCTCAACTCATGGGTCTACAAAAGACTGTAAAAGACATGCAAATATCCAGAAAGAAATCAAAAGTGTCATATGATTTATCTGTATATCCCTTTGACACAAACTTATACATGCCACCATTTCCTCTGGGATATGTGTTGCCTTATTTTACCAAATACAAAGGAAAGACAAACCCTATCGAACATGTCCAATAATTTGTGACCAACTGTATGGACGTCACCTATGAACAAACTTACTTGATGAGACTCTTTTCTAAAATTCTTGTAGGTCCCGCCCTTCAATGGTTCTCCACTCAAAAGGATATCCAAACATGGGATGAACTTAGCCAAAAATTCATAAAAAATTACGCATACAACATTGACACAGACACCTCTATTACTAGATTATGCATTCTCACACAAGAGGACACTGGTGAAACATTCATCCCATTCTTCCAAAGATGGATAAGTCTAGCTAGTCATTGTCACATTGACATACCGAAATGGAAAAGGTTCACATGTTCATACAAACACTTCTAGGTCCCCTAAAATATGCAATGCAGGTGCATTGTTGCACAAATTTTGCAGACCTAGTTGAAAAAGGTGTCCAGATTGAGAAAGCTCTTATTACAAAGGGAGAACTAAAATATAGTCCTAAAAACACAAACACAAATCCTCCAATTGACAAAAATAAGTATTGGGTCAAAAACAAACACATCACCAATGAGAGCGTGGTCGATGCCAAAACCGTTAATGCAATAGGTCATGTCCTCACCATCAACGGAGTTCAAAATAAAAATACACCTGTGACCACACCCACACCAACTATCAATGCTATTCAAAATAATCCTACTCAATTTAATCAAAGGCAGCCGCATCAATGATGACAATTTCAAAAACATACATACACTCCCTTGGGTGAGCCTATCGAACTTGTCTTAAAGAAGCTTATCCAAAATGGGGTCATAAATTTGGAAGACCCTAGACCATATGACCCTGGTGAGTTCAAGCCATCATGGTGGGATGATAATGCACTTTGCGATTACCACCATGTCAAAGGGCATAAAACTTCATCTTGCCGCTAGTTGCGAAATCTTGTGCAAGACCTTATTGAAAACTGCACCATTGAGCTAGGAGGTCAACCATTTGCATCTAATGCGGATCATACAATTCATAAGAACCCACTACAAGATCATGGTTCTGGTAACCCCTCCTCATCTGGCATGAAGAATAACAATAATCAAGCCAATCATGTCCGTCCTACCTACAATAACATTCGTCATGCCTATAATTATTCTGGTAGCCCTATCATTAACAATCTTCATGCTGCTGATGAAGATAAATGTGTCAATACTTTTACCATTAAAAAGACCCTGGAATGCAATGTCACCACGCAAAAAGGCAAGGTCACTATCATAGGTTCCTCTGCTCATCAACCTAAAATTACCATACCTATTTCATCTTCCAAATTGTTAAACCCTAAACAAGAGTTCAACCTTATTGAGCAATTGAATAAAACACCCGCTCAAATATCCATTCTTGAGTTTCTTGCATCTCACTCGCATATAAGGCCATCTTGGATAAATTCCTGCAAGATTCTTCTATCCCAAACAGCATTGATGTCAATAATTTTGAAACCATGGTCGGTTATTTGACTTTGCCTCACCACATTTCATTTTCGAACACTAACTATTCCTCACCTAAACCATCTCATAATGATGCCCTTTATATTGAGGTTTTTGTCCATAAACATAAGGTTAGATGAGTCTTAGTAGATGGAAGGGCAGGACTGAACATCTGCTCTTTAAAATTGGTTAAAGCTCTTGGCTTCTCTGATGCATGTGTCGATGCTACCAAGAGAATTGTCTTCAAGGCATATGATGATGAAGAATGCGCTTCTAAAGGCATCATTACAATTCCACTTCGTGTAGGAACGGTTATTGTTGATACAACATGCCAGGTCTTGGATCGTGACATACATTACAATATCTTAATTGGTCATCCATGGATTCATGCCCTAAAGGCCATTCCTTCCACATACCACCAATGCCTAAAATTCCCTTTTGATGGTACTAAAATTACTATCCCAAGAGATCCTAATCCATTCCAATACTGTACCAATCTGAGAGCCACTACTGAGCACTAGGCACCCATTAATTGGGAGGCCTCAACTTCAACCTCTTCCAAATATATTAACCCATCTACACTCACCAAATCATCCATATCTATTCCATTGACTTCCGCCACACCATCCTCCTTAGCCTCAATAGCAAGTAATGACCTAAAGATCCAAAACATTGGTTGTGGAGAATTCAAACTAAATACAACTTATTGCATCACCACAATACATAAGCCGCCTAAAGTCTATGGTAGGCCATGTTTTGCAGTCGAGCCTAAAACAAATTTCAATGTTCCACCAAAAACAGTATTCACCCTATGGGGAGATTTGGGTAATGAATTCATTATCGACATAGCTAATTGGATCTACGTAGACCCAAAAGAATTACCTCCACTACTAGTGCATCTCTATGGAAAAGGCTATGACGTATGCAAGGCACTAGGTTTTAACAATACAAGTGGCCTCAAAAAATCCACCAATGGAAGGCGAGAACCTATTATTATTTCTGCATGGCTATGGTACATGGGGCTATGGTTTGGCCAACTCAAAACTGATGATCGATGTACCTATGAACTTTCAAGTGAGGACGTAATGGCTACAGAAAGTGTCGAGACACGCGAAGACTCCCTTACCGAAACTGACTCTAATGAATGGGAATGGGGATCTGAGAAAACCTTTAGCAACTATGATATTGACAAACTATTCTTGGCACCTGGCCAACCCCCTTTGAAGAAATATTCCAAAAAGAATACAAAATTGATGCTATTGACCGTCATTCTAAAGATAAGGAATGGGTAAGTATTCCTTGGGATCCAGAAGAACATAAATTATTGTTGGCAACATCTGAATCATCCCAGCCCATTCTCGAGCCCACCCAATAACCTAACATGTCTGAACCTACTATGCATGCCTCTGAAATGCCAACCACTAGTCATGATGTTGATAATTTTACCCCCTATTATGACTTTGAATTCGACTCATCTAAATCTGAATATGGTCCATCCATTGCATATGACACAGAAGTTGAAATTGACAACTTTTCCTTCACATTTGAGGCTTCAATTTGCACACTTTTTGAATCTTCCCCATATTTTACTAACACTGACGATGTGATTTCTCTTGTTTACCCACAACTGATTGATTGGGACCAACAAGGACCACCAGTAATGGATACCTTTCAGAATGATGAGGCAATAGAAAAATTCATGGGGCTCTGAGAAGGCATACTGTGGGGTGATCACAAATCCAGATTCTCTATTGACCTAGACTGTGTAGCTTACTTTGAGGAGACTGTGCAATCCTCCAATCGCAAAAGTACATAGAATAAAATAACACAAGAAATGTCTTTAGGTAAAAACTGCAAGGCACCTTCTGACAACAAAATAGTAAAAACAAAGGATGTATCCGAAGGTGAAAACACCTATGAGGCACTTAAGGATGGAGGATTGGAATTTCTTCCCATCACACAGGAAAAAATTAGCTATGCTTATCGAAGATACAGTGGAAGTTAACATAGCTATGCCATAGAATCCTAAAATGGTTCTATTGGCCGCATCATTGTTAGAGGAAGAAAAACCTGAATTTAAAAAAAAATTCACAGACAAGAAAATTAACTTCACATGGTCATATGCTAACATGTCGAGCCTTGATCTAGAATTGGTATTGCATCATCTTCCTCTAATCCCAGGAATCAAGACAGTCAAACAAAAATTACGGAAAATGCATCCACAGATTGCACTACTTGTAAAGGCCGAATTAAAGAAATTACTAGATGTTGGATTCATAAGATCAATAGATTATGCTGACTGGATATCCAACATTGTCCTTGTCACAAAGCCAAACAAAAAAATTTGTTTCTATATGAATTTCAGAGATTTAAATAAGGCTTGTCCAAAAGATGATTTCTCATTGCCGAACATAGACATGATTGTGGATCTCACAGCCGGATATGGGATGCTATCTCTCATGGATGGTTTCTTCGGCTCTAACCAAATCTGCATTGTGACTGAAGAACAACACAAAACAACATTCACATTCCCATGTGGAACATACTATTGGAGTGTCATTCCTTTTGGCTTAAAGAATGCGGGTGCCACATACCAGAGAGCTATGACAACAATATTTCATGACATGATGCATATCCTCTTGGAGGATTATGTAGATGACCTTTTGGCCAAATATTTGACACAAAAAGACCATCTCAGGGTCCTGGACAAAAATTTTAGATGGTCAGAAGATTACAAGGTTCGTCTGAACCCAAAAAAATGTGTCTTTGGGGTAACTTCGGGAAAACTATTGGGCTACATAGTTTCACAAAGAGGCATCAAAGTTGATCCTGCTAAAGTGAAAGCAATTATAGACAAGCCACCACCAAAAGGAATCAATGAGTTGAGAAAACTTCAAGGAAGACTGCAATCCATCTAACACTTCATCACACAGTTGACAGACAAGTGTCAACCATTTCAATATTTGTTACACAAAAGTATTCCCTCTGTATGGACAGACAAATTCCACACAACCTTCGAAAAAATTAAAGAATATTTATTGAAACCACCAGTCCTGATGTTTCCCATTGAAGGAAAGCCATTTATTTTGTATGTCTCCACAACTACAAATGCGCTAGGGGCATTATTAGCACAAAATGACCATGAGGAAAAAGAAAGAGCCATATACTATATCAGTCGCACAATGATAGGATAAGAATTGAACTATACAACCATTGAACATGCATGTCTGGTAGTTGTCTTTGCAGCAAAGAAACTTAGACATTACATGCTGAATCGCCAAATGTACCTAGTAGCTAAGATTGATACATTAAAGTATCTTCTAAGTCAAGCAACATTGACAGGTCGTTTAGCAAAGTGGGTCATGATATTGAGTGAATATGACATACAATATGTTGAGTGCAAGGCGATAAAAGGGCAGGTAATAGTAGATCAACTTGCAGATGCACCCATCCAGGATACTCATCCACTATTAACTGATTTTCCCGATGAGTCTATCTTTCATGCAGAACCTATCTTACCTTGGAAGTTGTATTTTGATGGGTCCCACACTGGTCATGGTTCTAGAGCTGGCATTTTTTTCATCACACCATAAGAGGATTCCATTCCTAAGGCATTCAAGATCGCCTTCCCTTGTACTAATAACATTCTAGAATACGAAGCACTGGTCACAGGACTCAAAATTGCAATTAAATGGAAAATTCAGACATTGCTAGTATTCGGGGATTCTCCATTAATTATCAACCAAGTGAATGATGATTATGACACGAAAGATGAAAATTTTCTCCCTTACAAGTGAATGGTGGATTGCTTCATGACATATTTCAAAATTATTTCTTTTGAACAAATTCCAAGAACACAGAATAAGGCAGCCAATGCAATGGCTACTATTAGATCTCTCTTAGAAATCCTTAACAATGTGTCACAATTTGAGTTCTTAGGGGAAAAAATCTTGATGCCTGCATATGACATCCCAAAGTTAGAAATGGTCTATGAAATTGTTGGTCCTAGTTCGCCTTGGTATCAGGACATCTATGATTATCTTAAGTCCCAAACCCTACCACCCAACCTTTCCAATAACCAAAGAA